>CM031239.1:601231605-601561292 GCA_018340775.1 Taxus wallichiana var. yunnanensis | reverse complement strand
GATAAACCACAAAGCAAGTTACATCCAAAACTATGAAGTTGCTCGAGTGGAGTAGGCTTGTGGCATCCTAATTTGGTTCCGCCAAAGCTTTTTCTATCTTTCATCACTATAATTTCAACACATTTCATAACTTGCACCCTTCCCAACTCTCGGTGATGAGCCCTCGCATCTTACTAGTTATGTGGAGTTAGGAGTAGGGGCAGGTTTATCTACTCATCATATCAGTTTATCTTCACCACTTTGCCAAAACAAATATGAGGCATCCAAAATTGCTTACAGAAACTAAGATTCAAAATCACATTATATCTACATTATCATATATCAGCATCATGAAATACAAAAAGAAAGTAAAACACTTGCATCATTTGTTCTCCATTGCATACATTCTAAAGAGCATACAAACATAACATCATAATTTACATGAGGAAACTGGAAAGGAAACAAAGCCATAAATGCCAAAATTCTGATCCAAAAAGAATATATATATATGATCAAAGTTTCTGTACAATGCCATCATGCACTAAGCATGGTCAAAACACTCAAAGAGCCGAGATATACAAAATAATATATCATACAAAATCTAGGAGAGCCAAGTGGCTTCTCAATCCCTATGAGACCCCTCTGAAGGCGCACGCCCATCCCTAGGACTCGGCTATGCCGGTACTCACGAAGTGCACGGAGGGCTCGGGATCCCGAGGGCAAGCATTCTGATCTCGCCATGAGAATGACTCCTCATCAAGCGCTCGGCTATCCTATACCCCACTAGCTCGTGTGGAGATTCGATACCATCCTGGCCACATGCGGCCCAGGGGCAAAAGACGTCGAGTATGTCTACAGTTCTTGAGGGCTCCCCAGCATCCATAGACAACTCTGCGTGGGTCCTCTCCATGGGGATCATTAGGGTATCGGTACATACCCTATGAATCAAGTCCCGCCACTCATCGGTCTCTGCAAACAAAGGAGAAAACAAATTAGAAACAAAACAAGAGATTAGAAATACAAGATAAAACAAAAAGAGAGATAAAAACTAAGGAAATCCTAACTAAAAACAAACATTAAAAGGAAGGATGGTAACTTACTCGGATCACCAGGCCTCTAGGATGGATTGCTAGGGTCAGCAGCCTACCTACCACGGATGCTGCCGGCGATTAAGTGCTGCTCTGTGACTGGAGCAATGTAGCATCCCGATAGACTCATCCTCCCTGCCATGGCCCTAGGAGAGTGGCTCCTCTAGAACCAGAGTAACTCTCTCTGCACTCTGCTTGGCCCTCGCTGCCTACATAATATCTTGAGTGTCATGCCACTCAGGATCGTTTCCTCCTCTGTCTCTCCCCCTGTAAACTCCTCGGACTCGGAGTCTATGTCAATGGGGTCATCGCTACTATGGGTAGGGCCCGTGGCAATCTGAAGCAAGGGTGCCTGAGGTGCACCAGCTCTCCCTCTAGCATGTACTACCCTCCTGGCCGCAATAGGAATGCCAGGAGTAGCCAGCTTGTATCCAACCCGGCCTCTAGGACCCCCTCTAGCCTCTCGAACTAACTCGTATATTGGCGTTGTTGGGGAAGCATGCCCATGTAGGGTAGGCCAAACTACTGAGGAACTCGGCCAAAGGGGTGTATCTCCACTCGTCCCACTCTGTCAATAAGCTGCCCTGTAGTGGAGCAGGAGATCAAAGTAAGAGCCTCCTCGCCCCATATACCTACCATGGTATGATATGGTGTGGCCTCCATGTCAGCGGTGGTCAGTGAAGCAACCCAGTTGATGAGGTGCTTGGAGCACGACATATCTGTCCATCTAGCTGCCCTCACAGCTCTAGGATCTATCACCTCTACACCTCTACCATAAGGAATGAAGTGCTCGTAAACCCAACTCATGACCAGGGTCGGGTGGCTCAAGGACTGCCCCTGTAAACGGACTACCCTGTATAAATCATGGTAGGTAGTCCCAAGAATATCTGCTCCCCAGGCATATATCCGGCCATGTCCCTCTATCTGTGCAATGATGGGGGACCAGCAGTATAACAGTGTGTCTCCTCCCTTGTCCCCGATCAATCTCAAGGCAAGGATCCCCATAATAGCCTGGCGAAGCAAGGGGATGGGAAAACTAGGAATGGATCGAACTCTGACCCCCTTCTTCGAACCCGTGGAGATGACTGCATCTCCCATGTATGTGGCCCACTGTGCTATCTGGGCCCGTGAGCCTGTTGTCTCAAGGGTCAGACATCTCCCAATGATTGGGACCCCCAGAATGTGATAAACATCCTCCAAAGTGATGGTCCACTCACCGTGGACCCCTGGTAATCGGAAGGTGTTCCGATCAACATCCCAATATGAGAATAGGTCACAAAGAATGTGACTGGATGGTGCAACATGTGGAACGCGTGAGATACATAGTATCCGGCCCTCTGAAGAGTGTCCTCCTCATCCTGTGAAAGGGCATCTAGTACTCCTGGGAGCCAGTCACACTCCCTCTCTCGGCTCCACCGGATATACTCCTCTCTCGCTGCATACACCCAAAAACACACAAAACAAAGCAAGTTAGCATCCGAGTGATATTAGAAAAATCATGAAAACACGTAGAAATGCTAAAAACACAAAAACAACCTTAAACAGATATTCTTTTGGCATTCTGTGCAAAACCACCACCCTGAGCAGGGAGGCGGTTTTGTAACCGCCGCCTTAAGGGTGGTGGTCGTGTAACCGCCGCCCTGATAAGGGCGGTGGTCGTGTGCCAAAAACCCATGCAGGTTTTATAATTTAAAAGGCCTAAAAACGCTAAAAAAGGACCGTTTTGGCTAAAAACAAAGCCTACCCAAGTAGGCGCCCCCCCTAGATGGACCTTTTAACACTAACATTTTCAAAAATTACCCCCCCATGACAAATATTTTAGCATTTTAAAATTAAGGGGGTAAAAAGGATAAATTGAAGAAAACTAACCTGTGATCTCGTGGGTCGATGTTCCGCTCACAGAGGCATGATCACTATCCCGTCACAAACGTTTTGACTCTACTCGCACAAGAAACCGTCACCGTGGGTTCTAGAGCTCAGAATCAATCAAATCAACTCATGCAAATGAATAGGAAAATGGGCCCACTTTCATATATATAGCAAACCTGACTTGTTTTAAAAATGCCTTTTTGCAGGTTTGGAGCGCCGACGGAGGTAAGTTCTTATCCCCGCACGAATGGTACGTTCTCGTTTCCTATTATTTTAGCATTTATTTTCCAAATTATTGTGTCTATCTGCACTTGAGTTCTCTTTTCATTTTGCAGGTGGCAGGAATTTTGGATGGTGTCATTTTAACACACGGACATATCAGGTATAACTTCTAACTTCCCATTTCGGGACTGCCATACTCGGACCCACCATTTTGCACCTCTTCATGGCTAAAACACTTCTCTGAGGGGGCAATATGTACGTACCCAAAATTGTAAAGATGTACTTGTACTATCGAACAACGTAACAAGTACCCCAATGATGATACGAGTCTCTTCGCAAGAGTGTTCGGGATTCGAAAAGATCTCAAGAGTGCGTTAACATCCCGCAAGCCCCACTTAGCCCTAGCGTGCCTTGTTTTTCCCTTTTCCCCTCTTTTCTAGGCCTTTTGCTCTTCGTGTGGCGAAACCGCCACCCTAATCGGGTGGCGGATCTCGTGACGCCGCTACTCGAACGGGCGGTGGTCTATGTGCCGCCGCCTGCTCGGGGTGGTGTTCCTTTACGCATTTTCCAGAAAGCTCTTTTAACACGACTCACGTAAATTTCAATGATTCACCAGCTTTTTTTCACTGCCATAAGCTTGCATTAATGATTCTGGTTCCCTGGAATAGTGTTTTGCCATTGTTTATAGTTTAAGAGTTCTATTTGGTTTTTACCTTGGGTAAATCCAAATGCTATAAATAGTTGGCTTGTGCTCAAGCAAATGGCCCCTCAAATTTGCCTCTGAATTTCTCATTGCCATAGATTAGTCTCTCTTTTTTTTTTAAAATTCTTAGTTTCTTTCATTGCATGTCTAGTTAGTGTTGTTTTGCTATGTTAGGAAGCCACATATCCATCTTGTGCAGGTGCTATTGATATTTCATCCAATCCATTGGAGTAGAATAGTTTTGTTTTCAATAGGAAGCCATTAAAGTTATAGGTTTTGTTCTTAAAACAGGATAGTTTCAGGTTCTGGATGTTTTATGTTGCATGACTCACGATAAATCCCGCTAGGAATTACATAAGCCAAGATTTGTACTCTTGCACTATGTCTCTCCTACTCGCATTGTATTCAGTCTGTATCCTAAGATGCCTTTGTCCCAATATCTACTTTTGTTGATGCTAGCATTACACACTTTTCTGGATCCAAGTGAACACAAAGGAACGAGGAGATCACACTAAGGGGACAAGATCACACACACCATCGGATTCGCCACTATTCTGCGGAATCCAGGTTCTAGCTTTCAAAGTTCTAAATTAGAAGCATATCAAATAGAGTAGCCAATCACTTTATTTCAGTCAAATTTTACTTTTGATATTGCCAGGGAAGCTGTGGGGATTGATAGTTTCTGAGAAACTATGATTCATTTCTCACTTCTAAGGTAGGATCGAGAGTCTTGCAAATAGATTAGATCAGTTATTTCATTGTTTAGAATAGATCTACAAATTACACAGACAAATAGCTATACTCGGTTATTTTGTTTGTTTTAAATTGTTATTTTAGCTGTCAATTCTAGATATGTTAAATAGTTACTCTTTTAGATTCATTCGAAAAGTTCATCAGGAAAACACAAAAATATAGAAGTTAGATATGTTCTAGATATATTTCATATAGTTAATTTTGCTTCGCTGCATTTAATTTACATTGTTGCTTCTGTATGACAATCACGGGACCTAGGGAGCCCAGAGAATACATATTCGAGCCAATCATGCCCCAACCCAATCTCATTACAGCAATAACTGATATAGATCAAAATCTCAAGATCCAAGTCTTCCGAACAATGGTAAACTTGCAACAAATCAGTTTCCAACTGCACGGGTTAAACATAGAAGATGACCAAGCACACACATTTTGGTCAAGTCAACCAAACTATAGATTACCCTAGATACATGCCCACATGACTGTGGAGGGGTTTGAAAGAGAGCAAACATTTGGTTGTGATCCTTTGGTCCCACAACCAGACGCAGGAGACACCCTCATAGATATAGATACTAGCCTAAGAATTCAGGTTGCATGAACAACTGTAAGATATTCTGAGAAGATCACACAGTTATTGATTCTAAATATAGAAGCTGAGAAAGCATACGATTATTGGATACTAGGGATTAGGGACTGATTCCATACATGACCATAGCAAGACTGCAACAAACTACGATTATACGATTTGTGACCCACAAATCTCATAGCCCAAAAAAATCCCTGGTGAATCGAGACATAGAATCTTGGCCTACGTACACTAGTATTCAGATCTACCCCACTTCCACCTATCATCATCGAACAGTTATCCTTATTAGACATAACAGCTAACGAAGCTAAGGAGTTCTAGACTAGGCCAGAGAATCTCCCATAGAGTCATTTATATTTACCATCCACCCTATGACCTTATCTGGAGATATACATGAAACTATCCTAGGACATTTTCCATGTATTCCACAACCTATAGACCGAATCATGCGAGCTCGATATTGATTAGATCCTTGAGTAGTTATCCTTGTTGATCGATCTATCACACCATTTCGGGTTAGGAGGGCCTTCTTTGCCTTAGATTCATAATTTCCACTAGTGCGCGTCAAAGACATCAGATTGCCTAACTAGTTTGTCTGCATCCCACGCATATTCAATCCCCACCCAATTTGTCTATCTCGCACGACCTCGGGAGGTCGGGTGTGAGAAAAGTTACTTGTAGATTCCCACGCTCGCTTGTCACTTTTCCACCGTACAATTACCCTCACTGCTCGGTCCCCACTTTGGTTTTGTAGTTAGGCCCCACACCCGCTATGACCGCCGCTGCATCTACAACATCTATTGCACCGCTTGATCAATCAATTGTTCCTTTATTGACCACACTGGAGAATAACCCCATCCGCACCCATTATCTCACATATTCTAATTGTGACACAGCCACCCCAGTGTTAGTGACCCCTACCCCATTCCAAAACATTTTCCTCTCTATTCTAGCAGACTTTTCCCCTATTGCTACTAGAGTCACTACGACTATCCCACCTCCATATACATATTATCAACAACCCCCCATCTCGTTTATCATTCATTCTAGGTATGTACCCCCTATATCAGTCCCTCATTCCCAACCTTCCTATTCGACATCACCATACACTAGAATGTCATCCACATCATATGTTCAACACCAGCCCTCTTACATTATGGGAGGCCCCCTTCCATCGTAACCTACCAATGACCTCATCAAGTTAATGATGGAAAAGATGCATACACTATAAGCATCGGTTTCAGCTCACACAATTCCCTTACCTATGATGAAAATTGTAATGAGCTTATTCACCCATCCATTCCTATTCAACCATACCCCATACATTGGTAAATGCCAAAATTAAATTGCTTCAATAGCAAAGAGGACCCAAAAAACCATTTGTAGTCCTTTTAACATGGGTGTTACCTGATTTCCCAAGATGACGCTTTACTTCTAAGGAATTTCCCAATGTCCCTGACAGGACCTGCATTAGAATAGTATAGTGGGCTACCCAGAAATTCCATCTACTCATTCAATCAACTAGCCCAGGCCTTCTTAGACCACTTCTTAATTAATATTGTCAAGAAGGTTACCATGACTGATCTTTATTCCACTTGACAGTACAACAATGAGTCCATCGCTGACTTTGTTACTCGTTGGCATAGTTTAATCAATCAGCTCACATTCTAACTACCCCAGATTGAGATTATAGAGCTATTTACTTGGGCTTGTGCTATACACATTCACCAACCACTGTAGATGCGAGACGTTTTGCACTTTTGACGAGGCATTCACCATGGCATGAAAATTAGAAATTCGTGTTATCGAAGAGAAGAAAATTCAACTTCATAACAAGAACATCGCGTTCAAATAAAATGATGCTTCTTCATCTTCAAAACCCCAAAATAACTATTCAAAACCCAAAGGATCTTCCAATGCCATAGTTCTCAAGGTGGTCCCCTCATCAATCAAACCTAGCCAAACCTCCTAATCTCTCTCCCATCCAAGATTTCTAGTTCAGATGAGAATAATGAAAGTACACTTTGATAGGAGAATCTTACTCTTTTGTTTTGGAAAATCTTGTTAAGGCTGGTGCCATTACCCTTCCATCTATAAAACCACATACTATTTTTGACCCTAAGTGACCCATGCTTGCACAGTATCGGGAACATGATATTTGTAACTATCATAGTGCAAAGGTTGTAGTGACAATAATCGCATCACCTTGATAATATTGTCTAAGAAATGTTAGACAATGGAGATCTAGTCTTGGATAGCCCAAATGCACCCACAAACCAAAACCTACACATCTTTAAGAATCCATTCCCTAATCATGCCCAATCTTCCAACCTAGTTGGTGATACCTCAAACAATTATAGCAATGACCGCGAGGTCCATCCTATTTTTGATGACATACTAGTTGCTTCCCAATTTCCTCATGTTCATTCCATAGATGAAATCTTAGCCCAAGTTCCCCTACATGCAAAACAGCCTATTTCATCTACTCCTCTACCCATAGAGGCATCCCCTTCATTTTCTTCTTCACTTGTGAAAGAGATTATAGTTAGACACTCTTGCCTTTGACCCCTCAAATTTCTAAGAAATTGTTAGTGACACCTCTCTTACTCATAGAAGATGTAGGTACACCACCTACACCAACACAAGGAGATTCCTCCTCATCTATCCCGTCCTCTCCTCTACACATGGAGGATTATATATAATTACTAACATCTTTTGATGACCCTTCACCATCGCACCTTCAAGATCCCATTGATCTACTTTCAGCTCTCTTACCCATAGAGTCCGAGGCTAGCCATTTCTGGTATCTCAAACACATTTTACAGGATTTCCACTCGATCCATGTCATCCCCACTTATAGCAACACCATTTTCACACTTGGTTGATCACCTAGATTATGTCGATAGAGCCTTACTTTGGGGACACCTTCTACTTCTTGTTTCAACACAAATGTAGCTGTCACTCACTGACACCTCCACTATCTATCCAAAAGTGTTTGAGTGACCAAACCAAACATAACCATGACTATTACAACTCCTTCCACATCATCACACATGGCCCAACTCACGCCTCTTCCCACAACCCAACATACATCTACACCTAAACACCTACCTCGCCTATATTATCTCCCTCACCTAAACCTATCCCTACCTTGGGGGTCATACGACATCTAGCCATACTCACCCATCCATCAAATTAGATTTAGCCACATCTTTCAAAACTAACATGAAGCTTACCTGGCCCCTAAATAGAGGACCCAACCTCATAGGCTCCATACACCAACCTCTCCTACCATGCCATTATCATTTTCACCCCTTTCGTCCATTCTAGGACCTCACCCCTCGACCACCGGCCAAAAATTCCATCCACCAAGTAAACCTAGAATGCAACAAGCCATTTTTCCCATCACAAACCTCTAATATACCCACACGACCCACACAACTTCCACACTCATCCATACCTCCACTACCATCCATAACTTCTTCACTACTTATGACAATTTCTTCTCTTTCACTCATGCCTCCTGCCCAACCTACACCACCTACCTCCACAACATCTCGGTTACCCCCATGGGTAACTTGTCCTCTTCCACCATCAGATTTTCCCTCCACATCTCATACACCCATGTCATCGTTTCCCAAAAATATGCAACCTAAAGCTAAAAATCTGCTACCCTCCAATAAGGTAGTTAAACCAACCAAACCTTCCATCACCAACTCTTCTACCATGCCCCTACCCAAGCTAGATACAACCAACACCTAATACCACACCACACACCAAACTAGTAGACCAACCTACTCCCCCTCTTATAAAGACTCTTCCTCCACAATCAGCCACACCTATACCCAAACCCACATTCACCTCCCATTGTGATCCACTAGTGGGATCCTATGCCAAAATATTAGCCAATCTCCTTGAAAATTCCATCACCACATTACCACCTCTTAGACCTTATGACCCACTCAAACCCAAACCAAAAGGGTTTGATGAAACCAAAATTTGTGCCTACCATCGTGTGCCAGGACACGATGTAGATAATTGAGAGGCTTTAAAACCACTCTCATCTAATTGTGTCCTCCTGAAGAAAATTTTGACAATAATGATCTTCTTGATGAGGACCCCTTTTTTCCTTCAAAAATTTCCACATATCTTCTCCCATTACCTACTTAGCAACCAAATTATCCACCCCCACATCTCTTTGATCCACCCACAAATTCGAGATCAACATGATTTGTATAAGAGAGTTGGCAAAACCACCACCAAAATGCCAATGTGCCCTATTCATTTCACAAGGATCGTATCCCCCACTAGGGTTCTATCACTCATGCCACTATACCTTCCATGACACACCCTCTTCATCCACCTCCCTCAATTTAACATGATCAACATTGCCACCCATGCTCAGAAAGATAAGGGCAAGGAAAAGGTAACTGGCCCATCAACCAACCCTATACCCAACATACCAGCCACACCCATACCCAAAGTCACCATTCGAGGTCCTGCATATCCTATTTTCGATGGGGTCACACATCACACAATGCTAAAACAACTACACCAATCCCCCTCAAAATGTCTTTATATGACCTCGTCCAAACCTCGAAGTCACATTGTCAAGCCCTCATGGAGGTCCTTTAATCTATTGAAGTCTTACCAAATGACCCCACACCCATAGCCTCCATCATTACCCCTCACCATGTAGCCTCTCTCACTAGGTCTTCACCTTCCTCTACACCTCCACCTACTCGTCAAGTGGTCGCCCTCATATTTTCAGGATGAAGATATCTCTCCCTTCAAGTCGACGACCTCGGCCCGGTATTTTTATCTCCATATTTATCGATAATATATGCATATGACGTGTTATGATTGATGGTGGTGCTAGCATTAACATAATATCCTCCCATGCATATGACCAAATGTGGATACCTACCAATTACATGCATGGTAACCCAATTATGTTGTGCTCCTTCAATGAAGCCATGACTTCTACCATGGGTACCATTGTTTTCCATGTCTGTGTGGGTCCTTGTACTATTCCATAACTTTTCTATGTCTTAGAAGGGGAGTTTTAGTATAACTTGCTACTCGGCCCAACCTTGGATCCATGTTATGGGTTATGTCCCTTTGACCTTACATCGTTGTATCAAATTTGAACACGAGGGACATATTTACACCATCCTTACTGACCCATCACCTTTCAAGACCTATAACATGCTATATCGGCCCAATGATGTGCTTGTACCAGTCAACGAATCTACTACTATCACTACTTCACCTTCACCTACAAGCTCATCCACCATAACTGTCACTACCTCTGCTACATCTAACCTTTCTACCCCCACTGCAGTTGTAGCCTCTACCGGTGATGCCCATGTTTCCCCATCATCTGATGAGCCATCTATCCCCACTACCCACATACTAACTACTGATCCTTTAAAAGGTGTTTTCAACGCCTCACTGCGGGAATACCGCCTATATAATATCGAAACCTTCCTCACCCCGAAAGATTATGGGAACTGCGTCAACACCCTAACTACGACGTCTCGCATTAGTGATGTTTTCCTTATGGCCCTCCCCACCTTCACACCAACCTAATGTATGGGGGACTTGATATTGCCACCTATAAACTTGAACCTCCATCCCAAGCCCAACCATTTTTGTTTGACCTACACTCCCTCACTAACCGCCACTTCACTCACACTTTCCTCCACCGGTGTGCGTGGAAAGGATTTGGCTTCGATTTTTATGAACAAGGCCACCATACTGTCATTTCATGTACCTCTCGTAAACACAATGACCATAGTGGCATTGGTTTTGATGCTCCACCCTCCAAGAAGGTTCATGTCGACCTTATCCAGACAAGAAATCTTCCCCCTCTCATTCACCCACATTACCATCTTCACCCACGGAGTCCATAGATCTTGAATCTATTCCTCCTAACTTTTTTTTTTTGTAAAAACACTTCCCTAGGACCACTAACCTATCAATGTGATGGCAAGGCTCCCTCTTCTCTCCCATTCCTATATCCTGACATGATCAATGATGATACACCTTCTATTAATGTTGTTCAATGTCAGGATGATGAATCCATCCTCACCTACCTTGGTGCGAGAACATTCTTATATTCATCGATGTTACCCTCTGAGATGTAAACCATGTTGAATGAATTGACTATCAAAATCAACATTAACACTCAGGACAACCTACACATTATAAATATCGACCAATCCTACAACGCTACTAAACAAGAAGCCTTCACCTCTTTCCTTCAAGGCCATGACAATGCATTTTCACGGTCCTATACCGATATGCTCGAATTGAACCAAAAATTGTGGTTCACAATATCGTAACCATTCTTGATGCCAAAGCCATAAAAAAAATGCAGAAAATACATCCTCGCATTGCTCTTCTGGTCAAAGAAGAGCTTCAAAGCCTTCTCTCGATTTCTTTCATTCTACCCATTGACTATCCATCTTGGATTTCTAACATCGGTCCTATCACAAAGGCGATAGGGGACTCGCATTTGCACTGATTTCCATGACCTCAACCTCTCATGTCCCAAAGATGATTTCCTCCTACCCGACATCGACCAATTGGTTTATTTCACTGCTGGCCATGAAATTTTGTCGCTCATGGATGGTTTCTTGGGCTATAATCAAATATTACTAGCTCTAGATGAACAAAAAAAGCGCCTTCATTACCCCTTAGTGGACTTTCTGCTATCTAGTCATGCCTTTTGGCCTCAAAAACAACGATGCTACATATCAACAAGCCATGACTTACATCTTCCATGACATCATGTTGTTAACCAAAATAAGCTCCCTCTTATTTTGGGATAACTAGTTTCCTTTTGTGCCTCAGTAAAATTTTTACACATTTTAGGCACTTAATTTTTTTTGGGTATTGCTTCATCAGATAGGATTTTTCTTCCCCTTTCCAGAAAGGTAAAGAAGTCCTCCTAACTCCTTGTATTTTGCAAGTTATGGCTCGATGAAGTTTGGAGGGGAAATTTTCCCTAGGCGGACCCGCGGGAAAAATTTTGGCACTTAGCCCTTTTGGGAAAAAGACTCAATGGAAAATTTTCGCTCGAAAGCCCACAAAGAAATGAAAATCTACCATGTGTCTAGTCGATAATGGCATCGAGAGGAACTTCAAGTTTTTGGCTTTTGGTCAAAGTGTGTCAAAGGCAAAAAATAGAGGCGCATCCCCGCCGAGCAATAAAATTGTGCCTCCCTGTCCATGGGAATTGGGGCATCGAGAGAATTTGGAAAAAATTTCCAAAGTGGTTAAGGGTGTAAAGGTGAAAATTTGAGGCACATCCCCACCAAGCAACTAGAAGGTGCCACATGTCTCGGAGCGGCGGGGCCGTGGAGAATTTTGGGAAAATTTTCCAAAGTGGCGAAAAGGGGCAGAATGTTATTTTGAAGGCCGCGTCCCATCAGCGAACCAGGTGATGCCACATGTCTTAGAGTGGTGGAGGTGTGGATATTTTTGGGGAATTTTTCCAAAAGGGAAAATTTTAAAGTTTGACCCCATTGACCCCGATTTTGACTCTATTTTTACCAGTTTTTCCCTAAATCTTCATAGGGCCATATCTTTCGAAGTAGAGCTCATTTTTTTGCAATTTTGTTGTCATTGGAAAGATGTTGAAATTATCTACACGTTGGACCCTTAAATTTTGATTTTTTATGGATATTTGTGGGATAAAAATGGCAAAACATCTCTAGCATGGGAAAAAACATAGAACCGACCCCAACCACCAAAATTGATAAAGTATGGCATCTGTTTCTTCTCCAACATGGCCGAATGCATCGAAAAATGGATTTGTGAGGGTGCCCTTTCTGTTTTAATAAATCTTGTCGGTGATTAGAGATCTCAAATTTATTTTCCTACATTTTTACCTTCATTTTTTTTTAGTGTAAAAGACATATTTGGCTCATTTTGTAAAAGTTGTTCATCCTTTCTACTCTTCCCTCCCTTCTTTTGTTCACCGGGGTTGAAAATGGAGTTTGAACCTCCTCCCCTACTCTGTAATGGCATTTTTTCCTCTTACCCATGAAATGATGATTTTGTGCAAGTTTCGGAGTAATAAATACATGTTTTGTGATGCATTTGTCTAGCCTTGCTCGTTTTAGGTTGTTTTATTCTTACCTCTCTTCATTGCAGGTATTTGTGTATGTTTGGATGTTCATTACAGGTTTTAGAGTTGTGTTCATGGAGTTTTGGGACATTTTTGTGTGAAATCCTCCTTGGTTTTGTGATGCACTTGTCCATCCTTTCCATTGCTCACCTCTCCTTATTTCCATGGCAGTTTTGATAGATGTTCAACATTTTCCTTCTCTAGTGTATCACTGTTTTAGTGTAGGCTCTATTTTTTCTAGTTTTATTTCTCTCCCTATCTCCTTGGAAGTTATATTAGGAATAGAATAGCTTTACTACTTTGTAATAGCTTGTGGCAGGAAATTTAGGAAGAGGAACCAACCTTCTCTAGAGAGCTTTCCCCATTTGCAAAGGTCCCACACTTTGGGAAAGCTCAATGTTGTGCATTCACACCAAATGGCATTGCCTTAGAAATGTAGATCCATAGGTCATTTTGGGGTGCTTTGTGAATTTGCACTAACAGTTTTGGCATGCTCGGTGGGACCTTAGAGGTCTTTTACTTCATTTTTGTAGGTTGATGTGTTCCTGTTTAAAATTTCATCCTTTGGAGGCACTTGCAAACAAATTTGGCAACTCCATCGATCAACAACCCATCTCTGCAATTATAGACCCTCTTTCCATTCATTTTCATTCATTTTCCATTCACTCTTCTTTCCATCTCTTCATTCTTCTTTCATCCCATGAAGTTATGCAATCATGACTTCATATCCATCATGGAATTCACATTTACAAAAGCAGTATATGCCACCTCCAACATGCTTTACAACTCCTTCAAATCAACATTTTGATCAAATCAAAACCAGTATGCATATCCATATGAGAAATTCCAAAATAAGTTTGGCTATGAAACATATCAAGAGTAAGTGTACACATGCAATGATAGCAGTCAAGAAGAAAATGCAGATTTCTTGGAGAAGATCCAAAAGATGGAGATTGGCATGGTGCAATCTAGGGCTCAAGCACAAATGAAAGCATTTGGAATCGGTTACAGAGCACCTTGTCCATGGGTGGGACCTTTTCCAAGGCATTATAACCCACAAGAGAAACTTGACTTCATTGTTGCAACGCTGCCATTACTTGCAAAGTGGACTGAAGGAATAGAGGTGTATGAGAGGAGTATTCAGTAACCTTTTCAATGGGTAAGCACACCATCTCATGCCTTTTCTTTTCCTCTTTCCCAATTTGTTTTATCTCAGTAGTGTCAAGTTTTAAACTCTCCATCTGCTATCCCAAAAGTTGATTCCATTTCTCCATCTCCTAGTCTCCCATCCCACCTCAATTTCTCTACTCTTTTCCCTTCCAAACAGCCATCCCCTCTAAAGAAACAAGAATTTCTACCTCCTCCACCACCAAAAATAATTACAAAACCAGTTGAGTCACAACCCACCCCTCCTCTTGCATTCCCAAATCCATGTTGGGAAGATAAAAATCAGAAAATCAGTCATCAAGGACAGAAAAAAAAGAGGATCCCAATAGAAAAGAAATGACAGACAATTTGAAGAGTTGGGATCTCAAATTTGGGATAGAAAATATCCCCTTGATGGTTAAGCCAATAGAGGAGGTCAAGGTTGAAGAACAAGTGGTGGTTAGGACTAATTCTATTGCAGCGAGAAGAAGAGAAAAAGAAGAAGTAGCTCAGCAATCAGTTTTCTCAGAATGTAGTGTCCATGTTGGCACTCTACTTGAAACAAATGCTGATCCAATTCAAGTTACACAATCATCCATGGAAGAGGAAAACTCTAAAAGATATCTTGTAGCCCCAACTTGTCCTCTAGAGTAGCAGATTGAAGAGTTTGATTTGAAGAACTTCATGCTAGAGGTAGAGGTAATTTAAGAGCAAGATTGTCTTTAAGTAGTAGAGGAAGGAGAAGCTGCTCCAAATCTAAAATAAGAGGAGCACATTCCAAATGTGGAGGAGAAAAGTGCAGATCCAAAAGCTTTGAGCACAAAATAGGCTATAGAAGAACCTTCAGTTCTTCCTTCTACTTCATTCTCTTCAAGCTCCAACATTGAAGAAGAGTTTGATCTTTCAAACTTCATCTTTGAGAATGAAGATAACCATGGTGAGCAAGTTATAGATCAAGAGAACACCATGGAAGAGGTTGAACATTTGCAGCAGGACAACAATGAGGTAGTTTATTTGTCAGATTTGGAGGATTATTTTGATGGAGAGGAACCGGTTGAGTTTCCATTGTTTTATCCTTCATCATCCATCTTCCAAACACAAGAACCTACTGCCATGTAGGAGAGCATTCATTTACAACAGCCTACATTTTATAGCGAGGATTTTGAAGCCAAGAATGGAATATTTTAATCTTCCATGTTCTTCACTAGAAGAGGAAGAGAAAGAGCAGGAGAACTTCACCATTTCTTCCACATCATCCATTCAAGAAGGTCTACAAGAGGACTCCATCCTTGGAGTTGAATTTTAGAGAAATGGGCATATCAAATGGATCAGACCTTTCCCAATAAGGTATTTGGCTTTATTGGAGCCAAAGGAGAAGCCACAACCAGTCATGCTTTCCTCTAAGCATGAGGGTGATATGAAAAGCACCAAGGATCAATAACAATACCTCTATAATCCAAATGCAGAGCAACTAAAAGAGGTATTGGATTTGTCTTTAGTTGATACCTTGCTAATTTGGGTAGAAGAACAACTTCTTGTTGATTTTCCACTCATCCAACCAGTCATGATCAGATCTAAATCATTTTCATGGCTTCCCATTTTGAAGAAAGAAAACTATTTTGCACAACCAATTGCAGGCTTTGTTTAGCTCCTTTGCTCTTGGTTAGAGTAGAGTAGGTAGGTTTTATTTCAATAGAAGAAGTGCTTGTGCACACTCTACATATCCCACTTGGGGTATGTATGATTTCCAATTTTGTACATAGTTGTTTGGTGTTGTTTTGGTTTCTCTTGCACAGTCCATTTCAGTGGCATTTTGGTGAAGATCAACTCCAAGTTTCAGTGGGTTTCCAAGTGGCTCAGAGGTTAGATTTTCATAGTTCAGATCAGAATTGGTTATCAGGCTTGACTCCATGCCTAATGGATGCTTCAAAGGCCACTGATCATTCATCTAGTAGGCAGATGACCCCTGAGAGTCGCCAAATTGTTAACCAAAATAAGCTCCCTCTTATTTTGGGTTAACTAGCTTCCTTTTGTGCCTCAGTCAAATTTTTACACATTTCAGGCACTCAAAATTTTCTAGGTATTGCTTCATCAGATAGGATTTTTCTTCCCCTTTCCAGAAAGGTAAAGAAGTCCTCCTAACTCCTTGTATTTTCTAAGTTATGGCTCGATGGAGTTTAGAGGGAAAGTTTCCCTAGGCGGATCCGCGGGAAATTTTTGGCACTTAGCCCTTTTGGGTAAAAGACTCAACGGAAAATTTTGGGCTGAAAGCTCACAAAGAAATGAAAAGTTTCCACGTGTTCGGTCGTGGTGGCAAGCATCGAGAATTTCAAGTTTTTGGCTTTTTGGTCAAAGCGCGTCAAAGGCAAAAAATAGAGGTGCATCCCGCCGAAAGCAATAAAATGGTGACACATGTCCACGTGTCAATGGGAGTTGGGGCATCGGAAGAATTTGGAAAATTTTCCAAAGTGGTTAAGGGCACAAAGGTGAAAAGTTGAGGCACATCCTCGCCTTTTGCCAAACAACTAGAAGGTGCCACGTGTCCGAGAGTGGCGAGGCCACAAAGAATTTTGGGAAAAATTTCCAAAGTGGTGAAAAGGGGTACAATGTTATTTTGAAGGTCATGTCCCATTAGCGAACCAGGCGATGCCATGTGTCTCAGAGAAGCAAAGGTGTGAATATTTTTGGGGAATTTTTCCAAAAGGGAAAATTTTAAAGTTTGACCCCGCCGACCCCGATTTTGACTTTGTTTTTACCAGTTTTTTTCCTAAATCTTTAGAGGGCCATATCTTTCAAACCAGAGCTCGATTTTTGCAATTTTTGTGTCATTAGAAATCTGTTGAAATTATCTACATGTTGGACCCTTCAATTTTTATTTTTGATGGATATTTGTGGGAGAAAAATGGGAAAACATATCTAGCATGGGAAAAAATGTAGAACCGACCCCCAACCACCAAAATTGATGAAGTATGGTGTTTGTTTCTTCTCAACATGGCCAAATGCATTAAAAAAGGATTTTTGAGGGTGAAATTTCTATTTTAATGAATCTTGTTGGTGGTTGGAGATCTTAAATCGATTTGCCCACATTTTTACCATCCTTCATTGTTTGAGCGTAAAAGCCATATTTGGCTCATTTTGTAAAAGTTGTTCATCCTTTCTACTATGCCCTCCCTTCTTTTCTTCCCTAGGGTCAAAATGGAGTTTGAACCTCTGTCATGCTTTGTAATGGCATTTTTTCCTATTACCCGTGAAATGATGATTCTGTGTAAATTTCTAGAGCAATAAAAACATGTTTTGTGATGCATTTGTCCATCCTTGCTCATTTTTGGTTGTTTTCTTCTTGCCTCTCTTCATTTCAGGTATTTATGCATGTTTGGATGTTCATTCCAAGTTTTAGAGCTGTGTTCATGGAGTTTTGGGACATTTTTTTGTGAAATCCATCCTTGGTTTATTGATGCACTTGTCCATCCTTTCCATTGCTCACCTCTCCTTGTTTCCATGGTAGTTTTGATAGATGTTCAACATTTTAGTGTAGGCTCTGTTTTTCTAGTTTTCTTTCTCTCCTTATTTCCTTAGAAGTTATATTAGGATTAGAATAGCTTGCCTACACTAGAATAGCTTGTGATAGGTAGTTTAGGAAGAGGAACCGGCCTTCTCTAGAGAGCTTTCCCCATTTGCAAAGGTCCCAAACTTTGGGAAAGCTCAATGTTGTGCATTCACACTAGATAGCATTGCCTTAGAAAAGTAGATCCATAGGTCATTTTGGGGGTGCTATGAATTTGTACCAACACACGCATCGCATCTTTGGAAGATTACGTAGATGATCTTCTAGCCAAATCTAAATATCAAACCAAGCACCTACCTATCCTTAAAGTTATCTTAAACTGTCTCATAAACTATTATGTGCATCTTAAACCAAAGAAGTGTGTCTTTGTGGTACTTTCCGGAAAACTCCTAGGCTTCATCATTTCTTTACGTGGCATAGAATTCGATCCTACTAAATTCAAGGCTATTCTAGAAATGCCTCCACCCACTAATCTCCTTCAACTTCAAAGCCTACAAGGTAAGCTACAATCCATTTGTCATTTTATCTCACAAATTTCTGACTATTGTCAACCATTTCATCATCTTCTTAAGAAATATGTTTCATTCAAATGGGATTATGAATGCCATAAAGCATTTGAGGCCTTAAAACAACACCTCCTTCAACCACCAGTGCTCATTCCTTCTAAGGATGACCAGCCCTTTTACCTATATATTTCTGCCACTGACCATTCTTTAGGTGTCATGCTCACTCATCGCAATGACCAACACCAAGAGCAAGCGGTTTATTACATAATTCATACCCTTCTGGACTATGAAACTAGATATACCCACGCCAAAAAAATCTGTTTAGCCTTAGTTTTCATCACCACCAAACTCCGTCATTACCTACTCAACCACAAAACCTTTGTCATTACAAATACCAACCCATTACACTATATGTATGCCAAAACCTATCAACATCAACGTGTCTCACTTTGGCTTATGCTCCTAGCCAACCTCAACCTTGAATTCATTCATCAAAAATCCATCAAGGGCCAGGATATCACCGACCAATTGGCTGACACACCTATTTCCAGGAATCAACCCTCTAACTTCGACTTCCTAAATGAGTCTATAGCTACCATTTCCCTAGACAAACCCACTTACCAAATGAAACTCTTCTTCAATGGATCTAAGTGTCAGCTTAGGGGTGGAGCTGGTGTTATACTCATTCCTCTTTATGGTGAACCTATGCCTTTGTCTTTCAAAATCAATTATGATTGTAAAAAAACATTACGCAATCTGAAGCACTCGTATTGGGTCTCAGATCTTGTATATGCCTTAGATGTTAAGAAAATAAATATCTTTGGTGATTCTCGTTTTCATCAACCAAGTCAATGTTATATACCAGTTTCGTAATGAAATTCTTAAAAATTTTAAGCAGCACGCCGACATACTTTTGACCACCTTTGACCTTTATACACTTCAAACCACCCCACATTTTACTAATAAATTTATGGATACCATGGCATGTTTGGCTTCTTAGATACCTGCTTTTCCCATTGACTCTAAAATATTTGTCACCATACAAAGGCTACAATCACCCTCTTATTTACCTCATGAGGTCTACTCCATTAGAGCCATTTCTCATGACCTACGCGACCTATGGTATAATAAATATGTAAACTATATTTCCCTTTCCATTTTAACCACTGATCTCACTCGTAATGGACAATGAGCCTTTCTTAAAAGTGTCACATGTTATGTCATCATGGGTGGTCTTCTTTACAAGCGTGGCTTCGACAGAATTCTCTTACAATGCCTTACGAGTTTTGAAATTCCCTACACCATTAAGGAAATTCACGATGGAATTTTTGGATGTCACTTTAGTGGTTTAGACATCACAAAATACATTCTTCACCTAGGCTATTATTGGCCAACCCTAAACCACAATTGTTGTGATTATGTCAAATGTTGCATAAAATGCCAACAACATGCTAATCTTCATCACACACCTAGTCATGCCTTACAGGTCACACAAGACCTTTGGCCTTTCTCTCAATGGGGTTTGGATCTTGTCGGTGAGATCAACCCCATTCTTCACAACACCACCAATGGATCATAACCGCTACCGAATATTACACTAAATGGGTAGAATCCATTCCCCTCATTTCTACAAAAGTTGAGAAAATATGTGAATTCATCAACCATCACATCATTTGTCATTTTGGTGTCCCTCACCGCATTATCACTAATAATGGAAAACAATTCAAAAACAAAACCCTACACAAAATATGTGATGCTTTTGGCATCTAACTCCTTTCTCATTGCCTTATTACTCAAAACCAATGGTCAAGCTGAATCAACCAATAAAACCTTGAACAAAATTCCTATGAAAGTATTCAATGATTGGGAAAGATTGGCATACGCACATCCCTTTCATTTTGTGGGCTTATCGTACTAGTATTCACACTTCAACTAATGTCACACCCTTTTCTTTGGTCTATGGTATCGAGGTTTTCTTACCTCTCGAAGTCTAGATTCCATCTCTCTACATCTCACTACAAGACATGCTCAACAATGATGACTTTTGCCAAGATTTTTTGGCGCAACTTGAGTTATTGGATGAATGTCGTCTCAATGCTCTTGACCATCTCCAAATCTATCAAACATGTATCAAATGTGCATATGAAAAACATGTTCATGAATGAACCTTTTAGGTCGGTGACCTCGTCCTGAAGGAAAATCAATATGTAACTAAAGAAGAACACATTAAATAGGGTGAATTTTCTCCTAATTGGGTTAGACCCTATATCATTACCCATGCCTATGGATCAAGTGATTATCGTTTGTCTTCACTTGAAGGTAAACCCGAACCTAATACCCTTAACTCCTTGTATCTTAGACCATTCTTTTGTTGATATCGAGTCTTATATCACTTTACGTCAGTTGATAGCTCGTCCCTTGAGTGTTGTTCACCTTCCATATTACCCATTTTTTAGGATCCATGACTTAAAAAGAATCATGTGATTCCCTTCACTTTTCAGCCTTATCTTCAATATGAGTACCATGGCTCTACTCATAGCATGATTCTCATGGATACTTTTCATCTTCTTCAAGATGGAATCCCATGGTCATTCATCACTCAAAACCACCTCTTCCACAGTTAATCTTTGTGTGCTACGGTCTTGTCTTCTAAACAAGAACCTAATCTTCCTCTATAGTCTTGTCCATGACTTAAACATCTAAAAACCAAAAAAGGGATACAACTCCTTGAGTCAAACTTCCAGCAAAAGATGACTCCCTCAAAAGGGACATCTCTTCTTTATATATCGCCACTATAAAATAGACTGCTCCCTTGAAGGACAACTATATCAAGTTATTTCACAAATTCAATACAAATATCTAGAAGCTTCCCACATCGATCAGCTTCAAAAAGAACTCAAGGAGATAATATAATCATCCCATATAGACTTCCCACATCAATCAGTCTATTAAAAATAAACAAATGAAGAAAAAAAGATGAAATTTTTGTCATGGACTTGCCTATTTTCGATCTTGGGTTTCTTGTTTCGACAGACACGCTATCATACACTAAGTTCTTGTTGGTCCGAAAATCTGTCGCGTGGACAGATCTATGGATAGACGGGCCAACGGTGTGCAGGGCTTAGCCCCTCTTTGAGACAGCAAAGCGAAACTGGTTTATTGCTACTTCTACTAGCAGGAACCTATGCAAGTCTCACAGATTCTGCCTTCGGGGGTTGGGATCTCATCCCAGTAGAGTGTTCTAGGCTGCGAAGAGAAAGGAATAAAAGAAGGAGAAGAGAAAGAACAGATCCGAAGGAAGAAAAGAAATGAGTTCCAAAGCGGAAGGGTCAGAAGATCTATGCTTTGGGCTTGGTAGTAAACAGAGCCAAACCTACTTGCATAAATAAACAAAGCAATACTGATAAACAAGTGACGGAAAAGTAGATATGAATTCAACAGAATAAACACATGCAGACCTAACATAAGAAAGATCTTAATGTATAACACAGTTATTGAGCACAAAGTCTGAATAATTGTATTAATTGTTTTTATCTGTTACAAGAAAGCTCAAAGTCTTTCTCTCCTCACTTCTATTTCTATCTGAAAAATGTTCACCCCAAATACAACAAGTATTCTAGTATTTATAGAAAGTGAGGGAGAGAGAAGGCAAAATGGAGCCAACCACTTATTCACAAGATATTTACAAAATATCCAAAAGTCATGTTGACTTTGACAACTTGGATGGATGACATCATCCCATGATGCAACATGGATGATGTCATCGTTTGTGCCAACACACTTCAGATATTTCGAAGAGAAAGTCGGAGAATAGAGAGAGAAGAAGAAGAAGAAGAAGAAGAAGAAGCTATTCATCATCATCATCCTGTGGCCTAAAAGGGTGCTCGCACTGTTTTGATCTTGATCGGGAGATGAGATGTGGGCGAGCACGGTATTCCAAGAACTTGCTGATCATTGGCGCAAATTGATCTGTGATGGATCCTTGTGCCTTTCAGCGATTGCCGCAAGTTTCCGCTCATCAATGAGCTTTTCGGGGACCTTGGAATAGTCTTTACCCGCCTCGATTAGGGACCCGATGAAGTCTCTACAGGCCAGTAGGTTGTTGATGGATTCGATGTCGAAAGTGACTTCTGGCCCTGTCCCTTGAGAAGCTAACTCCTTGAAAATTCGGATAGTATCGTCAGCTGATCTCAAGGTGAGGGAAGGAGTGAGCAACCCTGGAGTCATAGATAGAACAATCTTCTCCATTTGATGCATCGCATCCAGGGCCTCTTCCTTCACCTTGTCTATCTTCTCTAACACAAATTCGAGCTGATCTATCCGATAGTCGGAGTGGACATGGTCTTGTTGACCACCCTTAGATAGGTGAATGTGGGAAGCTGGGTGAACAAGGCCCCCACTTCCCGTGATTGCCACTATGTTTTTGGTTGTCCGGCCATGAGTCAAATTTGGCCGCAATATGCACATGATGTGATAGAAGAAAACATCATTGATCTTAGCGAAGTGTTGGATGCTGTTCTCCAGCTTCAGCTCTTGATAGTATTCATATATTTTGGCCTGAGGCCAAGTTCCACTTCGGTGCAGCCCTGGATAATCCCTTTCAGACGCAGCAGCATACACTACGTAGGAGTTCATGTGGAACACTCCTCTTGTTGTAGCTCACATTGCGATTGCTCGGATATTGTGCTGCTTATTATCTCCCCCCAGCAGAAACGCTGATCGGGCAGATTCTTATTCATTGTGTCCAGGTATCGCAGCATCCACTTATGGAAGTAGTGAGCATCTGAAAGACCGAAGACTCTGCTCAGGAAGGTGATTGTATCACTGAGTTCCTCTGAGAAATCACTCCGGTGGATAGTTTGAGGCCACCGGGTCACTACCTTCTTATTCTTGAGGTAGACCTCATTCATCAATTGCATGCAATTGTCTTCGTTGTCCTCCCAAGCCTTGAGGCATTCTTGCTGGCTAACAGCCACATAGTTTCGGTGGTGAGGGATGCCAAGCATCAACTCAAAGCGACGGGCAGTAAGGTTTATAACTACCTCGCCCTTGCTATTCTCGACACATCTTGTGTCTTTGTTGAAGGATTGTGCAACAACCATCATAAACTCGTTATTAACAGCACTGACAGGAATCCCACCGGCGAAGTGCAGGGCGCTGCCTATCAATTTATCCATCCATGGACTCCTTGTCACTTTCTGAGTCCTTACCCAGAATTCCTCTATGTCAATGTGGCCCAATTCAGAATCCCTGACATCCATATTACACTCTGCCTGTGATTCGGGCATCCTGACCCTCTGATATTTGTATTTCATTTCTTCTTCTGTTAGCTTTGCCTTCCCTCTTGGTTTGATGGGTCTCTTGCTTGACGTAGACATGTGTTCTTCAAGGCTTATCTGATGATCTGCACGTAGAAGGAGCGAAACCCAATCCAAGAAGCTTGAATTAGTCATTTGATCTTCCATGGGAATACTAGCAGAAGAAAGAGTTAGAACTTTTAAGGTTCGGGACGCAGGCGCATGAAAATGTATATAACGAAATTTGAATAGTCAAGGCGCACGGGAAAAGGGTGCAACTGAGAGGTTAAGTTGGCGCAAAGGCGCGTGGCGCATGGATGAATTTGCATTATATAAAGGGCGCACAGAAATGCATGTTACATTGAGATTTGGTGTGCCCTTGGCGCATGGGAAAGATTGTGCAACATGGAAAAAAGGCGCGCCAAAGGTATATGGCGCGGAGCATGGAGGGTCTACACAACATCATGTACTTACAACGGAAGGTGCGCCGCGCGCTTGGAGGTTTTATACTTGCATTGAAATAACTCTTGCGTTGCATGGAAGCTGGGCGCGCCCTTTGGCGCATAGAAGAGGGATGCAACAGGGGTAAAGGGTGCGCCAAAGTTTTTATGGAAGCGCGGGATTTAAACTTGCAGCATGTAAAAGGGGCGCGCTTCGAGGCGCATGAATTTAAAGCGCAGCGCGGGATGGCGGGTGCGCCCACAGCGGGTCTTGAGCATGTTGCATGGTGGGTAAGCACGAGAGCGCGCGGTTGTCTTGATTGTAACAAGGCGCGCCAGTGCGCCATTTGAAAAAAGACTCTCCACTCAAATCATTCTTACTCATTTCCTCCACCTAAATAGTTACTTGGGCAAGTAAGGTTTTATAAAAGGTTTAATCAAGCCAAGCCATTCAAGAAAGCCCTTTACCAGGCGAGATCTGGAAAAAGGGAAGAAGAGGAGAGAAGAAAAGCGATGGAAAAGCTCGGGGAAACATCTAAACATACTCTTTTAAACACAGACCAGCAGACCAAACACAGACCAAAACACGAAAGCATGCAATGAAAAAGAGGATGAACCTCTTACCTTAAATATATGTTAAAATCGGAAAGCGGGTCCACGGGCGAGATAATGAGCGAGAGCGACAAATCAGAGCGATCACGTGCTTGTCAAAATGAAATGAAAATGACATGGCGGGCACGGGTATATATAGAAAATCTTGTCATTAATCGCCACCAACTTTTGAAATGGCGCATGGAAGCTTATTGTCGGATTGGGGAAGCGTCGCCCTTTGGCGCATGGAAGGAAATGACAACGAGGAGAATGAGCGCGCCTTTGGCGCATCAAAGCGAAGTTGTCGACACGAAGCTATGTGCGCCCTTTGGCGCACAAAACTTGATGTAACAAAGATATTACGTGCGCCCTTTGGCGCTTTCAAAAACTTACTCAACATCCTTTGGCGCACCGAAAGACGTGCTAACATGGAGAACCACGCGCAAAGGCTTTTAAGAGGCGCATCAAAAATTGATGTTGCGAGGAAAAACCATGCGCCCGACCAAAAAGGCTCAAAAAGACTAAGTTCAAAAACGAATTTCCGGGAAGGGTTTTACAATATTTTGAACGCGAAGGATCCCTAACGAGGGATCGAAACAAAATTTTCGGTAAGGTTATCGGTAAAATTGCCCTTGTCAATTTTACGGGATAACAGCTGGCTCTTTCTGGGGACTATCCCTGAGCAAACTCGGGGGTAGAGAATCCCAGATCACATGTGCCTATCCATTGGGTACGGAGTCAAAAACAAGGGGGACCGGGGGGAGAAAAAAGGAAACACACAAAAACCGAAAGCAAACACACGACTAAAGCAAACGCACAACTAAAATAAACTGTACAAAGAAGAGAGCAAGCTCTACTTCCTGAAGATCTTGAGATGTTGCCCGCTATAGGGAAGCGGGAGCTCAGCTCCATCCAGATATGAGAGATAGAAACTATTCTCTCCATTGAGTTGCTTGATTTTGAAGGGCCCTCTCCATAGGGAATCAAATTTTCCGTGCATACCCTTTGGCTCTCTTCGCTTGTCCCAGAGAAGGACGAGATCTCCCACTTCAAAATTCCTCTGCTTGGCCTTCTTGTCGAAAAGCTTCTTCACTTGATTCTGATGTTCAGTGATCCTGTCGACCACCCTTACTCTCTTTTCTTCAAGTTCCGCAAGGTACATGATTCTCTTTTCCAGAGAACTCTGAAAAGTTTCATCTTCGATTGCTCGTGCCAAGCGTAGAGCAGGAAGTTCCGCAGAAATGGGAAGTTCGGCATCAGTGCCATATAACACTTGAAAAGGTGACATGCCGAGGGATCTCTTGGGGGTAATGCGGTCCGCCCACAAAGCATCGTACAAAGACTTGTGCCACATCCGCTGATTTTCATCTACTAATTTCCGTATGATGGTCACCAAGTTCTTATTACTGGATTCTGCCTGACCATTTCCCTGAGGATAATAATCTGAGGCATGTGCTAAAGTTATCCCATATTCATAGCAAAAACTAATAACTTCCCGGGAAGAGAAGTTAGAAGCATTATCAGCAACGATTTTATTTGGAATGCCAAACCTGACAATGATATTTTCCTTGATAAAACTGCAAACCACCTCAGAAGTGGCATGCTTGACAGGTATGGCCTCCACCCATTTAGTGAAGTAATCTGTTGCCGTGAGGACATAGCTATGTCCAGCACTCGATTGAGGATTGAGTGCACCAATAAAATCAATTCCCCATTGCCTGAATGGTTCATTGATAATGACCGGCCTTAGGGGGAGGGCAGCCAACTTGGGCTTGCCGACGAATTGCTGACAGGGTTCACATTTTGCCACCCAGGTAGCCGCATCTTGAAAGAGCGTCGGCCAGTAGTACCTGGCTCGAATGATTTTGTGCGCTGTCACGGAAGAAGAAAAATGGCCTCCACAGGCTGAATTGTGAAAACTTTCTAGCAGTTTTACTTGCTTTGGGGCTTATCGACACATCGCGAGGAAGACACCGTCTATCCGCGCTTATATAAACCGTCATCCCGAGATGACATACTTAGCTGCTACCCGAGCTTTCTGATGCGCTTCTCCGCTGATTAGGTGCATCGGGCATTCACCGTAGGTAAGGAAGAAAGCAATGTGGAGTACCATTCGTCACTAGTTGAAACAAATAGAAACCGGAGGCGAGAGAATCGGGCCCTTCTAGAGGGGTTTGCTCTTCATTGGTACAATTTTCTCTTTCATCAGGATTTTCTGAACCCTTGTTCTCAGCCATTAGCTGACACAGGCCTTTGCCCCTCACCAGCTTGGTGGGTTTAATATCTAGGTCATATTCACGGACCTTTGCGATCAATTCCCTCTCAAGCTTCCTAACTCTGTTGAGTTAGAATTGACTTCACGCGAGTGTCGGGAACCAGCACCACCGTATGCGAGTTCAGAATGTAATACCTGAAATTCTTCACCGCTTTGACAACGGCAAAGGCGTGCTTTTCTAATTGAGTCATCTTCAACTCGTGGGGCTTGAGGGGAGAACTCATGAATGCAATCGGGGATTCAATATCCTCTGAATTCTTTTGCATTAGGATTGCGAGACACGTGTATGTTCGAGGCGTAACTATACATAATGAAGTCTTTGGAGAAATCCGGACATACCAGGACCGGTGCATGAGCAACAGAAGTTTTTATCTCTTCAAACGACCTTTTCCCCTCATCACTCCATCTGAAAGTGGGTGACCCTTTCATCATGTTCAGTATGTGGCGGGTCTTCTCAGCAAAATCAGGGACAAAACGCCTAAGAAAGTTCACCTTTCCGAAGAAAGAATGAACACCATTCTTGCTTGTAGGCAGAGTAAGGCTTTGGATAGCCTTAACTCTTTCGGCATCAATCTTCGTTCCTTCTTTGCTAACCACATGGCCTGTGATTTCCCTTGATAACCCCAAAAAGCAGACTTTTTAGGATTTGGGAAATCCCATGTTCTCGACACACCAATACTTGCTCCAGTGATCACAATGATCACTTTGTTGTTTGGAGAACACGGTTAAGTCATCTAGATAAACTCTGATGACTTTTCCCATCATGCCTTTAAATACGAAATCCATGGCCCATTGAAAAGTGGCACCGGCGTTAGTTAGGCGAAAGGCATCTGCTTTGTAGGCAAATGTACCCCATGGAGTAGTGAATGTTGTTTTGAATTGATCTTCGGGCGAGACTTCAATCTGATTATAGCCTGAAAAACCGTCAAGCATAGACAGCATCTCTGACCCAGTTACTGCTTGCAGAACTTGGTCCATTATGGGAAGAGGGTAGTTGTCTTTCAGCGAAGCTTGATTCAAGTTTCGGAAGTCTACGCAGATGCGTATTTCACCGTTTTTCTTGCGTACTGGCACAATGTTTGCCACCCAAGTGCTGTGATGGATAGGGAAGATGATTCTTGCGTCAAGCATCTTCTGGATTTCGGCTTGAATGGTGCCCGAAATCTTGGGATTATAATGCCTTTGCTTGGCGGAAGGCTTGGCATCTTCTTTGGTGGTATATTATCTTTGACGTCCTGCGGCGAAGGACTTTAAATCTGCATAGGACCATGCCAATACATCCATATATCTTTTCAAAGCAACTTGACAAATTTCCGCTTTTCTTACGGCGTGCAACATTTCCCGATGTTCACGAATTGTGGATGTGCCTCGAGAACCTATATTGGTAGTTTGTCTGCGGAGATGAGCTAGGATCATCTCGCCTTTTCTTTTTCACAAAAGCGGTCATGCACTGTCAAAGCAGGCGCTCAGAAACCGAGGCCCTTCGGGATTTTATTTCCCTTAAGCTGACAAATGCCATCGCTCTCCTTTGTTTCGTGGTTTTGACTGTTGATTGATTCACGGCATGGAGAGGTGGATCCTTCAAAATACAACTCATCAAAATTTTCTGATTTTTCTAGAAAGGCAATGAGGTGATTATCATCGTTGAATACTGCCAATCTTGAGAGTTATGCAGCACGCTTGGGCGGAAAACCACTTGATGGTGTATTTGTTTGTTTTGAACCCGGGTGTGGGAGCATGAGAGATCTTTGAAAGCGACCAACGAATCAGCCATGTCATTTTGAGCTCTTGGAATTGCCTCTATTGAAAAAGCGTCAAATTCCTCAATGTTGTCCCATACTGCATTACGGTAGTGCCTGAGCCTTTCATTTTTTACTTGGTAAATCCTTTTGACCTGATTTACAACTAGCTCGGCATCACCTTGAACTTTTAGATTTTTTATTCCTCTTTCCTTTGCGGCTTGCATACCGAGTAACAGAGACTCATACTCGGCAGTATTGTTAGTGTTGAAAAACTGCAATTTGAAAGAGAGAGGAATGACCTCCTCCTCAGGAGATATTAGCACAACCCCAGCGCCACATCCACTAGTTGCGCAGCTGCCATCAAATTGCAAGGTCCAGACCTTATTAAGGTCCTTTTCTTGAACGAAAACTTCCTTTGTATCCGCCTCGGTGGATAAGAAGTAGTTCCCCATCCCTGATGATTCGAAAAGGATTTGGGCTTTGGGGTCTTCAG
This sequence comes from Taxus wallichiana var. yunnanensis, assembly GCA_018340775.1. Taxonomy (NCBI): domain Eukaryota; kingdom Viridiplantae; phylum Streptophyta; class Pinopsida; order Cupressales; family Taxaceae; genus Taxus; species Taxus wallichiana. Next base: position 601,531,900 of record CM031239.1, on the reverse strand, counting down.
AGTTAGTGACCAAGTATTTCTTTTGGGATTCCGGCTCCAAAGTTTGCATTACGCCTTTGACTGGAATTCTAGCTTTAGACCAGTCCATATGAATTTCTCCACCAACTTCTTTGCAAAAGCTCCTTCCCAAAGCCAAAATTCCATAGGCTGCTTAGGAATGTCGGCAAGGGCGGTCATTTTACCCTCTTTTCGGGGAATCTGCGACGCGCAAAGTGCGCGTCTTTGATTTGACCAATCAATGGCACTTGCTTGGTTTCGATGAGTAGCATCTGTAGAAAGGCTTGGTAAGAGTGAGGCCTAAAGCATGGGCGACTTTGCTTTGGCATGGCGTTATCGAAGCTCAGGAATCAATTATACGATTGCTCAACTTATGGCCATTGATTAGGAGGAGAGATAGAAAGGCTCTATCTTGCACGATGCGAGATGTTGAGGCAACATTTATGTGGGATTCGGGAGGAGTGGAAAGGATTCCTTTAGGGGAAGCTTTGATTAGATATATGACTTGACTTTGGATATACTTAGTCAATCTTACAAGGCATGTTCGGGGTTTGGTGAAGATACTCGGCTTGGACATTTGGATCTTGGTCTTTTTTGCATGATCTATTATATCAAATGCGGCCAAGGGTTGCGTTGGTAAAGGAATGAGTCCTTCACCCCGCGATGATGGAATAGGGTTACTGATCTTGATAGGAATATGAGAGGGCTGACTCGGAGGAGAGATAGGTGGAAAAGACTTCTTTGCAAAAGATTTAACAGGGAGTTGAGTGGGAAGAGGATTACCTCTTTTAACAATGGTTGGAGGCGCGTTTGACACGGCCTTCTCTTTCTGCGTATGGGCAGCAACTTCTGCTTCTTTTCCTTGCGAGCGGGTAAAAACAGCGTAGGATTGTCCGCTTGCATAGCCTTGCGTACTCTCTTCTTCATCAGATTCGTCCTCATCAAATTCCATGTATCCAATTGTGGAGTCGCCAGTCGGTTCACCGACATCTTGATCATCTTCGCCTTGGAGCGAAGGTTCTTCATAGTACTGCTCCTCTTCTTCAATTTCGGCCAAAGCATTGACCGGAGGAGCTTCAAGCGCCAACCGTGGAGCAGCTGCAGGCAAGCGCGGCCTTTGTGAAGCGTTGTTAGGGACAAAATTCCTCCGCGGGATATCCCGATACGAGGAACTGGGAGAGGCCTGGGCCAGCTGCTTTTTTAGTGCAAGCAAATCATTCGCCATTTTTTGGAATGCTGGATCAGACGAAGTGGTAGGCGAAGGGCCCAAAGACTTAGGCTTTACTGATTCCTTTCTTAACTCGCCAGATATTATCAGATTGTCTTCTATACGGATGGCAGCAGCCTGAGCGAGAGGTAGAGTAGCTACTCGCTCTTGAAGGAGTAAGAAGCTAACTTTTGAGCTCATGGCATTTACGAAAAACACTACGGTTCTCGGTGTTGGAAGCATGGCGGTAGGGACACGGTTGATTAGCGCATTGAGCGGGCGACAAAATCGCGCATGGTCTCATTTGCCTCCTTCTTGGATGAGTGATTCGTGACAATAAAGTAAATGCATCTTACGAAGGCTTATACTGTCTTCAAAAGCGTCCCATGCAAAGTTGCCCGACTAGTGATAGATCCGGCCGGCAAATCTTTGAAACCATTCAGTGCGAGGCCCTTGTAGAGGTTTAGAAAAGGCGGCGACACATCTTCATGAGTCACATCCAAAATCTTGCATGACATAATGAAAGCAGAAATGTGGGAATCCGTGCTTTGATTTCCGCTCCCGTCGAATTTAGGAAAATTCTTTCGATTTCCGTGAGGGAGTGCGTGAACTGGATGTGGTAAAGCCAACGGACCCATAGCGTTTCCCCATGGTACCGCCATCTGAAAAGCCGGAAAGAGAACACGAGCTGGAAGTGTAGTTCGTTGAGTAGGAAAGCACTACAAAGGGATGTGGATGCTTCTGGCAAAAGACTTTTTCTTCGTGAAGGCGAGACACTCCTGGATGAACGGCTAGCTGAGCTTAGCGCTGAAAAACGTGCCGGTGTTACGCTGAAATTGTGCCTGAAGCAGATCGAAAGTAGGATCAGCTTCTCCACGGGCTCTCTGCTGCGCGTAAAAGGTTCACTCGCCAGTGTACCTTTCAGATCTGCAATATTACAGCGCAGATTTAAACTTTATTTTTGGGTGTACTTGCTGATTTTCTGGTTTTTGACAAAAACCAGCAGCATGCATGCACCTACGGATATTTGAAAATTATCCTCTTCGGAAAACCGATTGCGGTTAAATGACAAATAACAGCGAGGATAAGATGGCAGGGAAGATAGTAAGCTGATTTTCGGATCTGGTTTTTAATTTTCAGAGGGTTTAGAACATTTCAGAAAATAGTTAAAAACTCAGATCTACGGAAAATGATGATTTTTGATAAAAACTCAGCGAACTAAAGATATGTAACAGGCCCAGATCTATGATTCTCAGAAGAAAATTTTCAATTTGAGTACTTTTGCAAATTTTTAGGATTTTTAACAAAAAGGTTTAGATTTGCAAACTGGCAGCAACCTGCTGATTTTCTCTGATTTTTTTTTTACTACCAGCATAGATCTGACAGATTTATCTGTTTCTGTTGGCGAAATCTGTTAGAAAATCCGATCCCCAGCGGAGTCGCCAAAAACTGTTGGTCGAAAATCTGTCGCGTGGGCAGATCTATGGATAGGCAGACTGACGGTGTGCGGGGCTTAGCCCCTCTTTGAGGCAAAGCGGCGGTTTATTGCTACTTCTACTAGTAGGAACCTATGCAAGTCTCACAGATTCGCCTTCGGGGTTGGGATCTCATCCCGAGTAGAGTGTTAGAAGCTGCGAAGAGAAAGGAATAAAAGAAGGAGAAGAGAAAGAACAGATCCGAAGGAAGAAAAGAAATGAGTTCCAAAGCGGAAGGGTCAGAAGATCTATGCTTTGGGCTTGGTAGTAAACAGAGCCAAACCTACTTGCATAAATAAACAAAGCAATACTGATAAACAAGTGACGGAAAAGTAGATATGAATTCAACAGAATAAACACATGCAGACCTAACATAAGAAAGATCTTAATGTATAACACAGTTATTGAGCACAAAGTCTGAATAATTGTATTAATTGTTTTTATCTGTTACAAGAAAGCTCAAAGTCTTTCTCTCCTCACTCTATTTCTATCTGAAAAATGTTCACCCCAAATACAACAAGTATTCTAGTATTTATAGAAAGTGAGGGAGAGAGAAGGCAAAATGGAGCCAACCACTTATTCACAAGATATTTACAAAATATCCAAAAGTCATGTTGACTTTGACAACTTGGATGGATGACATCATCCCATGATGCAACATGGATGATGTCATCGTTTGTGCCTTGACACACTTGAGATATTTCGAAGAGAAAGTCGGAGAATAGAGAGGAGAAGAAGAAGAAGAAGAAGAAGAAGAAGCTATTCATCATCATCATCCCGTGGCCTAAAAGGGGTGCACTTTATTTTTGATCGATCGGGAGATGAGATGTGGGCGAGCGCGGTATTCAAGAACTTGCTTGATCATTGGCGCAAATTGATCTGTGATGGATCCTTTGCCTTTCCTTTGATTGCTTCGCAAGTTTCCGCTCATCAATGAGCTTTTCGGGGACCTTGGAATAGTCTTTACCCGCCTCGATTAGGGACCCGATGAAGTCTTACGTGAGCCGATGGGTTGTTGATGGATTCGAGGTCGAAAGTGACTTCTTGAGGCCTGTCCTTGAGAAGCTAACTCTTGAAAATTCGGATAGTATCGTCGGTGATCTCAAGGTGAGGGAAGGAGTGAGCAACCACAGAGTCATAGATAGAACAATCTTCTCCATTTGATGCATCGCATCAGGGCCTCTTCCTTCACCTTGTCTATCTTCTCTAACACAAATTCGAGCTGATCTATCAGATAGTCCGGAGTGGACATGGTCTTGTTGACCGCCCTTAGATAGGTGAATGTGGGAAGCCGGGTGAACAAGGCCCCCACTTCCTGTGGCTTGCCACTATGTTTTTGGTTGTCGGTAGTGAGTCAAATTTGGCCGCAATATGCACATGATGTGATAGAAGAAAACATCATTGATCTTAGCGAAGTGTTGGATCATTCTCTCGCCTTCGGCTCTTGATAGTATTCATATATTTTGGCACGAGGCCAAGTTCCGCCGGTGCAGCCCTGGATAATCCCTTTCGAGACGCGGCACATACACTACGTAGGAGTTCATGTGGAACACTCTGTTGTGCGGCTCATTGCGATTACTCGGATATTGTCTTGCTTATTATCTCCCCCAGTGAAAGCGCTGATCGGGCGGATTCTTATTCATTGTGTCAGTGTCATCGCAGCATCCACTTATGGAAGTAGTGAGCATCGAAAGACCGAAGACTCTGCTCGGGAAGGTGATTGTATCGAGTTCCTCGAGAAATCACTCCGGTGGATAGTTTGAGGCCACCGGTCACTACCTTCTTATTCTTGAGGTAGACCTCATTCATCAATTGCATGCAATTGTCTTCGTTGTCCTCCCAAGCCTTGAGGCATTCTTGGCGGCTAACTATGACCACATAGTTTCGGTGGTGAGGATGCAAGCATCAACTCAAAAGCGGCGGGTAGTAAGGTTTATAACTACCTCGCCCTTGCTTTATTCTCGACACATCTTGTGTCTTTGTTGAAGGATTGTGCAACAACCATCATAAACTCGTTATTAACACAGTGACCTTGTGAGGGAATCCCACGGCGAAGTGCGGTGGCGCGCCTATCAATTTATCCATCCATGGACTCCTTGTCACTTTACGAGTCCTTACCCGAGAATTCCTCTATGTCAATGTGGCCCGATTAGAATCCACGACATCCATATTACACTCTGCTGTGATTTGGGCATCGACCCTACGATATTTGTATTTCATTTCTTCTTCTTGTTAGCTTTGCCTTCCCTCTTGGTTTGATGGGTCTCTTGCTTAGCGTAGACATGTGTTCTCCAAGGCTTATCGATGATCTGCGCACGTAGAAGGAGCGAAACCCAATCAAGAAGCTTGAATTAGTCATTTGATCTTCCATGGGAATACTAGAAGAAAGAGTTAGAACTTTTAAGGTTCGGGACGCAGGGCGCATGAAAAATGTATATAACAGGCTGAATAGTCAAGGCGCACAGGAAAAGGGTGCAACAGAGGTTAAGTTGGCGCCAAAGGCGCGTGGCGCATGGATGAAGCAGACTGCATTATATAAAGGGCGCACAGGAAATGCATGTTACATTGAGATTTGGTGCGCCCTTGGCGCATGGGCGAGTGTGTGCAACATGGAAAAAGGCGCGCGAAAAGGTATATGGCGCGGCGCATGGAGGGTCTACACAACATCATGTACTTACAACGGAAGGTGCGCCCGCGCCTTGGAGGTTTTATACTTGCGCAAATAACTCTTGCGTTGCATGGAAGCTGGGCGCGCCCTTTGGCGCATAGAAGAGGGATGCAACAGGGGTAAAGGGTGCGCCAAAGTTTTTATGGAAGCGCGGGATTTAAACTTGCAGCATGTAAAAGGCGCGCTTCGAGGGCGCATGAATTTAAAGCTGCGGCGGGATGGCGGGTGCGCCCTAGGCGCGGGTCTTGAGCATGTTGCATGGCGGGTAAGCGCGCCGAGGGGCGCGACTGTCTTGATTGTAACAAGGCGCGCCAGTGCGCCATTTGAAAAAAGACTCTCCACTCAAATCATTCTTACTCATTTCCTCCACCTAAATAGTTACTTGGGCAAGTAAGGTTTTACAAAAGGTTTAATCAAGCCAAGCCATTCAAGAAAGCTCCCTTTACGGCGAGATCTGGAAAAAGGGAAGAAAGAGAGAGAAGAAAGCGATGGAAAAGCTCGGGGAAACATCTAAACATACTCTTTTAAACACGAGACCAGACCGGAAACAAACACGAGACCAAAACACGAAAGCATGCAGATGAAAAAGAGGATGAACCTCTTACCTTAAATATATGTTAAAATCGGAAAGCGGGTCCACGGGCGAGATAATGACGAGAGCAGCGGTGACAAATCAGGCGATCACGTGCTTGTCAAAATGAAATGAAAATGACATGGCGGGCACGGGTATATATAGAAAATCTTGTCATTAATCGCCACCAACTTTTGAAATGGCGCATGGAAAGCATTGTCGATAGGGAAGCGTCGCCCTTTGGCGCATGTAAAGAAAATGACAACGGGAGAATGAGCGCGCCTTTGGCGCATCAAACGAGTTGTCGACACGAAGCTATGTGCGCCCTTTGGCGCACCAAAACTTGATGTAACAAAGATATTACGTGCGCCCTTTGGCGCACCAAAAACTTACTCAACATCCTTTGGCGCACCGAAAGACGTGCTAACATGGAAAACCACGCGCGAAGGCTTTTAAGGAGCGCATCAAAAATTGATGTTGCAAGGCAAAACCATGCGCCCAACCAAAAAGGCTCAAAAAGACTAAGTTCAAAAACTGAATTTCCCGGGAAGGGATTTTACAATATTTTGAACGCGAAGGATCCCTAACGAGGGATCGAAACAAAATTTTCGGTAAGGTTATCGGTAAAATTGCCCTTGTCAATTTTACGGGATAACAGCTGGCTCTTTCTGGGGACTATCCCTGAGCAAACTCGGGGGTAGAGAATCCCAGATCACATGTGCCTATCCATTGGGTACGGAGTCAAAAACAAGGGGGACCGGGGGAGAAAAAGGAAACACACAAAAACCGAAAGCAAACACACGACTAAAGCAAACGCACAACTAAAATAAACTGTACAAAGAAGAGAGCAAGCTCTACTTCCTGAAGATCTTGAGATGTTGCCCGCTATAGGGAAGCGGGAGCTCGGCTCCATCCAGATATGAGAGATAGAAACTATTCTCTCCATTGAGTTGCTTGATTTTGAAGGGCCCTCTCCATAGGGAATCAAATTTTCCGTGCATACCCTTTGGCTCTCTTCGCTTGTCCCAGAGAAGGACGAGATCTCCCACTTCAAAATTCCTCTGCTTGGCCTTCTTGTCGAAAAGCTTCTTCACTTGATTCTGATGTTCGGTGATCTGTAGACCACCCTTACTCTCTTTTCTTCAAGTTCCGCAAGGTACATGATTCTCTTTTCCAGAGAACTCTGAAAAGTTTCATCTTCGATTGCTCGTGCCAAGCGTAGAGCAGGAAGTTCCGCAGAAATGGGAAGTTCGGCATCAGTGCCATATAACACTTGAAAAGGTGACATGCCGAGGGATCTCTTGGGGGTAATGCGGTCCGCCCACAAGCATCGTCAAAGACTTGTGCCACATCCGTTGATTTTCATCTACTAATTTCCGTATGATGGTCACCAAGTTCTTATTACTGGATTCTGCCTGACCATTTCCCTGAGGATAATAATCTGAGGCATGTGCTAAAGTTATCCCATATTCATAGCAAAAACTAATAACTTCCCGGGAAGAGAAGTTAGAAGCATTATCAGCAACGATTTTATTTGGAATGCCAAACCTGACAATGATATTTTCCTTGATAAAACTGCAAACCACCTCAGAAGTGGCATGCTTGACAGGTATGGCCTCCACCCATTTAGTGAAGTAATCTGTTGCCGTGAGGACATAGCTATGTCCAGCACTCGATTGAGGATTGAGTGCACCAATAAAATCAATTCCCCATTGCCTGAATGGTTCATTGATAATGACCGGCCTTAGGGGGAGGGCAGCCAACTTGGGCTTGCCGACGAATTGCTGACAGGGTTCACATTTTGCCACCCAGGTAGCCGCATCTTGAAAGAGCGTCGGCCAGTAGTACCTGGCTCGAATGATTTTGTGCGCTGTCACGGAAGAAGAAAAATGGCCTCCACAGGCTGAATTGTGAAAACTTTCCAGCAGTTTTACTTGCTGGGGCTTGTCAACACATCGCAGGAAGACACCGTCTATCCCGCGCTTATATAAACCGTCATCCCAGATGACATACTTAGCTGCCCTGAGCTTTACAGTACGCTTCTCCTTTACAGTTAGGTGCATCGGGCATTCGCCGTAGGTAAGGAAGAAAGCAATGTCGGAGTACCATTCGTCACTAGTTGCCACAAATAAAACCAGAGGCAGAGAATCAGGCCCTTCTAGAGGGGTTTGCTCTTCATTGGTACAATTTTCTCTTTCATCAGGATTTTCTGAACCCTTGTTCTCAGCCATTAGCTGACACAGGCCTTTGCCCCTCACCAGCTTGGTGGGTTTAATATCTAGGTCATATTCCTGGACCTTTGCGATCCAATTCCCTCTCAAGCTTCCTAACTCCTGCTGAGTTAGAATTGACTTCACCGCAGTGTCAGGAACCAGCACCACCGTATGCGAGTTCAGAATGTAATACCTGAAATTCTTCACCGCTTTGACAACGGCAAAGGCGTGCTTTTCTAATTGAGTCATCTTCAACTCGTGGGGCTTGAGGGGAGAACTCATGAATGCAATCGGGGATTCAATATCCTCTGAATTCTTTTGCATTAGGATTGCAGACACAGTATGTTCGGAGGCGTAACTATACATAATGAAGTCTTTGGAGAAATCTGGACATACCAGGACCGGCGCATGAGCAACAGAAGTTTTTATCTCTTCAAACGACCTTTTCCCCTCATCACTCCATCTGAAAGTGGGTGACCCTTTCATCATGTTCAGTATGTGGCGGGTCTTCTCAGCAAAATCAGGGACAAAACGCCTAAGAAAGTTCACCTTTCCGAAGAAAGAATGAACACCATTCTTGCTTGTAGGCAGAGTAAGGCTTTGGATAGCCTTAACTCTTTCGGCATCAATCTTCGTTCCTTCTTTGCTAACCACATGGCCTAGCAATTTCCCTTCAGTAACCCCAAAAACAGACTTTTTAGGATTTAGGGAAATCCCATGTTCTCGACACCTGGCCAATACTTGCTCCAAGTGATCACAATGATCACTTCGTCGTTTGGAGAACACGGTTAAGTCATCTAGATAAACTACAATGACTTTTCCCATCATGCCTTTAAATGCGAAATCCATGGCCCATTTGAAAAGTGGCACCAGCGTTGGTTAGGCCGAAAGGCATCCTGCTGTAGGCAAATGTACCCCATGGAGTAGTGAATGTTGTTTTGAATTGATCTTCAGGCGAGACTTCAATCTGATTATAGCCTGAAAAACCGTCAAGCATGACAAGCATCTCACCCGATTCTTGCTTTGAGAACTTGGTCCATTATGGGAAGAGGGTAGTTGTCTTTCAGCGAAGCTTGATTCAAGTTTCGGAAGTCTACGCAGATGCGTATTTCACCGTTTTTCTTGCGTACCGGCACAATGTTTGCCACCCAAGTGCTGTGATGGATAGGGAAGATGATTCTTGCGTCAAGCATCTTCTGAATTTCGGCCTGAATGGTGCCCGAAATCTTGGGATTATAATGCCTTTGCTTCTGACGGAAGGCTTTGGCATCTTCTTTCAGTGGTATATTATGCTGAACGTCCTTTGGCTTGAAGGACTTTAAATCTGCATAGGACCATGCCAATACATCCATATATCTTTTCAGCAACTTGACAAATTTCCGCTTTTCTTCTGGCGTGCAACATTTCCCGATGTTCACGAATTGCGGATGTGCCTCAGAACCTATATTGACTGGTTCTGTCTCTGGAGATGAGCTAGGATCATCTCGCCTTTTCTTTTTCACAAAACGGTCATGCCTGTCAAACAGGCGCTCCAGAGAAACCAGGCCCTTCGGGATTTTATTTCCCTTAAGCTGACAAATGCCATCGCTCTCCTTTGTTTCGTGGTTTTGACTGTTGATTGATTCACGGCATGGAGAGGTGGATCCTTCAAAATACAACTCATCAAAATTTTCTGATTTTTCTAGAAAGGCAATGAGGTGATTATCATCGTTGAATACCTGCCAATGCTGAGAGTTGTCTGGCACGCTTGGGCGGAAAACCACTTCAATGGTGTATTTGTTTGTTTTCAAACCCGGGTGCGGGAGCATGAGAGATGCTGAAACAGCCAACGAATCAGCCATGTCATTTTGAGCTCTTGGAATTGCCTCTATTGAAAAAGCGTCAAATTCCTCAATGCTGTCCCATACTGCATTACGGTAGTGCCTGAGCCTTTCATTTTTTACTTGGTAAATCCTTTTGACCTGATTTACAACTAGCTCGGCATCACCTTGAACTTTTAGATTTTTTATTCCTCTTTCCTTTGCGGCTTGCATACCGAGTAAGAGAGACTCATACTCAGCAGTATTATTCGTATTGAAAAACTGCAATTTGAAAGAGAGAGGAATGACCTCCTCCTCAGGAGATATTAGCACAACCCCAGCGCCACATCCACTAGTTGCGCAGCTGCCATCAAATTGCAAGGTCCAGACCTTATTAAGGTCCTTTTCTTGAACGAAAACTTCCTTTGTATCCGCCTCGGTGGATAAGAAGTAGTTCCCCATCCCTGATGATTCGAAAAGGATTTGGGCTTTGGGGTCTTCAGAGTTAGTGACCAAGTATTTCTTTTGGGATTCCGGCTCCAAAGTTTGCATTACGCCTTTGAGTGGAATTCTAGCTTTAGACCAGTCCATATGAATTTCTCCACCAACTCCGCTGCAAAAGCTCCTTCCCAGCAAAATTCCATAGGCTGCCGGAATGTCAGCGACAAGGACGGTCATTTTTACCCTCTTTTCAGGGAATGCTGCGAACGCGAATTGCGCGTCTTTGATTTGACCAATCAATGGCACTTGCTTGGTTTCCAATGAGTAGCATCTGCCGAAAGGCTTGGTAAGAGTGAGGCCCAAAGCATGGGCGACTTTCGCCGGCATGACGTTATCTGAAGCTCCGGAATCAATTATACAGTTGCTCAACTTATGGCCATTGATTAGGAGGGAGAGATAGAAAGGCTCTATCTTGCCTGATGCAGATGTTGAGGCAACATTTATGTGGGATTCAGGAGGAGTGGAAAGGATTCCTTTAGGGGAAGCCTGATTAGATATAACAGCTTGACTTTGGATATACTTAGTCAATCTTACAAGCTGTTCGGGGTTTGACTGAAGATACTCAGCTTCAGACATTTGGATCTTGGTCTTTTTTGCATGATCTATTATATCAAATGCGGCCAAGGGTTGCGTTGGTAAAGGAATGAGTCCTTCACCCCGCGATGATGGAATAGGGTTACTGATCTTGATAGGAATATGAGAGGGCTGACTCGGAGGAGAGATAGGTGGAAAAGACTTCTTTGCAAAAGATTTAACAGGGAGTTGAGTGGGAAGAGGATTACCTCTTTTAACAATGGTTGGAGGCGCGTTTGACACGGCCTTCTCTTTCTGCGTATGGGCAGCAACACACTTCTTTTCCTTGCGGCGGGTAAAAACAACGTAGGATTGTCGCTTGCGTAGCCTTGCGTACTCTCTTCTTCATCGATTCGTCCTCATCAAATTCCATGTATCTAATTGTGGAGTCTTGATCGGTTCACCGACATCTTGATCATCTTCGCACCTTGGAGGCGAAGGTTCTTCATAATCTTGCTCCTCTTCTTCAATTTCGGCCAAAGCATTGGCCGGGAGGAGCTTCAAGCGCCGCCTAACCGTGGAGCATTGCGCAGCAAGCGGCCTTTGTGAAGCGTTGTTAGGGACAAAATTCCTCCGCGGGATATCCCGATACGAGGAACTGGGAGAGGCCTGGGCCAGCTGCTTTTTTAGTGCAAGCAAATCATTCGCCATTTTTTGGAATGCTGGATCAGACGAAGTGGTAGGCGAAGGGCCCAAAGACTTAGGCTTTACTGATTCCTTTCTTAACTCGCCAGATATTATCAGATTGTCTTCTATACGGATGGCAGCAGCCTGAGCGAGAGGTAGAGTAGCTACTCGCTCTTGAAGGAGTAAGAAGCTAACTTTTGAGCTCATGGCATTTACGAAAAAACACTTCTGGTTCTCCGGTGTTGGAAGCATGGCAGTAGGGACACGGTTGATTAGCGCATTGAACCGGGCGACAAAATCGCGCATGGTCTCATTTGCCTCCTTCTTCAGATGAGTGATTCGTGACAATAAAGTAAATGCATCTTCTGAAGGCTTATACCTGTCTTCAAAAGCGTCCCGCAAAGTTGCCCAACTAGTGATAGATCCGGCCGGCAAATGCTGAAACCATTCAGCTGCAGGCCCTTGTAGAGTTTCTAGAAAAAGGCGAACTGACACATCTTCATGAGTCACATCCAAAATACTGCATGACATAATGAAAGCAGAAATGTGGGAATCCGTGCTTTGATTTCCGCTCCCGTCGAATTTAGGAAAATTCTTTCGATTTCCGTGAGGGAGTGCGTGAACTGGATGTGGTAAAGCCAACGGACCCATAGCGTTTCCCCATGGTACCGCCATCTGAAAAGCCGGAAAGAGAACACGAGCTGGAAGTGTAGTTCCGCTGAGTAGCAAAGCACTACAAAGGGATGTGGATGCTTCTGGCAAAAGACTTTTTCTTCGTGAAGGCGAGACACTCCTGGATGAACGGCTAGCTGAGCTTAGCGCTGAAAAACGTGCCGGTGTTACGCTGAAATTGTGCCTCTGAAGCAGATCGAAAGTAGGATCAGCTTCTCCACGGGCTCTTCTGCTGCGCGTAAAAGGTTCACTCGCCAGTGTACCTTTCAGATCTGCAATATTACAGCGCAGATTTAAACTTTATTTTTGGGTGTACTTGCTGATTTTCTGGTTTTTCTGACAAAAACCAGCAGCATGCACTTTTCTGGATATTTGAAAATTATCCTCTTCAGAAACCGATTGCGGTTAAATGACAAATAACAGCGAGGATAAGATGGCAGGGAAGATAGTAAGCTGATTTTCGGATCTGGTTTTTAATTTTCAGAGGGTTTAGAACATTTCAGAAAATAGTTAAAAACTCAGATCTACGGAAAATGATGATTTTTGATAAAAACTCAGCGAACTAAAGATATGTAACAGGCCCAGATCTATGATTCTCAGAAGAAAATTTTCAATTTCGAGTACTTTTGCAAATTTTTAGGATTTTTAACAAAAAGGTTTAGATTTGCAAACTGGCAAAGAACTTTTTGATTTTCTCACGATTTTTTTTTTTTTACTACTAAGCATAGATCGACATGATTTATACTGTTTTACATTGGCGAAATCTGTTAGAAAATCCGATCCCCAGCGGAGTCGCCAAAAACTGTTGGTCCGAAAATCTGTTGCGTGGACAGATCTATGGATAGACGGGCCAACGGTGTGCAGGGCTTAGCCCCTCTTTGAGACAGCAAAGCGAAACTGGTTTATTGCTACTTCTACTAGCAGGAACCTATGCAAGTCTCACAGATTCTGCCTTCGGGGGTTGGGATCTCATCCCAGTAGAGTGTTCTAGGCTGCGAAGAGAAAGGAATAAAAGAAGGAGAAGAGAAAGAACAGATCCGAAGGAAGAAAAGAAATGAGTTCCAAAGCGGAAGGGTCAGAAGATCTATGCTTTGGGCTTGGTAGTAAACAGAGCCAAACCTACTTGCATAAATAAACAAAGCAATACTGATAAACAAGTGACGGAAAAGTAGATATGAATTCAACAGAATAAACACATGCAGACCTAACATAAGAAAGATCTTAATGTATAACACAGTTATTGAGCACAAAGTCTGAATAATTGTATTAATTGTTTTTATCTGTTACAAGAAAGCTCAAAGTCTTTCTCTCCTCACTTCTATTTCTATCTGAAAAATGTTCACCCCAAATACAACAAGTATTCTAGTATTTATAGAAAGTGAGGGAGAGAGAAGGCAAAATGGAGCCAACCACTTATTCACAAGATATTTACAAAATATCCAAAAGTCATGTTGACTTTGACAACTTGGATGGATGACATCATCCCATGATGCAACATGGATGATGTCATCGTTTGTGCCAACACACTTCAGATATTTCGAAGAGAAAGTCGGAGAATAGAGAGGAGAAGAAGAAGAAGAAGAAGAAGAAGAAGCTATTCATCATCATCATCCTGTGGCCTAAAAGGGGTCGCCTGTTTTTGATGCTGATCAGGAGATGAGATGTGGAACTGAGCGCGGTATTCCAAGAACTTGCTGATCATTGGCGCAAATTGATCCTGTGATGGATCCTTGTGCCTTTCACTGATTGCTTCGCAAGTTTCCCGCTCATCAATGAGCTTTTCGGGGACCTTGGAATAGTCTTTACCCGCCTCGATTAGGGACCCGATGAAGTCTCTACAGGCCAGTAGGTTGTTGATGGATTCGATGTCGAAAGTGACTTCTGGCCCTGTCCCTTGAGAAGCTAACTCCTTGAAAATTCGGATAGTATCGTCAGCTGATCTCAAGGTGAGGGAAGGAGTGAGCAACCCTGGAGTCATAGATAGAACAATCTTCTCCATTTGATGCATCGCATCCAGGGCCTCTTCCTTCACCTTGTCTATCTTCTCTAACACAAATTCGAGCTGATCTATCCGATAGTCCAGAGTGGACATGGTCTTGTTGACCGCCCTTAGATAGGTGAATGGGAAGCTGGGTGAACAAGGCCCCCCACTTCTCTGTGACTGCCACTATGTTTTTGGTTGTCCGGCCATGAGTCAAATTTGGCCGCAATATGCACATGATGTGATAGAAGAAAACATCATTGATCTTAGCGAAGTGTTGGATGCTGTTCTCCAGCTTCAGCTCTTGATAGTATTCATATATTTTGGCCTGAGGCCAAGTTCCACTTCGGTGCAGCCCTGGATAATCCCTTTCAGACGCAGCAGCATACACTACGTAGGAGTTCATGTGGAACACTCCTGTTGTAGCGAACTGTTGCAGTTGCTCGGATATTGTGCTGCTTATTATCTCCCCCCAGCAGAAACGCTGATCGGGCAGATTCTTATTCATTGTGTCCAGGTATCGCAGCATCCACTTATGGAAGTAGTGAGCATCTGAAAGACCGAAGACTCTGCTCAGGAAGGTGATTGTATCACTGAGTTCCTCTGAGAAATCACTCCGGTGGATAGTTTGAGGCCACCGGGTCACTACCTTCTTATTCTTGAGGTAGACCTCATTCATCAATTGCATGCAATTGTCTTCGTTGTCCTCCCAAGCCTTGAGGCATTCTTGCTGGCTAACAGCCACATAGTTTCGGTGGTGAGGGATGCCAAGCATCAACTCAAAGCGACGGGCAGTAAGGTTTATAACTACCTCGCCCTTGCTATTCTCGACACATCTTGTGTCTTTGTTGAAGGATTGTGCAACAACCATCATAAACTCGTTATTAACAGCCTTGACAGAATCCCACCGGCGAAGTGCAGGGCGCTGCCTATCAATTTATCCATCCATGGACTCCTTGTCACTTTCTGAGTCCTTACCCAGAATTCCTCTATGTCAATGTGGCCCAATTCAGAATCCCTGACATCCATATTACACTCTGCCTGTGATTCGGGCATCCTGACCCTCTGATATTTGTATTTCATTTCTTCTTCTGTTAGCTTTGCCTTCCCTCTTGGTTTGATGGGTCTCTTGCTTGACGTAGACATGTGTTCTTCAAGGCTTATCTGATGATCTGCACGTAGAAGGAGCGAAACCCAATCCAAGAAGCTTGAATTAGTCATTTGATCTTCCATGGGAATACTAGCAGAAGAAAGAGTTAGAACTTTTAAGGTTCGGGACGCAGGGCGCATGAAAAATGTATATAACAGGCTGAATAGTCAAGGCGCACAGGAAAAGGGTGCAACAGAGGTTAAGTTGGCGCCAAAGGCGCATGGCGCATGGATGAAGCAGACTGCATTATATAGAAGGGCGCACAGGAAATGCATGTTACATTGAGATTTGGTGCGCCCCTTGGCGCATGGGCAGATTGTGCAACATGGAAAAAAGGCGCGCCAAAGGTATATGGCGCGGCGCATGGAGGGTCTACACAACATCATGTACTTACAACGGAAGGTGCGCCCGCGCTTGGAGGTTTTATACTTGCGCAAATAACTCTTGCGTTGCATGGAAGCTGGGCGCGCCCTTTGGCGCATAGAAGAGGGATGCAACAGGGGTAAAGGGTGCGCCAAAGTTTTTATGGAAGCGCGGGATTTAAACTTGCAGCATGTAAAAGGGGCGCGCTTCGAGGGCGCATGAATTTAAACTGCAGCAGGATGGCGGGTGCGCCCTAGGCGCGGGTCTTGAGCATGTTGCATGGCGGGTAAGCGCGCCGAGGGGCGCGACTGTCTTGATTGTAACAAGGCGCGCCAGTGCGCCATTTGAAAAAAGACTCTCCACTCAAATCATTCTTACTCATTTCCTCCACCTAAATAGTTACTTGGGCAAGTAAGGTTTTACAAAAGGTTTAATCAAGCCAAGCCATTCAAGAAAGCTCCCTTTACCAGCAGATCTGGAAAAAGGGAAGAAGAGGAGAGAAGAAAACGATGGAAAAGCTCAGGGGGAAACACCTAAACATACTCTTTTAAACACAGACCAGCAGACCAAACACAGACCAAAACACGAAAGCATGCAATGAAAAAGAGGATGAACCTCTTACCTTAAATATATGTTAAAATCGGAAAGCGGGTCCACAGGGCGAGATAATGACAGAGCAGAGCTGACAAATCCAGAGCGATCACGTGCTTGTCAAAATGAAATGAAAATGACATGGCGGGCACGGGTATATATAGAAAATCTTGTCATTAATGCGCCACCAACTTTTGAAATGGCGCATGGAAACAGCTGTCGACAGGGGAAAGCGTGCGCCCTTTGGCGCATGGAAGGAAATGACAACAGGAGAATGAGCGCGCCTTTGGCGCATCAAACGAGTTGTCGACACGAAGCTATGTGCGCCCTTTGGCGCACCAAAACTTGATGTAACAAAGATATTACGTGCGCCCTTTGGCGCACCAAAAACTTACTCAACATCCTTTGGCGCACCGAAAGACGTGCTAACATGGAAAACCATGCGCCAAAGGCTTTTAAGGAGGCGCATCAAAAATTGATGTTGCAAGGAAAAACCATGCGCCCAGCCAAAAAGGCTCAAAAAGACTAAGTTCAAAAACTGAATTTCCCGGGAAGGGATTTTACAATATTTTGAACGCGAAGGATCCCTAACGAGGGATCGAAACAAAATTTTCGGTAAGGTTATCGGTAAAATTTCCTTGTCAATTTTACGGGATAACAGATTACTGTACACCACCCATTCTCACCTCCTTGCCTTTTTCACCTAATTTCCTCATTACTCAAGGGACTTTCTGCCAAACACGACATTTCATGATTATGTGACTTTCTTCACCCTTAGAATGGTCCATTATGCAATGCCTTTAGGATCTTATTTTGTTCATGAGCCCCTCTTAGGTATGATCAACTCATTAGGGTTCTTATCAATTAAGTGGCTATTTTTACCACCTCTTACCATTCACCTTCCTCATTACTTGTTGACTATCCTATACTGAGGCTAGATCATCAACACCTATATTTAAAAACCACTCAACCACACCTATGATCTAAACTCAATCATGCCTATGACCTACATTCACCCATGCCTAGCACCCATCAACCCATTCCGCTATTTCACCCTAATCTTCCCTAGCTTATGGGAGAACTACATCGACCTGAGGTCCATTTTCCCCACGACTATGTAGGCAACACTTCGAGGACATGGGGTCCTTGGAGGTTAGCTCAGCCACTCCCTACCCTCACAATTCCCTCTTTCCATTTCCTATTCATATTCTAACCTAGTTAGTTTCCTTTCTATATCAATAAATGGAAATGCACCAAACAAAAAACAATTTTTATACATCTTTACCATCATAGCTCATACATTTATTTCATCTTATCTACAATTTATTTACCATAATCATACATTTTCCTACAAATCATCTTAACACGATCCACACCATCATTAATTGCACAAATTAATGAATTAGAAACTTAATCATACCTAAACCAACCTGACTCCACCATGCCTAAATCAACCTAACTCAATCATGCCTAAGTCAACCTGACTTGATCCATGCCTAAACCAACCTGACTCCATCATGCCGAACTAACCTAACTCAATCCATGCCTATGACCTAACTCCATCCATGCCTAAACAGACCTGACTCTGCCATGCCTACATGACCTTGACTCTATCAGGCCTAATCCACTTGATTTCCACCTATCTATATATAGCAATGCAAATTAAACCATGTACACCATCCATACTATAAATACCATCATCTATAAATCAAATAATCTATGTAAAAATACATGTGAACATATATACTAATAATAACCACAATATCTCTAAAGCTCTCATATACATCCTCACCATCTTTGGTATGTAGGCTGGTATATGATAAAATAATAACAAAATCTCTCATCTACATCCTCACCATATTTGGCACGTAGGCCGATATATGATAAAAAAATAACAAAAACTCTCATCTACATCCTCATCATCTTTGACACGTAGGCCAATATACATATCAAAATTATGTCAAAAACATGGCCACACTGATTCTCAATGATGACTAATTGTTACCCCACCTGATATCCATCCCTGTCTCATCAGTCTCCTCTATCTCCCCTCCAGTGGGGTGCCCTGCTAACCTCTCTCCACCTCACCCCGATCTATCCTCTGATGGTCCCTCACCTAGAGCTGGCCTCCGTGCATTGGTAGTCTCACCCTGACCCTATCCTAGGGCTCACCAGCCCCCTGTACTCTCTACATTGTGGGTACATGACCTAGTCCTCTCACTTGAGGCCAGCTATTCTCTATACTCCCCATAGGATAGAAAATCTATCCCTGTAGCCATCAAAATATCCTGATAATACCAGACCTCACCTAAGGCATCCCTTAACCTACCTATCGGTACTATTTGTGGTGGTGCCATCGGCCTCGGCCCCTGTACCTGTCTCTTGGGACCCTATCCCGCTAGTACCTATAAAGAGGGACCCTATCCACGTGCCTATGACTATCCCAAAGGACCCTATCCTACTCCTACTGTATCTGGGCTGCGGGGGCCACAACTCTGCACCTATGTTGTGGCCAGGCAACCGGCCCTACAACCCTATAATATGTGCCTATAGGGTGGGCACCTGTACCCCATCCCCATCTTCACCCTGTGCGGTGCCTCCGTCCTCTGCACTACCTAGGCTCGTAGAGTGGCCACCGTGCTCGCAACATAGAAACATGTGCCTTCGAACTTGCCATCCGCCCATGTGCTATCCCTAAGCTGTGTAATCAAGGTAGCCACTTGCCCCTGTAGGGTGTCCCTCTGAATAGTTATGGTGGCTAAATCTCGTTTCCCCAGCCTCGGTGGTACTACTCATAAATGTGTGGCCCACCACTACCTATATCTATCAGTCACCTTGGCATCATCAATCTGTCAGTCTCTCACCTGTTCGCTCCTCCTACCGTGTCATCACTTTCGGTTGTGGTAGAGGAAGATACCTCTCCACATATCCCTCCTATATTGTGGGAAAGGTGGCGGTATATCCTGAAGTAGCCTGAACTTCTATCTAACCCTGTCCACAGGTATCATCTCATGCTCTCCTACACATCACCCCTCTATCCACCGGAGTAGTTGTAGCTCCTGTAGCTCCTCTGTCATCCACCCATATGATGGAAAACCCACATAGGGCCTCTAAATGATGTCCACATCAGACAACCCCTCTAGCAATCACTGTAATAGGCTACATTGTGTGTAGCTCTAGGCTGCTTGGTGCTTCCCAATCATAAGCACCCATTGTCTCGAAACCCACTCAAAAAAATCCAACTCAAATGCATTATCCTAGAGCATATTGACTGGACACACACATACAATGTGCTCATATGCCCAGCAATGAAGTAGGAAAGTACAACAAAGGCTAAACCTCTCGTAGCCACCCATAATCCCATAGCTCTCTGTACAACTATACCAAGAATGTGGGCACCCATGCAAAACGGGTCTTGTCCTCCACCATGTCATGAAGAACCCCATCAAGGATCGTAGGAATCTCCCACCCTCTACATCCGGAAGTGCAAAGCAGCAAACTACCTCCATCAGCAAAACTACCAGCCTCATCTCGTTTGGATAGTCCTAGTACATATCTCTATAGCTCATACGGCACTATGGAACCTTATCTCTGCCAACACCTCACAAATCACGGTCACCATCAACTCCTCTGAGGCCTCTAAGGAGATAAAATACACCTATGTCCCCATTATCGATAGCGCGCAGGGATCTCGTGCACATCTTCAGGTGGTGACCGTGATCTCACTCATCGGCAAATGGAAGGTTTTGGTTGCTTTGAGTCCCATATGTCGATGAGAGAAACAACCAAACTCAGCTCCCGGACTATGTGCCAATAGCGTCGACCCCAATCAGAGCCAACCTCTATAACATGGCACTAGTCATCGGTCATCACACCCTCGCATACCTCCATGAGCAAAGGAGGTACCCAATCTCACATCCGTAGCTGGTCTCTAGTCCGTATTCAACCAATCATACACATTATTAAAGCTTGATTTTACCCAAAATTGAACTTCAACCCCTCTTTTATTCCCTTCCCCACCCGCTATATATTTTATCCACTTTACCTAACCTTTCCCCTTACCCTTTCTAGACCTCTAGCCCTTTTACCCTAACTGGTACCGGTTACTCCTGACCATCACCGGTCCATTATAACTAGCTCAAGTTCCCTCCATCCCTAACTGATGTTAGTGTAACAAGACTAACATCGACATACCTTGACCGGTGTTAGTCACTATTACTACACCCACACCCGAACTCCCGATTTTCTCCCCCATTTCTCCTAGACACCTACCCAAACTTTCCCCAAATCCCCCAACCCTATTCAACCAACTTATGTGTTTTTCCGACCCCTTCTTGCACCCATTTTAACCATAAAATTTAAAATTCTCTAGCCTACCCACACCCCCTAACCCATATTCCCTTCTACATTTAACAACCATACATAGAATAGCTTAGATCTTTCCTTGTCTCGATTTCACCTCCATGGTGGCATGTCTACCCTATGCTTTGGTGGTCCACCCGAACCCTCTCCTACCTCCGCCATGTCCAAATCAACCTCCAACCTCTCTACCAATCATGTCACTCGCCCGATCATGTGGACCCATCTATATGGCTCTCCTCTATAACCGGATCTGTAATACCTTTGACAAACAGTTATATTTCTCTTTTGCATTACAAGCGTAGGCATGTGATTTTCTAGAATGAGGTGTGTTTCCTTGATTTTTGAAAAACATGCTTGTTATGGATAAATCATTTCTGATCTTGGATTCATTAGACTAAAATGACATGGCTTGAAATAACCCATTTTCACTTCTTGTAGGTAAGTTGCAATCTGGTTTTGAGAGTTACAAGCTTATCTCTTTTACTGACTCATCCTTGGATCAATTCCAATGATCCAAGGAATGTTTTAAATCTCCTTACAAAAATGAATGGTAAAAATTGACATTAATGGGTGGAGAGATGTAGCAAACTAAACTTTGTATGTTACAAATTCTTTGGTCTTGTATGAATGTGCCTTCATTCGGTTGTATGATTGTGCTTGTATCTTTAGGATTGATCTCTTCAGAACATTAATAGCGTAAGAAAATAAATTCTACTTCACACCGATAAGGGGAATCTAAATCCTAAAAACTAAAGGATTATCCTAATGGTATCCTAAACAAGGTAAAAGCACCTACTTCCTAGCTATAACAACTTATTGGGTTTCAATGTAACTTAAGCTTCTTATTCTATTTCATTTGGATGGCGTCCTAACCTAAGTTATTGTGCTAAATGAATAAAGAAGAAATTACTAAAGTAATGCCAGGCTATTTTAACCCAATACATAATACTATATGGTTTTGAATTTGATCTAACCTAAGGTGGAAATTACCTATGGAAATGTTTTAAGAGCTAAGGTAATTATAGTTAGACTAACCTAAGTTTTGGGAAATCTATCCTAAACTATTAAAAGGGAACCTAATGGTCGCTTGACATTATGGCGATGGTTCCAATGGCATTTAATTGATTTGATTTGGTTAAATGAATGCATGTACAACTAGTTCGGCAAAGGCAAGTAGAGTTTAGTGGACACATACGTGGAGGCTTCACTAAAGATGGAAATGCATGTTAAATTAGAAATGACATTCACTAGTTTTGGGAGGCGGTGGCAAGGAGAGATAAGTGGGAGATTTGGGAGTAATTTCATTAATGGACCTCATTTTTTTCTGTGCAAACCAACTTAAAAACAAGGAAGGCGGATTTGTTGGAGGTTGTTTCATCTTGCATGCATTGTAATTTTTTCTCTACATGGAGCTATCTGGTTCTTCAAACCAGTAGTTCAACTTCTACTTTATGGCTATTTTTGGTTTCTCTAGTTTATTTTCATTCGAGGGAAAGTATATGAGGCATTGGAAGAAAATATGTTTGGTTGTTGAGGAGAAAAAGAGTTGGAAGCTTTGGCTGGAAGTCTCCTTTGAATTGGTAGAAGCACTATCAGGCATGATAGGCTCTACCCATTAAGATTTCTTTCTTTCTTCTAAATGATTCATTAAAACAACTCTTCTCTCTAAAGATAAATGTTTTCATGAATTATGCGGTTCTTTACTTTAATGGCTTTATGAATCTCTGTGGTTTTTGGATAAAAATCCAATGCTAAATAATGTTATCCTTTGGAAACTTTCTCTCTGTGCAAGTTCAGTGGTGACATGCATGTGAAACTTATATTTCGAAGCTTGTATTTCATTCTGAACTTGTGATCGAGGCTGGTGTTGTTCTGAATTGGTATATGATGCTTTGTGTTTTGTTTTGAACTTATATTAGAGCACGGTATTTCTTTCTTATCTTGTATTGGAGCTTTGTGTTTCTCAGAACTTGTGTTTGAAGATTTGTGTTTAGCACTGTACTTGTATTCAATACTTGCATGTTCTGAACTTATATTTGATTCATTTTGTTTGGTTTAGTACTTATAATCGAGCTTGATTTTTACTCATTTTTCAGGTTTTGAAATGTTTAGAAATCATTTATGGGACTATGTGCTTGAAAAATCTTGGGGAAATAGTTTTGGTTTGAGTTGATTTGTTAATCTCTTTTAAGATCTTCTCCTTGGAATGGTTGTGGTACTTCCGGTTTTTTTGAGACTATACCATTTTCTTTGAATTGGTAAGGGTGTGTAAATATGGAGGATATTCTTCCCTCCTCTAATATGTGAAAACCCGCATCTTGTTGAAGGCTTGAATGTTTTATTTGAAGGATTAATGGACTGGAACTGTATCTTGTTGTGGGTTTGGTTTGATATAGAGTTCGTTTGGAACAATCGTTAATAGTTTTTGAGGTTCATGGAAGTGTATTATTCATACTCCTTATGATTGATATTTGAAATGAATACCTTCTCTGTCGCAATATTTTTGATGGAGCTGTGAGAGTATTTGTTGTGTTTTCTATTTCAGTCACGATTAGAGGTAAAGTTGAGACATTGCTTGACTCAAACGTATATTGGGTTTTCTTACTCACTGTCAGATCCTCTTAAATTGACTTTTGGGTTTTTAGGGAAAGAAGAGTTGAATACTCTCTCATTATGAATCATTGATAGAATTTATTACCTCCGATTCAGGGTTATTTCATTTAATTTATCTTTATGATGACCACGAACTATATGTCTCTTTTATATGGAGCCGTGTAAGACCTTGAAGTTGGGAATACAGTTTCTATTGAGTTCGTGAGTTTTATTGAAACTTTATTATATTATACTATTTCAGGTTTTCTATTCTTTGTTGGATTCATTGAATGAATCTCTAGGTCTTTGAAAAGAGAAAGGAATATGTTCTCTTGTGAACAATATACTATTTTGGGACTATATTGTGTACTCCTTTATGAGAAATGAATTCGAACTTGTGTTTAATGAATTGGAATAGATAAACTAGGTTGTATTGATTTGTAAGGGAAACTAGAAGTGTGCTTTCTTTTAACTGTGTGTTTGGTTTTGTATTCTCCTTTGGGAACTAGTAAAGAACTTGATTTTTGGAAATAGAAATGGAATTCATTTGATATTAGAAATGAAATGAATTCTTTATTGGACCTTTTCCATTTGAGATCCTTTAACTTTTGAAAAGATAGGTTCATTTGATCAAACTTCTCTATGGCACGACTCTCTTCTTGGCTGTAGAGTGATTGTTCTCTTAGGCCTGCTCGAATTTTGGGTTTGGCTTTCTGTCCTTTCTATCTTATAGGAAATAGTGAGAAACCACTCTTTGAGATGGAAATTTCCTTGTGGATTGTTTAGTCTACTTTGTACTAGTCATTTGTTGTAATGATGTGGAAAGAGAACAGCTGAGTCAGTTCAATAGAAGAGAAAATGTAAACATGTTTAGACTGACTGCTATGTTTGACCGAGTCATACTTCATTTGGATTTGGTATTGGAAGGTTTTATCTTTTTGCACTCTATCTTATTATGAATCCTCTCTTGGATGGACATGAGAAGAGATTAATTTTGTGTGAGTCTAGCTTTGAGTTGTGGAATGTCTAGTTTTAGATCTTTGAATTATATCTTCTAACATGTAGAAGTTAGTTAAGACTTGTAGGTAGACTATTTTGACTCTCTTCCCCTTCTTGGATTGATTTGGGATTCTTGTTAGATGTTTTCTCTTTAATGTTGAATCCTTATATTGTTATCCTTGAACTGAAGCAATTATGTGTGTGTTTAGAACTTGTTTTTGTCTTTTAGATGATTAGTGTATGGGAACAATGTGTATTGATTCTTTTTCTTGCTTAAGTTATGGGATGAAACATCTTAATATGAGCTATGCTATGAATAACTTATTTTGCTACATAGTAAAGATAAATTTTGTATTTCTACTCGGATAGAATTATGAAATAATTAGATGACAAGATTTGTTGTTTGTTTAAAAGTAATTGATAGGATCAATTAAACTATATGTTATAATGCAGATGTTATGAATTATATTATGATCTTTTATTAAAAGTGAATTTAGACTCTTTATTTGTACTTATTTTCTGGTTGTTATTACTTATGCTTATTTATATGATATATTAATTGTTTCATTAAAGCAGAGTTGTTTTAATGGAACAATTAGTGGAATACACTTTGTTTTAATGCTTAGTGCTTATCATGCTTAGTTCATTGAACTGACCCATGCTAGCAATTTTTGTAGATGGACATCGTAAGTGATAAAAGAAGGAAAAATTTTTATGATGCATTGGCTTATTTAATTCTGGATCTTATGTAAATAATTTCAATTCATTCTTGAGTTGTATTGGAAAAGAGAAGTGATGTTATTTTATGATCTTAATGATGATTGACATGCAAGTATGTCTAAAATGCATAGTCTTGTAAATGTATATTTTATCATGATGAATTGAAAGGTTTGGAGACTGACTCCAATTTGTTGTGTAAATTCTCTTGTACTTTGTATAACAGAAATAGTAGTCATATCTTGTCGATATTCTTTAGATTTGTTTTGTATACTACTTTTGTTATCATTTAATAAGTTGGATTAAGGGGATAGTATGATCCCCTTACTATAATGAAACTTTTTAAATTACAAAAGGTTCTCTAACTACACAACTATATTTTTATAATGAAATATACATTGTTCATGCAATTAAACTATATTAGTAAAGAATGATAAAAAGGTAATGTTAACCATAACATATAACCATGTAGAGGAAGACTCTTCCTCTCTCAAAAGAATGAAAAAAATAAATGGAATGGTGGATGTCATCTTTAATCCTTGTGCTACATTTATAAAAAGTAAACACTAGTTGAATCTAGGTGAATTATACACCTTCTTGGACAACGAGGTTACATTAAGAATTAACCATTTGATGTTTGCTACCCTGTTTTTGGGGTAAACTGTTTGTTAAGACAAGTTAATAAACATCAATGAAAGCATGAGTTAATGAAGTTATTAATGTCAAATCAGATTAATTATGGATAAAGAAATTAATGAATGTTGGAATTAGGGTTAGGCATGGTTGCTGCAATTTGAATCTTAATCCAATTAAATTAAATCTAATGACCACTAAGGGGTATGTACATCGTGATGAATCAGTTCTAATGGATGTTGGCACACGCCAACTACAGGACTATACCTTCAAGAATTCTAGGGGCTTCTTGAGGATACAGTGTTGCAGTTGACATGTGGCAACACCCTTCCATATTTGTTCATCTAGATCTACACACATCTAGACTTGAACTTAGTTTCTCTCTAGGTCAAGTTAGTAGCATGTTTAGGATAGGGAATAGCTTTCTATGACTTGGGGTACCTTGGCACATTTGGTTGACTTAGGTCAACCGAGTATGCCCATATACCCTAAGTCATCGTGAGCGTCTTCTTATAACAAATTATGTTGCTAACCTAGGCTAGGGTCAAACCTTTGGCAAGTGGACTAAAAAGGACCATTCTAGATATGAAGAGTGAGGTGAAGGACGTATTTTGAAATGATGAGTATGTCATCTAGGAATAGTAACATGAACAATATGTTGAAAATATTTGGCCAAAGTATCACAAGCTGCTAGTTGCTTTTCCCTAAGTCACCTAGTTTAAAGCAATGTGATGTCAGATGAATATTGGTAACAAATATTTAGATATGTTCTTTAAACAGATCACTCAGTACCTAGAATAGGGTAGGAAAACCAAGTATACATAGTATACATAAAGTATTATATACTTTAAGTCAAACATGAGAAATTAGTTGGTAACCAAGTCATGGAATGAGAGATCAATAATATACCGAGTCATTACAGCTACATATTGTTATCTGTTATGATATTTATTGGCATGGAATGTGTGTTCTAAATGATGTTTTATTTAGAACAAAGAACATTGTGTTTCAAAAAAAAATTCCCTTGTTTCTAAAGTCTTAAAATGGGAATGTTACATCTTGGTATTAGAGTTGAAGGTTGCAGCTCTTAGACCTATTGTATCCATAATTTGATGAAACTTAAATTTTCTTGTTAACAAAAATGGTTAGAACAAGAGGAAATGTTGCAAATAATCCTCCACCTAAGGAAGGAGCAGCAAATTCCAAAAACTTGATGAGATCCTTGTTGCCTGTTGGACACAAGAGATCATTTGGCTATACTTGAACAAAAAGTAATGGGAAATGAGGAGGAAGAAGATGTTGGTAATAATAATCAGCCACCTCCTAAGGAAAACACCAATTTAGGTGTTGATAATAACAATGTGAACATACCTGATCATCCTGAGAACAAAAAGGCTAGGCTGGCAGTTGAACTCACTAATGATATAAAAAGGATAAGTCCACCCAAGTTTGATGGCACCACATTAGGAGATGGAGCTGAGAATTGGCTCAGTGAAATGGATAAATACTTTGCAATAAGGAATTTCTCTATGGTGGAACATATAAACTTTCTCATAAGGCATCTTCATGGTGGGACAACCATAAGGCTAAGTTAAATATTGATGAAACTAATATCACATGGGATCAATTTAAAGGTTACTTTAGGCAACGTTGGCTACCGTAACTTTACTATGATCAGAAAATGATTGAATTCTAAAACTTAGCTCAAGGAAAGCTAATTATAACTAAGTATTGGGAGCAGTTTACTAAACTCCTTAAGTATGTACCTCAGTATCAAACTGACGAGAAGTTTAGGATACAAAAATTCATCATGGGATTGAATCCCATTATAGGAGGAGAGGTGGATGTTCACAACCCAACCACGATGGAAGGGGTTGTTGAAAAATCCATAAGGCAGGAACAGAAATTGAAGGAAATTTCTGCTCATAAGGAGGAAGTAAGGAAGAAAGTCCCCAACTCCTCTTCATCATCTCTTACACCTAAGAAAGGACCATGGAAGAAATTTAGAATGAAAAGTAAGTTTTCAGCTGATAATAGTAAGAAAGCAACAACGAATAAGACTACTGGTAATGCATAGAACAACTTTTTCAAGAATAATAATAACGAACATAAGTCTTATAGAGGTCGAATGATAATTCTAGGGATGGAAATAAATTTGAGCCTAGAAAGGGACCTATAGGAGGTTGTTATAACTATGGAAAAGATCATTATGCAAATCAATGTCCTTTGAAAAAGGATGATCGTAATCAGTAGCACAAGATACACGCTCTGTTGCTGACAAGCAAGGCTAAAAAATAGGCCACATCCATAGAGGTTTCAGGTAAGTTATTTGGCATACCTATAACTATTCTTTTTGATACCAGAGCTACTGAATGTTTTATTTCTAGTAAATTAGCTTCAAAACTAAAAATAAAAGCTAGAAACATGGATAAAACATGGACTGTACATTATGGAAACAATGTTGTTCATATTGTTAGTATGTGTCTTTTTGGAGCAATCCTTGACTTACCTAGTTTTTCCACAGAAGTTGATCTTTATGTTGCACCTTTGGGGTCTTATGATGTAATCATAGGTGTTAATTGGTTAGCTGAACATAAGGCAAAGGTGGATTGTTTTGAAAAACATATTAGTTGTTTAGATGACCTACAGAAAACAACAGAGATTCAGGGTGTGAAATGTGAGATTTCTATTAGGAAACTATTAGCTATGTAACTTAAAAAGGCCAAAAATAAAGGTTGTACCTTATATGCTGTAAATATTGCATAAACAATGAAGAGAATAAGCGATGTCATGGAACGATATCCATTGTTACAAAACTTCAGTGACGTGTTTCGTAAGAGTTACCAGGTCTTCCACCCAAAAGGGAATTTGACTTCATAATTGAAATCAAACCTGGAACTAAGCCTATTTCTAAGGAACCATATCGAATGACTACTATAGAATTAGTAGTGCTTAAAGCTCAATTGCACGAATTTTTTTCTAAAGGTTTGATTAGACTAAGTGTTTCGTTATCCCAAATGTGCCCCTACTCATTTTGTGGCTAACTCCTTTACATCTTTCCTTCTCTTGTGCCTCAGCCAGAATATTTTATTTTCTAGGAACTCAAAACCTTCTAGATTTGGCACCATTGGATAGAGCTCTCTCTCGGCTTTCCGTAAAGGTAAAGTTTTCCTCCTAACTCGCTCATATTTTTCAAGTTATGACTTGGCAGATTTTTTGTGGGAAATTTTCCCTTAGAGGGCCCGCAGCCAATCGAACGTGCCACATGGCACTGGAGCGGCGGAGAGCGGGGAAAATTTGAAAAAATTTCCAAAGACCAAACGGGTAAAAATTCAAACTTTTTGCCCACCGATCCGATTTTGGCCTGTTTTTGCCCTAAATTTTCAAATTGCCATATCTTTCGATCCAGAGCTCGATTTTCATGTTCTTTATATCAATGGAAAGATGGTGAAATTTTCTACATGATTCTAGGGTAAATTTTTTATTTTGGTTCAGTTTGAGAGAGAAAATCAAGAAATGTCTCTGGCACATGGTAATGGCCAGAAATGATGTTTCAACAACCAGTTTTAATGCAAAATGGGTCGCATTCTTCTTCAGCATGGCCAAAAATGTCAAGGCATGGGTCTGTAAGGACACCCATGCTGTTTTAATGCATCTTCATTCAATGGGGAATGGCTCCCACATTTTTACACGTTTTCTCTCTCTTGGGCTCGACCCATGCATTGTAAAAGCCAGATTTGGCTCATTTTTTGAGGGTTGAACATTTTTTTGGATAGCAAGCTTCTTCTTTCACCTTCAACAAGTGATTTTTGTAAGTATCAGACCTTCTTCATGATTGTAATAGGTTTCTGCCTCTTTGATGTTGCAAATGCAAGGATTTTGACAGTGAAAATGACAGTGCAGACTCTGTGATCAATTTTCAGTCCTTTGTTTGTATTGTCTTGCTTCATTTCAGACCTCTAATTGCATCTTATTAGCTTGTGTATGATGTTTCATGTTGCATTTTATGAAATTGTGTCAATTTTCATGAACAAGAAGTGTTCACCACTCCTTTGGTGTATCACCTATTAGTTTAGTTTCAATTTTTGCACTTTCTATCTCTGTCTCCTTGGAATTTAGAGTAGGATTAGGATTCAAACCTCTACAATTGTGCAAATAATAGATCTGATCAGAGGAGTTTGAGGAACCAGCCTCTAATCTAGAGATTCCTCTCTCATTTTATAAGTCCCACACTTGGAGAGAGGTTTTAATGTTGTGCAATCACACTAGATGCCTGAAACATCAACTTAAAAACCTGATTTACATCCAGGGGTGTTGCTGATTTGCAACAACAGTTTTGGCACGCCCGGTGGGACCTTAGAGGTCTCATTTTCATTGCAACAAAGTTGATGTGCATTTTCTACAATTTTCTTTCTTAAAAGAGCTATAAATTACACATCTGGCGACTCCAAGGAAGAAGAATCAACTGGTTTTAGCAGTGCAGACCTGAAAACTCATGAGAAGAATCACTACAAGGTCAAGAGCTAGAGAAGAAGAGGCATTGTTTGAATATCTACAGTTATCTCCAAGAATAAGGCAAAGTGGGAGGAGAATCCAAAGGTCTCCATCTCCACCAAACAGAACTCTCTCAACTCCTCCACCTGGTAGGCCTTTCATTCAATCAACAAGGGTTCTAAGGCCAATTAGAATGGCACAAAACAACCCCTATGTCAATTTCACTGGCAGCAGCCCACTTGCTCTCAATGCACAAAATCCAATTCCAATTGCAGCCTTGAAGAACATTCCATACTTCACTGGAGAGAATCAGACTACTCCTGGTGATCATGTTAAAGACATTGCCAACCTTTGTGTAATTCATGAAATCAATGAGATGCAAGTTGCTGTCAAATTGTTGGCATCTTCATTCAAGGGGAAGGCTTTGCAATGGTTTAGAAGCCTTGCCTCAGGTTCTATTCAAAATTGGAACCAGCTATGTGTAGCACTTCATGAGCAATTTGGAGAGAAGGGAGACAACTTGTCTCTTTTGGAGCAGCTGACAACCATCAAGAGAGCTCCCAATGAGCAGCTGACTGATTTCAATTTCATATTTCAAAGGAATTGGGAGAGAATTCTAGTGGCAGTCAGGCCAACATCAGAAGGTGCTTTTCTTTACTATCTCAAAGCTCTAAATTCTAATATTTCTATGTTAATTCAGTCCATGGGAGGCAAAACTATCCCCATTGCTTATAGCATTGCCACTAGAGCTGAAAATTGTTTGATCCAAGATGGAAAACTAGCCCCTAGACCTCCCATGCTATTGTTTCCAAGTTTAGAGAGCACAAACACTAATCAAGCACCTAATTTGGCTCCTTCTCCCACTCCTAGAAATCAGAATTCAAGTGAAGCTTCCACTTCATCTTCCGGTGCCTCAAATGAACTTCAAGAATTCATGAAGCAATTGCAAAATTTAGGTAATGAGCTGGTTACTCTCAAGAGGCAACAAGCCCAAAGTTTTAGACCTTCTTTCTAGCCTCAAGCTCGGCCTAACAGAAGCCATATCAACCTCATAGACCACCCAATCTAGCTGCAAATCTAAATCAAGTAAGGCCTCCTACCACAGACCATTTTAGCCCTATAACCCAAATGCTATATCTGTCTCTAAGGCATTGGTGCCAACACAAAACAATGTTGCTCAGGAGTATGATTGGTGTTTTCCATGCAATGAACCTCACAACCAATCTATGTGTTTCAACGGTGCCGTGAATCAAGCATTAATGGTGACAACTACTAGTGTGGAGGGTGAGGACAGTCAAGGAAACAACCAATAACAAGAAACATTCCAGCAACAATCAGCTCCAAATGACACCACACTTGTGAACTGGCAGGCAGAGGATTTTTGTGGCATAAATCAAACAGTCTCTCAAGGTGTTGCAGCCAACACAAGGTCAAAAAGAAGGAATTTGGGTGAAGAAGAACAGCCATTAGCTCCAACTAATTCACAACCTTTATGGCTCCACAAATGGTTGGAAAACAGAATCCAGTTGTAAATGCACAAGGGCAGCCAAGAACAGCTCCTAGACCAACTCAAATACAGTTGTTGCTGCCCACATGCAAGGGATGAATATGCAAACCAAGGGACAACAAAGAGATCCTTCATCACCATTTAGTATCATTGATCAGATGAAGAAGACAAATGTAAATATATCAATGTGGGAATCCCTATCTATCCTAGGCCAGAGAGATTTTCTACAAGCTGCCATGAAGGACTGGCCAACTTTGAATCAGCAAGTCCAAATGCAAAAGAAAGTGCTCACAAATGCTTTGCTTGACCTAAAGGGAATCATGGAGGACAGCAAGGTAAAATGTTGAAGCCCCCTCCTTTTTATGTCTCATTAATCATTGGAAACCAATTGGTGCACAATTGCATGATTGATTCGGGGCAAGTAGCTCAGTGATGCCCAAGCAAATAGCTAATCAGCTAGGACTTCAATATGAAACCATATCCAAAGGAGTAGTGCAGTTGGATGGGACAGCAGTAACAACAGTTGGGGTGATTAGAAACTTGATTCTTACCTTGCATGCATGTCCAAATGTTGTTATTTTACAAGATGTATCAGTTATAGACCTTCCACCACTCTTTGCCCTATGTTTGTCAAGAGATTTCATAGCCAAGATTGGAGGATATTTGTTTGCTGATTGGTCACACATGTTGTTCAGAACAAGGTATGGAACCAAAGCTATAATCAGGTCTGAACCTATTGCAAACTTCCACATTGAGCCCTACACTCCAAGTCAGATCAATGCCAACTATTCGGCATTTGATCAAGAAGATCACCCAAGCACTGATGAAGCTAACACCAAGGTTGGAAGCATCCCGGATCTAACTCTTGATGAATGGGCAAACAAGGTGCATGCTTTTGATCCTTATCAAGAAGTAGAAGAATCTAAGCTAGGGGTCTATTGCATACATCAAGAAGATCAGCCCATTCCTAGCATCACCAAGCCAAACCACAAGGATGACAATGAGGTATGGCAGCTGTTTTTGATGGATCAAGGAGTAGACAAGGTGCGGGAGGTGGAGCTATGCTTATTTCACCTCAAGGAGTAAAGTACTATTCATCTTTTAGATTTCAGTTTGCATGCTCCAATAACACTGATGAATATGAAGCCTTATTGCAAAGGATGCATTGGGCAATAAAGAGAGGAATAAAGAACTTGCAAGTCTTCGGTGATAGCGAGTTGATTGTCAACCAGGTCAAGGGGCAGCATGTTGTTAAGAATGATCTACTCAAGTGCTACAAGAACAGGGTGTGGGACCTCATTAAAGATTTTGAGGGTTTTGGCATCAAATCAATTCCTAGGAAAGAGAACCAAGATGTTGACAGGCTTGCAGTAGTTGGGGCAGCCTTTGACGTTGTGGAGAGAATTCAAAAAGATAAGGTACAGCCAAACATCCATGTGATTGTGAGGCCTTCAGTGCCGGATAACAATGTAAGTTGGCAAGTGTTTGAGAATGACTAGCAAATCATCCATTTCTTACAAGAAGAAGCTAAGTTCTCAGCTAAAAATCAAGAAAAATTGGAACAGAATTATGGTGACCAAGTGGTACAGCTAAGAACTAACAAGCTGCCCAAGGGACTTATCACTTTGGAGTCCATTTTCAATCCCAATGATCAGTTTAGGAAAGAGAAAGAAAACATTCAGGTCAAGAGAGAAGATTCAGTATCCATCTTGGTGGAAGAGAACAAACCATTGCAAATTGGAAAGATGACAACTGAATAAGAAAGGTATGAGTTCATACAGCTATGTCAAGAGTTCCCTGAAGTATTTTCTTGGAGCTACGAAGATTTGAAAGGTTTCAATCCCAAGTTAGCTTAGCACACCATTGAGTTGGACCCAAATACTAAGCCCATCAGGCAGAAATAAAGGCCAGTCAATCCACACATGGAACCTCTCATGAGGAAGGAATTGAACAAGTTGATTGAGTCAAGAATCATATTCCCAATCAAGCATTCTAGTTGGGTTACCAACTTAGTTCCAGTCAGAAAGAAGAGTGGAGAGATCAGATTGTGTGTTGACTTCAAAGACTTGAATAGAGCATCTCTCAAGGACCATTACCCACTCCCTTCTATGGAGAAAATTTTGCAAGTTGTGGCTGGCTCCGAGAGGTTTTCACTACTTGATGGCTACTCGGGCTACAATCAAATTATGGTGAAGGAAGAAGATCAGTTCAAGACAACCTTCACAACCAAATGGGGAACTTATGCATATAGGAAAATGCCATTTGGGCTGTCCAACGCTGGAGCTACCTTCCAAAGAGAAATGGACATGGCGTTCAAAGGTTTGATTAACAATGTGGTGCTGATATACCTTGATGATATCACTATTTTTTCAAAGAATGCAGTAGACCACCTCTCTCATTTGAGACAAGTCTTCCAAAGGTGCAAGAGATTTGGAGTGTCTTTGAATCCTAAGAAGTGTATCTTCCTAGCACATGAAGGAAAGCTCCTTGGCCATATTGTCTCCAAAGAAGGATTAGCAATTGATCCAGAGAGGGTTGAAGCCATAAGAGCACTACCATTGCCAAGCCACAAGAAGGCCCTTCAGAGTTTCTTGGGGAGAATAAACTTTGTTCGGAGGTTTGTCCCAAATTTTGCAGCCCTTGTCAAACCTATCACCAAAATTTTAAAGAAAAGCATGGCTTTCAAGTGGATAGTAGAAGGCAAGGAGAGTTTTGAAGCAATCAAAGAAGCCATCTCCCAAGCACCAACTCTCATCAACCCGGATTTCTCCAAGGATTTCATCCTCTATGCATTTGGAGGTAATGATACTATTTCTGCCATTTTGGTACAGCAGAACAAGGACAATGATGAGCATCCAATTGCTTTCTTCAACCAAAGCCTAGATGACTATGAGGTGAGATATTCTTTTATTGAGAAGCATGTACTTGCAGTAATCAGAAGCTTGAAGAAATTCAAGCATCTAGTCTCAAACAACAAGGTTCAGTTGTTGGTCTCTCATGCGGGAGTAAAGGACTTCCTCCTCAACAAGGATTTGAATGAGAAAAGGGCAGGTTGGATCACTCGTGTCATGGAGTATGACATTGAGATCAAGGTCACCAAGCTGGTAAGAGGAAAAGGATTGTGTGAGCAGCTGATTCTGGGCAAGCAAAAAGGAGTATGCAATAAAGAAGAGGTTGTTTTGATAGTTCAAGATAGCCATGTGCAAGGTAGCACTCAAGAAGAGGATAATGTTGTCCCCACTCCTTGCTGGACCCAAGGTATAATGCATTTCCTAAGCACAGGCCTATGCCCTCCAGAGATGAACAAAACCCAAAGAAGACACTTCAGATTGTAGGCTATCCCATATGCCATAGTAGATGGTGTTTTGTTCAAGAAAGATGTGAATGGAGTGCTGCTGAGATGCATTAGCACAAATCAGATTCATAGGGTGTTGGAAGAGTTCCATGGTGGACCAGCTGGTGGTCATTTTGCACCAAGAGTGACAGCTCTAAAAATCATGAAGGCTGGTTATTATTGGCCCAAGATTTTCAGTGATTGCTTTGCGTGGATCAAAAGGTGCAAGAATTGTGCATTCTTCACAGGTAAAGAGAGGCTTGTTGCCCTTCCATTGCATCCAATTTTAGTTGACCAGCCATTCATGCAATGGGGTTTGGACTTCATTAGAGTCATTAATCCCAATTCAAGCCAAGGGCATAAGTGGATTTTGATAGCCACAGACTACTTCACCAAGTGGACTGAAGCAGTAGCACTCAAGGAAGCAAATGAGTCTAGCATCTTAGACTTCTATGAGGGGATAGTAACCAGATTTGGCATACCTGCTACAATAATCTCAGATAATGCATTAGCATTCATTGGATCCAAGGTGACTGAGTGGGCTGTCAAGAACGGGATCTACCTAAGTACTTCATCAAACTACTACCCTCAGGGTAATGGCCAGGCTGAATCTACAAACAAGAACTTGTTGAGGATCATTAGGAGGACTCTTGATGAGAATCAGAGGTCTTGGCATACCAAACTGAAATCAGCCTTATGGGCTGATAGGATAACTCCCAAGAGATCCACAGGTAACTCTCCATTCAGGCTTGTTTATGGAAGAGAGGAAATCTTTCCCATGTCACTTGAGTTACCAACATTGGAACTCATGAAGTAGTTAGAGTTGCTAGAGTTTGGGCCCATGGAGGTGAGATATGCAGAGTTGATGGAGCTCTAAGAGATCAGAGATCAGGCATCCCAAGTAATGGAGAAGGATCAAGCTTTGATCAAGAAGACCTTTGATAGGAAGGCCAAGAGTAGATCTTTCCAAGTTGGAGATCTAGTGTTAAAATGGGATGCAGATAGAGCAAAACCGGGAAGGCATTCAAAATTTGATGCCATTTGGAGTGGCCCATACATGGTCACAAAGTGTAAGGACAGCAATGCCTTCCAATTTTCTTCATTGGATGGCGAAGAACTATAGATTCCAGTCAATGGAATCTATCTAAAGCATTGCTACTAGAGGGAAATTCTCCACCTTGTAAATATTAGCTTAGGTTTTCATTCCTCCAAGTGCTTGTGCACATTGTTTTGTTGTAGGTTGTTTTGCTTTCCCTAAGTGCTTTGGCACAGCTTGCTATTCCTGGGAATGTGTTTGTAGGCCTTGCTCCATCAGGTGATTTTCCATGTTCCTCTTTGCAATGTTCTAGTCAGTTGGGGTATTAAACAGAGAATCAAGTGACTCCATGCCCAATGGATTGCTTCAGGCAACTGGTAACTTCATCCAGCAGGCAGATGACCCCTCTGAGTCACCAAAATTGTTATCCCAAATGTGCCCCCTACTCATTTTGTGGCTAACTCCTTTACATCTTTCCTTCTCTTGTGCCTTAGTCAGAATATTTTGTTTTCTAGGCACTCAAAACCTTCTGGAAATGGCACCATTGGATAGAGCTCTCTCTCATCTTTCCAGAAAGGTAAAGTTTTCCTCCTAACTCCTCATATTTTTCAAGTTATGGCTCGACGGAGTTTTTGTGGGAAATTTTCCCTTAGAGGGCCCGCAGCCAATCAGAACATGCCACGTGGCACCTGGAGTGGTGGAGCGTAGGGAAAATTTGAAAAAAATTTCCAAAGACCAAACGGGTAAAAATTCAAACTTTTTGCCCGCCGATCCGATTTTGGCCTGTTTTTGCCCTAAATTTTCAAATCACCATATCTTTCGATCCAGAGCTCAGATTTTCATGTTCTTTATATCAATGGAAAGATGGTGAAATTATCTACATGATTCCAGGGTAAATTTTGCATTTTGGTTCAGTTTGGAGAGATAAAATCAAGAAACGTCTCTGGCACGTGGTAATGGCCAGAAATGACGTTTCAACAACCAATTTTAATGCAAAATGGGTCGCATTCTTCTTCAGCATGGCCAAAAATGTCAGGGCATGGGTCTGTAAGGACACCCATGCTGTTTTAATGCATCTTCATTCAATGGGGAATGGCTCCCACGTTTTTACACGTTTTCTCTCTCCTGGGCTCGACCCATGCATTGTAAAAGCTAGATTTGGCTCATTTTTTTAGGGTTGAACATTTTTTTGGATAGCAAGCTTCTTCTTTCACCTTCAACAAGTGATTTTTGCAAGTATCAGACCTTCTTCATGATTGTAACAGGTTTCTACCTCTTTGATGTTGCAAATGCAAGGATTTTGACAGTGAAAAATGATAGTGCAGACTCTGTGATCAATTTTCAGTCCTTTGTTTGTATTGTCTTACTTCATTTCAGACCTCTAATTACATCTTATCAGCTTGTGTATGATGTTTCATGTTGCATTTTATGAAATTGTGTCAATTTTCATGAACAAGAAGTGTTCACCACTCCTTTGGTGTATCACCTATTAGTTTAGTTTCAATTTTTGCACTTTCTATCTCTGTCTCCTTGGAATTTAGAGTAGGATTAGGATTCAAACCTCTGCAATTGTGTAAATAACAGATCTGATCAGAGGATTTTGAGGAACCAGCCTCTAATCTGGAGATTCCTCTCTCATTTTACAAGTCCCACACTTGGAGAGAGGTTTCAATGTTGTGCAATCACACTGGATGCCTGAAACATCAACTTAGAAACTTGATTTGCATCCAGGGGTGCTGCTGATTTGCAACAATAGTTTCACCTTGGGAGCACCAATGTTTTTTGTGAAAAGAAAGATGGAACAATTAGATTGTGCATTGATTACGAGGTGTTAAACAAAGAAACAACCAAGAATAGATACCCACTCCCTAGAATTTATGATCTATTTGATCGATGCATGGAGCATCGGTATATTCTAAGATAGATATTCAATCAGGATATCATCAATTATGGATTAAGGATGAGGACATTCATAAAATAACTTTTAGAATAAGGTATGGGCATTATGAGTTCACAGTTTTACCTTTTGAATTAACAAATGCCCTGCAGCTTTTATGAATTTATTGAACAATATATTTCAAGAATACTTGGACAAATTTGTGCTCATATTCTTGGACGACATTCTCATATATTCTAAAAGTATAGAGGAATGCCATGATCATTTGAAGATAGTTTTGGAAATTTTGAGAAAGAGACGGTTATATGGTAAGCTATCTAAATGTTCTTTCTATGATACAAAAGTGCACTATTTGGGACATGTAATAAGTAAGAATGGAATTGTTGTAGATCCTTCTAAAATTGTAGCTATAATTGAGTGGCTTGTACTAAAGAATGTACATGAAGTTAGAAGCTTCATGGGGCTTGTTGGTTACTATAGAAAATTTGTAAAAGATTTTTCTAAGGTGGTTACACCAATAACTTCATTACAAAAAAAGGATAAGAAGTTTGTTTGGAATGAGAAATGTGAATCTGCATTTAGAACTTTGAAGGAACAGTTAACTTCAACACCTATTCTAGCTATACCAGATCCTAATGGAGACTTCACGGTTGTAACAGATGCATCTGGGGAAGGTCTAGGAGGTATTTTGTTACAAAATGATCATGTCATAGCTTACTGAAAGTAGAAAACTAAAGTTACATGAGTTGAATTATGCTCCACATGATTTAGAGCTTGTTGTCATTGTTCATGCACTACAAGTTTGGAGGCATTACCGCTTGGTAAACCTTTTGAATTAAAAATGATCATCTTGGGCTGAAGTATATTTTCACTCAGCCAAATCTAAATGCAAGACAATGAAGATGGTTAGAGTTTTTGTCTCAATATGATTTTGATATCAATTACATCAAAGGTAAGGAAAACAAAGTGGTTGACACTTTAAGTCATAGGAAGCACATTTCTTATAACTTTAAGAACTCAATTTAAGGATGAAGTAAAAAGTGTTATGGAATCTAATTCTTACTTTCAGCAAGTAAAAATAGCGCTTGTTGCATATCCAAATGATGTGAGGTATAAAGGTTTTCACTTTGACAATGAAGGAATCTTAAGATTTGAAAATAGAGTATACATACCTTTGCTAAATGATTTAAGAAAGAAATTGTTAGCATAATTTCACAATTCACCTTTTTCTGGACACCCTGGTATTACAAAGATGCTTGCTGATATAAAACAACAATATTTCTGGAAGGGGATGAAAAATGACATTATTGATTTTGTGACACATTTCTTAGAATGTCAACATGTTAAAGCTAAACATATGCACCCAATCGGTTTATTATATCCTCATAGCATACCGTAGTACAAATGGCAAGTAATAAGCATGGATTTTGTACAAGGGTTTCCTATGTCAAGAAATAAACATGATGTTATTTTAGTAGTTGTTGATAAACTAACAAAGGTAACACATTTTGTAACACTCTGAACTATAGTTACTTCCTCCTGAGCATTCAAGTGTTGATATATGATTTCTTCTGTAAAAGGATGTGTTCCTTTGATTGTGAAGTCATGCTTGATATGTACTATATCTTCTTTGCAATTGAAGATCTTTGACTGAGTCGGAATATGATTGGACTCTTTTATTTCTTTCATTTTGCACCTGAGTTTAATCTGATCTCGGAATGAATTGTGGATTTATCCATCTATAAGACTCAGCCTTGGATCAGTGGCATTGATCCAAGAGATGCTTTAAGTTTATTCGGGATGAACAAAATTATAGACCTTACGCAGGTTGCAAGGTCTGAATGCGTTGAATAAGCTATTCGAGTCTAACTCAGGCTGATCGTGTTAAATGAATTGGTTCCCGATATCGTAATATCAGGAAGGTCTTGATCGTGGGCCAGGTAATAAATTCAGATACATTTATTCAACTAGCCTATTGGCAGTGTTGGAGTGAATCCTTTTCATGAATGTATGTCTGTAGGTTCTTATTCTGAACATTCTAAATGTTAGACCTAAACTAGATTTATTAAGGTTAATAACCTAAACCTAAACTATAACCTATGGGATTAGATTAGTGCTAATCTAACCTAGGCCTAAGCTATAAACTAAATGTTCTAAGTTAGCAACCTAGCGCTAAGGAGGTTAGACTAAGTATCATCTTAAATCCTAACCTATGTTTCTAACCTAACAAATGTTAGTGGAGGAAGGGGACCTATGAAGGGGTGCGAGCCATGGGCGGTAGTTTCTATGGCATTAAATGGAAGAGATAAGTATGAAGGACAAGGAATTAGCGGAGGTTTCAACGGCTAGTGAAAGCCGACGTGGCAGAGTCGCCAAACCTAGAAATGGTCTTTGATTTGTTTTTATCCATCGCCAACTATGGCGGTCGGTGGCAATGGAGATTGAGCGGGAATTTTGGAGTTAATACAATTAATGAACTCGGTCTTCGAGCTCGGATTTCTCGGGAAGACATGCAAAATGGAAAACTGGTAGTTTGTTTGGTTTTTCATGCGCTCTGGTTTTCTCTCTGTTTGATCACTGGTTCTTCGCACCAGTCTACTTGGTGTTGCATGGAAAATATGAGTGTAACTCGCTCTTTTCTCTATCAAGGAAAGTTTATAAGGCATGGAAATAACAAATTATTGTTGTTGAATCTAACGTGGAAAAAGAGGAGAAGGCTCGAGCTCTTTCAGTGGTCTTCTTTGGATTTTTAAGCAACATTACCAGGCATGTTAGGCCCTAACTTTTAAAAATCTTGCTTTCTTTCAAATGATTTCATTAGAACAACTCTGTTCAGATGATTTTTGGGATCAGTAGGTTTTTATGGTAGCTTTGAGTGATTTAGTTGCTATATCTTCTTACTGGCTCGATTTTTCAAGTGAACCCTTGATGGGTGTGCATTTTGTTTCGAACGGATGTATTATCTTGCTGTGTTTTGCATTCTAGATAGATTTTGTAGAAATTTTGCAAGGAAAATATATGAATTCGGCTCTGTAGGAGTCCATGAATTGTTTTCTTGTTTGATTCAGACTTCAGTCTATACCTTGCTGTTTTCTCTTATTGAAAATGATACTGTTGGATTTCTTGAATGTACAGTATATTCGACTTTTATAAGATTTGTCGTGAGTAATATATGTTATTGTTGCTGTTGGACTTCTTGAAATGAAAATATGTTTTGGTTTCTGTAGAAGTATCACCGTGAATACTATTTGTTATTGAATTCCATTGGAATCCTAGAGTAGATAGTATTTTGACTTCTGTAGAAGCTATCAATGAGAATACTTGTTAGTTTAGACTCAGTTGGAGCCCTGGAAAAGTATCTGGTATATCTATTTCTGTCGCTTTGTTTTGATTACTGTGGCTTAGCAGTGAATATCGCAGATATTGGTTCAGTTGGAATCCTTGATATGTATCTTGAGTTACGAATTTTGTAGAAGTTTTGGTGTGAGCATTATTGGGATTCTTGAACTGTTGTCGCATGAAATTAACTCTAATCGAAGCTTTGTTATGAGCACTAGTTGTATGTGATACTGTTGGAGATCTCGATATGTTGCGAGTTGGCATGAATCTCGATTAAAACCCTCACTGTGTATGCATATCGTTCTGACTCCTTCTTAGCATTCTTGTGTTCCTGTCTGTTCACTTCTGTGGAAATTAACGGAAAGGTTTTCTTTACAAACCTTACTCGGGTTGAGACCCTGTTGTATCCGTAGTAGCTTGACTTAGAATGAAACTTTGAGGAAAATACTGATATGGGATTCGGCTTCTGTGAAGACCTTGTTGTGATTATTTTTCTTGAAAACAGGCTTCCAATAGAAGTCATGGCTGTTTTATCGTAAGGATTTGTTTCAGTTGAATGAGGTTGTGCATGTTTGTGTTTGATTCAGTATGAATGTCACTTTATATGCATATGGAACATCATTTGTTTTAATGTTATCTAGCCCCTTGTTTGACTGTGATAAAGAGGTTGTTCTTTTGATTTCGGCCTTGGATTTAAGTCCTTGCTGTGTTAGTAGGGATTAGATTGAGCTGTATGTTGCTGAGTGTTTCGACTCAGTGGGATTGCTCTTGTGTTTGTGCATGATTACGTCTTCTGTTATCATGATTATCTAGTCGTGTGCTTGACTGAAGTAAAGAGCTATTAACTGTACCTTGACAAGCGATGGCGTTGGATATTTTCTCATTTGTTGAATAATATGGAAGGTTATGTGGGGTCTATTTGATGGATTATTCATCACTGCCTTGTCACGAGAGCTACTGTGTTGTTCAAGAAGGTACGAGGTAATTTTTATATATGTATTTTGACGGATTGTAATTCTTCCTGTGGTCTCGACTGGCTTAGTCGCAGGCGTATAATGTGATTGCATTACTCTTAAGTGGATGGTACAGTCATGAGCATGTTTGGAAGGGACATCTGAATGTCTCGGTTTCTTTCTCTTCTGCTGTAAAGTATATGTTGATATATTTTTATCTAACTGTTGGATTTGTTTTAACATACTGATGGATTCATGAATTGTTATGATATTCATTTTATTATGTTGAATATAATGATCTGTCTGATGTTTGCTGTCCTTGGGATTCAGATGGATAGTTGTTTTGGATACAATTGTTCTCCTTGGTCACATACATTTATGAAGAAATATCTGAAAAGTATCTAGGACTATTTAGTAACTATAATATGAGTTACGTGTTTATAGTCATGTTTGAATTACAAAAGAGCATAGTCTGAATATATTTACATGTTTGGTGAAATGATTTCATTTAAACAGGTTGTTTAATGAAAACAATTGGTGGATTGCAATTGTTTTAAGAATTAGTGCTTATCATGCTCAGTTCATCGAACTGACCCGTGTTGACAATTTTTGTAGATGATTGCTGTAAGTGGTAAAGGCACGCAGATCTGATATGATGTTCAGATTGTTTAATTTGGTTTTATGATGAATTACAACTTGATTCTCTGAATGTACTACTTGAAGAAAGATGTTCTTTTGCTGTTGAGTATTGTATCAAGTATGCTGAATGCATAAAATGTATTTGATTAGCTTGAAAGGAATGAAAAGAGATATTTGTTACTTATGTGTTTGTATTCGTATCTTGATGGTTTGACCTTCTTCAGTTCGAATGATCTTGAGAGCATTATTATTATTGTATAAAGTGGAGACTTTTGTGATTATCTAAGTAAGCTTGCAAGATTATGTGACTGAATACTTATGATTGTTTAGTAGTTCTAGTATGTTCTATCTAAAGCTAAATTGGAATTTAGATCACTGTCTTACTGGAAGCTAGGGTTAAAATAAACCTGAGTAGGAAGCTAAACAAGCTGAATAAATTATTACTTCCTAGTCTTGATCTAAGTCAGGACAACGTTTAATTGGATTCTTAATCACTATATCTCGATACTATTAAGTAAGATATAAATTCAGTTATGAGAACTGATATAAACCTAAAAAGGGTTTGGTTAGCAATCTCATGTGAAGGATGAGGGTTATTGTCCAATTTCGTTGATTTAGAATTATGTATATTCTATGAACTCCTTGAAGGGACCTCTAGTCTTAATAACTTCTCTTGTGTAAAGGGTTTTACTAAGAAAGGTAATTCTAAGGTGAGGAACCCAGGGATTGGGAAAGACTAACCTTAAGGGAGTGTCTTATAGTATAATTTTAACTCAACGTATGTAACACTTATTAATAAGTAGATATTTTCGAGGCGGATTTAAAGGTTGATGGCACAAGTCAACTACAGGGTTGTACCTTCGAGAAGATTAGGATCTTCTCGAAGATACAACAATGCAGGTGACTTATGACGACACCCTTTGCATTGATCGTTAAGATTTACACCTTAAACTCGAACAAGTTACTATGGGACTGATTAGGAATGTGGTCTCGTTATAAGGTAGCCCCGGGAGGCGGAGGTATCTTGACACACTTTGGATTAACTAGGGTTGACCCAGTATGTCAGCGTATCCCTAGACCTCGGGAGCATCCCTATAACATTGTAATCTTACTAATCCATTCCTGAGTGAATAACTTGGGACAGGAGAGTCTGACAGAAGTCAGTATAAGACATTCTACATAACATAGGAATGGGGTGAAGGACGTATTCCAGATTGACGAGTATGCCGTCAAGGAATACGAGACATAAGCAGTATGTTTCAAATCTTTGGCCAAAGTATCGCAAGCTGCTGATTGCATTGTCCTAAGTCACCTAGTCCAAGGGATGAGATGCCGATGAATAATAGTAACAATTATTCAGATAGGTTCCTTGGACAGAGCATTCTAAATCCCAGATTAGGGAAGAGAACCGCAAGAGTATTGTGTTAAAATAAAAACGCCAACTCTTTGATACTCATGAATAGATTGGTAGATTACCGAGTCATGGAATGAATAGATCGGAAGTACTCCGAGTCATTGACAGCTGCATATGGTTATCTGTTATAAGAATGGTTGTTTTTGATTTGTGAGTTCTAAATTATGTATTTAGAACCAGGAAGCATTTATCAAAAAAATTTACTTGTTCTAATGTATAAAAATGAGGATGTTACACATTTTATTGTTGGTAATTTGAAATATTATTCTCCTGTATTGGCTAAAATATTTGTACATGAAATTTTTAGATTACATGGAGTACCTGAATTAATCATATC
The DNA here is from genome assembly GCA_018340775.1 of Taxus wallichiana var. yunnanensis. Lineage (NCBI taxonomy): Eukaryota > Viridiplantae > Streptophyta > Pinopsida > Cupressales > Taxaceae > Taxus > Taxus wallichiana. The sequence continues at coordinate 601,487,259 of CM031239.1, read as the reverse complement.
GGATAGAGATCCTAGAATTATGTCAAGATTTTGGCAAACACTTAATGCAGCTCTAGGAACTAAGCTGACTTTAAGTTCTGTGTATCATCCAAAAATGGATGGACAAACTAGAAGAGTTAATCAAGTTTTAGAGGATATGTTACGAATGTATTGTATGGATCTATAGTATAAGTGGGAAGAGTACCTTCCACTAGTTGAGTTTGGTTATAATAACACATATTATTCCTCTCTTAAGATGGCACCTTTCGAAGCACTATACGGAAGAAAATGCAGAACCCCATTAGTTGGGACAACATTGAGGATAGAGAAGTAATTGGACCTGAAATCCTTACGGAAATGGAACAACAAGTTAAAATGATTCGTGAACGCTTGAAAGAAGCAAGCAGATAGGCAAAATATTTATGCTAATTTAAAGTGGGTTGATAGGAAATTTAAACTTGGTGAGAAGGTATTTCTTCGGGTTAAACCAAAAAAGAGTTCTATAACTTTTGGTAAGGCTACCAAGTTATCACCTTGTTATGTGGGACCCTTTGAGATAGTTGAAGTAATCAACCCTATAGCTTACCATTTAGCATTACCTCCTTTGTCACAAATGCATGATGTTTTCCATATTTCTTTACTTAAGAAATACGTTTTAGATTTATCACATGTGTTAAATTGGAATTCCTTATAGGTCCAAGACCCAGGAATAATCATGGTTAAACCCATACGAGTGCTGGAAACTTGCCAGTTGCATTTAAGAAATCATGAAATAAGTCAATGTAAGGTCCAATGGGACCAGTTTAACGAAGAAAGTGCAACCTAGGAAAACCTGGAGGATATGAAAACTGCTTTTCCATATTTATTTGATCAGAATTAACTATGATGACTGATAAAAATTTGTGATTTTATCTTTATATGTCAATAAGTCTACCAGTTTTGGGCAGATGACTATTTATTTTTGAATAAATAGCTATGTGAATGTTGATTTCTGGAACTTTAAATTCTAATATTGTTACAAACATATGTTAAGAAAGTGAATAAATTGATTATCCTTAATGCAATGGTCAAAATAAGACAATCATCAAGACGATGATTCTTTTTAGGAGGGAAGTATGTAACACCTTTGACAAACAGTTATATTTCTCTTTTGCATTACAAGTGTATGCATGTGATTTTCTAGAATGAAGTGCATTTCCTTGATTGTTGAAAATCATGTTTGTTATGGATAAATCATTTCTACTCTTGGATTCATTAGACTGAAATGACATGGCTTGAAAGAACCCATTTTCACTTCTTGTAGGTAAGTTGCAATATGTTTTTAAGAGTTGCAAACTTATCTCTTTTCTTGACTCATCCTTGGATCAATTCTAGTGATCCAAGGAATGTTTTAAATCTCCTTACTAGACTGAATGGTAAAAATTGGCATTCATAGGTGGAGAGATGTAGTGGACTAAAATTTGTATGTTACACATTCTTTGGTCTTGTATGAACGTGCCTTCATTCGGTTGTATGATTGTGCTTGATCTTTAGGATTGATCTCTTCGGGACATTAATAGCATAAGAAAATAAAGTCCGCTTCATGCCGATAAGGGGAATCTAAATCCTAAAAACTAAAGGTTTATCCTAATGGTATCCTAAACTAGGTAAAAGAACCTACTTCCTAGCTATAACAACTTATTGGGTTTCAATCTAACTTAAGCTTCTTATTCTATTTTGTTTGGACAGCGTCCTAACCTAAGTTATTGTGCTAAATGAATAAGGGAGAAATTACTAAAGTAATGCTAGGCTATTTTAACCTAATACCTAATACTATATGGTTGTGAATTTGATCTAACCTAAGGTGGAAATTACCTATGGAAATGTTTTAAGACCTAAGGTAATTATTGTTAGACTAACCTAAGTTTTGGGAAATCTATCCTAAACTATTAAAAGGGAACCTAAGGGTCGCATGGCATTATGGTGACGGTTCCAATGGCATTTAATTGATTTGATTTGGTTAAATGAATGGAGGTACAACTAGTTTTGGCAAAGGAAAGTAGAATTTAGTGGAAGCATACGTGGAGGCTTCACTAAAGATGGAAATGCATGTTAAATTAGAAATGACATTCACTAGTTTTGGGAGGCGGTGGCAAGGAGAGATAAGTGGGAGATTTGGGAGTAATTTCATTAATGGACCTCATTTTTTTGTGTGAAAACCATCTTGGAAACAAGGAAGGAGGATTTGTTGGATGTTGTTTCATCTTGCATGCATTGTAATTTTTCTCTACATGGAGCTATCTGGTTCTTCAAACCAGTAGTTCAACTTCTACTTTAAGGCTATTTTTGGTTTCTCTGGTTTATTTTCAATCGAGGGAAAGTATATGAGGCATTGGAAGAAAATATGTTTGGTTTTGATCTTTCATGGAGGAGAAAAAGAGTTGGAAGCTCGGCTAGAAGTCTCCTTCAAATTGGTAGAAGCACTATCAGGCATGATAGGCTCTACCCATTAAGATTTCTTGCTTTCTTCTAAATGATTCATTAAAACAATTCTACTCTCTTGAGATAAATGTTTTCATGATTTTTCTGGTTATTTACTTTCATGGTTTTATGAATCTTTGTGGTTTTTGGATATAAATCCATTGCTAAATAATGTTAGCCTTTGGAAACTTTCTCTCTGTGCAAGTTCAGTGGTGACATGCATGTGAAACTTGTATTTCAAAGCTTGTATTTCATTATGAACTTGTGTTCGAGGCTGGTGTTGTTCTGAATTGGTATATGATGCTTTGTGTTTCATTCTAAACTTATATTGGAGCCTTGTGTTTCATTCTAAGCTTGTATTGGAGCTTTGTGTTGCTTAGAACTTGTGTTTGAAGCTTCGTGTTTAGCACTATACTCGTATTCAATACTTGTGTGTTCTGAACTTGTATTCGAGTCATTGTGTTTGGTTCTGTACTTGTATTATGAGCTTGATTTTTACTCGTATTCAAGTTTTTGAAATGTTTAGAACTCATTTATGGGACTGTCTACTCAAAAAATCTTGGGGAAATAGTTTTGGTTTGAGTTGATTTGTTAATCTCTTTTGAGATCTTCTCCTTGTAGCTTCTTGAGTTGGAATGGTTGTGGTACTTCTATTTTTTTGAGACTGTACCATTTTCTTTGAACTGGTAAGGGCATGTAAATATGGAGGATATTCTTCCCTCCTCTCTGCTCTATGAAAACCTGCATCTTGTTGAAGGTTTGACTATTTTGTTTGAAGGATTAATGGAATGGGCGTATCTTGTGGTGGGTTTGGTTTGATATAGAGTTCATTTGGAACAATCGTTAACAATTTTTGAGGTTTATGGAAGTGTATTATTCATACTCCTTATGATCGATATTTGAAATGAATAACTTGCTTGACATTGCTTGACTCAAACGTATATTGGGTTTTCTTACTCACTATCAGATCCTCTTAAATTGACTTTTGGGTTTTTAGGGAAAGAAGAGTTGAATACTCTCTCATTCTGAATCTTGTTGATAGGATTTATTACCTCTAGTTCGGGGTTGTTTCATTTAATTTGTCTTCATGATGACCACGAACTATATGTCTCTTTATATGGATCCGTGTAAGACCTTGAAGTTGGGAATACAATTTCTATTGAGTTCGTGAGTTTTATTGAAACTTGTTTATCTTATACTATTTTGGGTTTTCTATTCTTTGTTGGATTCATTGAATGAATCTCTAGGTCTTTGAAAAGAGAAAGGAATATGTTCTCTTGTGGACAATATACTATTTTTGGGACTGTATTGTGTACTCCTTTTTGAGAAATGAATTCGAACTTGTGTTTAATGAATTGGAATATATAAACTAGGTTGTATTGATTTGTAAGGGACACTAGAAATGTGCTTTCTTTAAACTATGAGTTTGGTTTTATATTATTCTTTGGGAACTAGTAAAGAAATTATGATTTTTTGAAATAGAAATGGAATTCATTTGATATTATAAATGAAATGAATTCTTTATTGGACATTTTCCATTTAATATCCTTTAACTTTTGAAAAGATAGGTTCATTTGATCAAATTCTTTGTGGCACGACTCTCTTCTTGGTTGTAGAGTGATTGTTCTCTTAGGCCTACTCGAATTTTGGGTTTGGCTTTTTGTCCTTTCTGTCTTATAGGAAATAGTGAGAAACCACTCTTCTGAGATGGAAATTTCCTTGTGGATTGTTTAGTCTACTTTGTACTAGTCATTTGTTGTAATGATGTGGAAAGAGAATAGTTGAGTCGGTTCAGTAGAAGAGAAAATGTAAACATGTTTAGACTGACTGCTATGTTTGACTGAGTCATACTTCATTTGGATTTGGTATTGGAAGGTTTTCTCTTTTTGCACTCTATCTTATTATGAATCCTCTCTTGGATGGACATGAGAAGAGATTAATCTTGTGTGAGTCTAAATTTGAGTTTTGGAACGTCACGGTTTTAGATCTTGGAATTATATCTTTTAACATGTAGAAGTTATTTAAGAGTTGTAGGTAGACTATTTTGACACTTTTCCCCTTCTTATATTGATTTGGGATTCTTGTTAGATGCTTTCTATTTAATGTTGAATCCTTATATTATTATCCTTGAAATGAAGCAGTTATGTTTGTGTTCGAACTGTTGTTTCATTTTCGGATGATTAGTGTATGGGAACAAAGTGTGTATTGATTCTTTTTCTTTCTTAAGTTATGAGATGAAACATCCTAATATGAGCTATGCTATGAATAAATTCTTTTGCTACATATTAAAGATAAATGTTGTATTTCTATTCTGATAGAATTATGAAACAATTGGATGATAAGACTTGTTGTTTGTTTAAAAATAATTGATAGGATCAATTAAACTATATGTTATAATGCAAATGTTGCAGATTATATTATGCTCTTTTCTTAAAAGTGAATTCAGACTCTTTATTTGTACTTATTTTCTGGTTATTATTACTTATGCTTTTTTGTATGATATATTAATTGTTTCATTAAAGAAGAGTTGTTTTAATGGAACAATTAGTGGAATGCACTTCGTTTTAATGCTTAGTGCTTATCATGCTTAGTTCATTGAATTGACTGTGCTAGAAATTTTTGCAGATGGACATCGTAAGTGATAAAAGAAGGCAAAAATTTTTATGATGCATTGGCTTATTTAATTCTGGATCTTATGTAAAGAATTTTGATTCATTCTTGAGTTGTATTGGAAAAGAGAAGTGATGTTATTTTATGATCTTAATGATGATTGACATGCAGTATGTCTGAAATGCATAGTCTTGTAAATGTATATTTTATCATGATGAATTGAAAGGTTTGGAGACTAACTCCAATTTGTTGTGTAAATTCTCTTGTACTTTATATGATGGAAATAGTAGTGATATCTTGTCGATATTCTTTATATCTGTTTTGTATACTATTTTTGTTATCATTTAATAAGTTGGATTAAGGGGATAGTACAACCCCCTTACTATGATGAAACTTGTTAAATTACAAAAGATGTCATTCTCTAACTACACAACTATAGTTTAATAATGAAATATGTATTGGTTATACAATTAAACTATATTAGTAAAGAATGATAAAAAGGTTATGTTAATCCTAACATCTAACCATGTAGAGGAAGACTCTTCCTCTCTCAAAAGAATGAAAGAAATAAATGGAATGGTGGTTGTGATCTTTAATCCTTGTGCTACGTTTATAAAAAGTAAACACTAGCTGAATCTAGGTGAATGATACACCTTCTTGGACAACTAGGTTACATTAAGAATTAACCATTTGATGTTTGCTGCCCTATTTTAGGGATAACTACTTGTTAAGCCAAGTTAATAAACATCAATGCAAGCATGAGTTAATGAAGTTCTTAATATCAAATCAGATTAATTATGGATAAAATAACTTAATGAATGTTGGAATTAGGGTTAGGCAGGGTTTTTGCAATTTGAATCTTAATCCAATTAAATTAAAACTAATTACCACTAAGGGGTATGTACATCATGATGAATCAATTCTAATGTATGTTGGCACATACCAACTACAGGATTGTACCTTTGAGAAGTACAGGGGACTTCTCAAGGATATAGTTTTGTAGTTGACATGCAAAGCAACACCCTTTCATATTTGTTCATCTAGATCTACACACATATGGACTTGAACTTAGTTTCTCTCTAGGTCAAGTTAGTAGCATGTTTAGGATAGGGAATAGCTTTCTATGACTCAAGGTACCTTGGCACATTCGGTTGACTTAGGTTGACCAAGTATGCCCATATACCCTAAGTCATCGTGAGCGTCTTCCTATAACAAATTATGTTGTTAACCTGGGCTAGGGTCAAACCTTGGGCAAGTGGACTGGTAGAAGTCAGTAAAGACCATTCTAGATAACAAAAGAGTGAGGTGAAGGATGTATTCTGAAATGATGAGTATGTCATCTAGGAATAGTAACATGAATAGTGTGTTGAAAATATTTTTCTAAAGTATGGTAATTTGTTGGTTGCGTTATCCTAAGTCATGCAATTTAAAGCAAGATGATATCATTTGAATATTGGTAACAAATATTCAGATAGGTTCTTTACACAGATCACTCAGTACCCAGAATAGGGTAGGAAAACCAAGTATACGTAGTATACTTAAAATATTCTATACTTTAAGTCAAACATGAGAAACCGGTTGGTAACCAAGTCATGGAATGAGAGATCGATAACATACCGATTCATTACAGTTGCATATGGTTATCTATTATGAGATTGATTGGCATGGAATGTGTGTTCTAAATGATGTTTTATTTAGAAGAAAGAACATTGTGTTTCAAAAAAATCCCTTTTTTCTAAAGTCTTAAAATGGGAATGTTACATGATCTCTCCACCTCACCTCGTACGGTCCCTGATGCAACCTAGAATTTACCAGATAACACCCTAGATGCATTGGAACATCACTCAGCCTAAACTGAGAACTCATCCAAAGTGCACAAAGGTACCAAGTTCCTCTTTAGGGTTGTTTTAGTAGGATGTTAGTGTGATGAAGGAAGAAACATATAGATCCATAACTAATCCATCATTCTACAATGCATGCTACATTCAGGTCTATGAATGAACAAGTTTAAACAACAATTATGATTGAATCAATAACATATAGTAATAAATTACACATAGAAATGACGCTTAGATTCAGCCAATAACTTCCATCTATTAATAAACACAGAAGCTCCTTACAATAATGGAAATCTATACCAATGCGCGCATGGATATGATATTATAATTTGGTTGTATATATCTCTATATCTCTCTATCTATTTACTACTATGTGATTCACATCATATATAAGGTGGGGACTTACCCTTCACTGCTTCTCTATTCCAGAAATAGGCCACATGTTATTAATAGCCATGTGCCACTTACAGGCATAGCCACACATGCAAGTGTGATATCTATAGACTTCTTACACTTAACTGAAGTGAAAATCCTATTCTTAGCTTGTCTCCATGCAAAATGCTTTGATCCAATCCTCAAAGATAGACAATACATGGTGCACACGTCTTTGCATCGTTGGTGTGTTTTACACACCATCTTCTAAAAATAGGTTTTCATGCTCAAAATTGGCTAAGTTCGAATGTTGAAATTTCCCTCTACGCACGTGATCTTCTTGTCCATTCGTACCCTTAAACCTGGCCTTATTTTCACATGAACTTCTTGTGTGAGTTCGTCAAGTGTTCTACGATCAACATTACCCACACTAATTGTATTGTCACCCCAACAATGGGTATCTTCAAAAATTATAGTAAAGAATATGGAGCAGAAAGAATAAGAAAGAACATAGATGAATAAAGAATGTTTTAAGAGGCAGCATCCTCTGTATCAGTTTGAAGGATCAACTTTGGATACTCCTCCTTTATTTTGGCCTCCAAGGTCTGCCATTTAGTGAGTTCTTGTTCTTCTTTTTCTACGATGTCCGCGTGCAATGGACTCTAATTCATCCCTCACAATCTCCCATTTTTCATTTCTGAACCAACACAATGTTGGACATCAAGGTCATTCTTCCTTCTAGAATATCCATCTTCTACGTAATGAGATTCCCAAGCTCTTCCAACTAAGTCTTACATGGCTCTTTCAGAGTCATCGGGGCCTCACACTTCTATTTAACCATTAACAATATTTCTACATAGCCCAATGTCTTATACTTCATTGCTCTCTGAACCTCATTTCTTTCTTCTAGGGTCTTCATGTTGATAAGCACCTCTGGAGTTGTGTAGATGTTTAAATCCTGGTATGCTTTCTTCAATACTTCTTGTAGCACTTGCAGTCAGCCCTTCATATGATGCAATATTTAGCATCACTGATGCTTTCTCTCGCCCTGCCTCTTGTTCTAAGCTCCTTGGCACTAGAGTGCGCAGAGGTTCATCTTCAAGTACCAAGTCCACCAAATTTCCTACATAGTGTATCACTAAAGGAAACGTCTATGGTACCTTAGCCTCCAAGTGTGGCCTAGCTCTTATGCCATTTTCCTAATCTCCTCTATGATGCTGATAAATACTTTGTTCTTCTTCTACGCCAAGTCCCTCTCTTATATTATGTGTGTTATCTTAGCATCCTTTGTCTTTAGCTCCTTGTGCAACACTCTTATTGTTGCATCTTTATCCATGTTTCTTCTTTGCAACTTAGTAGAAACCTTTACCAATGCGTTGCTGACCTGCTCATCTAACATGACAGTAGGCTTTACTGTCATATGTCTAGATTGTGGTGCCTTCTTCAGCCATCTTGAAACACATGACTCTTCACATATATCAAAGTCAGGATCATCCATATGGGTGTGCATTGACCATGATAGTTTCTTCCGAGTGCACATAGTCATCATATCCTCATCCATTAGCTCTAGCCAAATAAATCCTTCTATGTTATTGTGCTTTGGAAGTGGGCACAAAAATTTTACCTACGTCCTCCGCATACCCCATGGCTAGTGGAATGTGCTCTCCACTTGTTCTTCTAGACCGTTTCTACTTAGGGACCTTAGCTTCCAAATTTGGGACTTATGTCTCCATATCCTAAACATTCTCTGCAGCTGTCTCCTTTGGTCCCTTCTCATCCTCTCCTCTTTCCTTTGATTCCTCACCCTATTCTTCTATGTTCTCTGGAAGTGTAGGAGAATTAGGCACACTTTCTTTTGACTCTTTCACCTCCTCATTTAACTTTAGTTTCCTCCTTCTTTACATGGTTGCCCCCTTCTGTGGATAGAGTCTGGGTGATATGTGCATCGTTGTTGGAGTATCACCTTGGGTCCTTGTTCTCCTAAACACCATCTTAAATATGTGCTCCCCTTGGACTGCATTCAAGTCCTCATCATCCCCCTCTTGTGGCTGAGGTGGTGTAGTGGCGCACTCAACTTCACCTTTATTTGTATGATGTAACCTACCTCTATGCTCTAAACCACCACTATCTTCATGCTTCTCCTCCTCATCCTCCACTTCAATTGGCTATGTGGGCTTAGGCGCTGGGATGTTCTCCATTGTATGCTTTCCCTTTGGTGGTGTTGGAAGTGTGAAATCATCTTCCACATACTTGTTATTCTCCATCTTTGGCTTTAGTTAGAGATACACCAGCATTGCTCCAATATCTCCCACTACCAAAATTATTGGTTTAATGCTCAAAACATCAGAAATGATTCTTTCAACATATGCACCCCACCTTGGATACACATATTTCTTCCTTAGTGTGTGGTAGTCACAATCTACCTTATCCGCGTTGAACATCAGTTGTCACACATCTGTAAACCTGTGTACTGATGCCTAGAAGTACCTTACTATGAATGCATATGGAAACTTACACCAAGGACTCCATGCCCCATCTTTCATTGCAAAATCATGTGCTATATAGAAATGTTGGTATACAACAAATTGAACTTCCTTTCCAACCACTAAAGGCAAGTCCTTGGGGATGCACCATTCTTCCTCAAAATCTGCATGAAGCCTATCATACCACTTCTCGACCTGTTGCTTAACCTACTCTATCATGGATCCCTCACATAGGTACTTCTTGAAGTGTTTTGTAGGTGATTTGTGTTCCATTGGATACTCCCATACCTTCTCCTTTAGTCCATCAAGCACTCTAATCTCCATGAACACTAGTGATAACAAAACAGCTCCAAAGCTGATCTTTCCTCCTGCACGCACTTCTTCAATGATTTTCTTTGCGATATACTATGAAATGTTGTAGACTACTCCTTCAGACATCTTTTTGGCAATGTGTAACCACATGGTGTTCACTTGTGACCACCTTTCCTAGTCATTGAGATTTGTAATGAGATGTGTGGCCACTTGTACAATTGGATACTTCTTTAGTTTGTTGATGTCCATACCATGTGGACCCTTTGTATATCCCAACTCCTTCCTGGTCTCTAATATTGTGGTTTTATCTGTCATATCATCTCACAAATCATCTCCCATGCCTTTCAACCCTGTCACCATGGAGATGAGCACGGCTGAAATTTTGACTCTGCGCCCTGTAAAGTAGAAAAAATCCTCGTGCAATCTACTCATAAGCCATTGGTATAATGGCTCATACTTCCTGAAATAAGGGAGCTCATAAATTTGGTAAACCCCTATCCTCTACAAGATATTCTCACCAAGCATCATCATACACTCGGCATATCTTCCACTTTGTGCATTTATTTGTCTTCGTGTTCAACAATGCGTCAAGCTCCTTCTTGTTCTCAATGGTACGGTGATTGTACTCACTCACTTTTCTTTTCCTTATGTGAGAATCCCACTCCTGGCTAATGATAACCCCCTCTAGATATTGCATCTCCAAAAATTGCTTTTTGGAGCCATTTCTTCCTCCTCGATGACCACCTTCTTCTTTCCTTTTACTCTTGCTGCAACTACCTTCTTGGGTGCCATTTTTACCTTGCAATCCTTTATAGATCCTTTCCGTTCAAATTATATAATGTGCAAAGCAAACCCTAGTTCAATTCAGTGTGCCCTAGGTGAAATTATGTGCCCCTAACTCATCTCCGTCACCTCACTTCGCTCAAACCCTTCACCACTGGGGACACAAGCTTCTTCTACGCATAGATCTCTTCGTCACGACTAGTTACACACCTCTCGCACCTTAAAATGATCACTTGGCTCTTTGTACTTGGCTTCTTTCAAATAATCTTAATCACAACAATAAAAATAAATTCACATCCCATCCTTATATATATATATATATATTTCAAATTTTGATGCATTTATTGCTCCTTCACCTATCGAATATCCCCTCATTCATAGACCAAATGTGTTCATTTCACACGGTACATCTTTGTGCCCTAGCTATAACCTTCTAGCATGCCTCCCTACTCTATGGTCACATAATTCTCTTCAGTGCACACCCTTGCACCCGAGTACCTCATCAATGTACCTTCTCCTAGTAGTTATCATGGCCTCCGCTTGCCTCACGTTATAATTTTCCTTCTTTCATCTCCATCCTTGGTCACTTTTGAGAAGTAATCTTATTTTGACTTAAAGCACACCCATAGCAGCTTATTTCTTTCACCTTTCCATTCCCATAGTCTTGTACCTAGATATAAACAACCACCCCACACTAAAAGTATGTGCAGTCCTCTGCACATAAACATTCTTCACATAGTAATTAGCTTCATGCACACAAGTGCGCTTATTACACAAGAACAACAACTAAATTGACAAAGCATAACGATAATGAATGAAATACATTAAGGAAATACAGAATTGAAAACCTAATCTAAATGGAAATACTACCTTATTACAAACACCAAGAAGACTTATTTATAGTAGGGCTTCAGCCTACTCCCGTTGAAGTAATCTGGGTAACCATGTTCCATCAAGTGCTTCTAACTAGAAAGCACTTGTTTCAAGTATGTGAGTGATGACATACGGCCCCAACCAATGTACTTTGAGATTTCTGGATGGCACAAGAACTTAGATTCATAAAGAAGTACCATTTTTCCAATCTCAAACTTCTTATCCCTTATGTTTTTGTCATGCCATGCTTTCTGCCTGGCCTTTTCCTACTTCTAAATCCATCATGTTATGGCTCATCGCTCATCCAGTTGAATCATCTTCTCAATACACTCTTCTAAATCCTTCTCATCAGCTAGACCTCTAGTGCACATAATGTGTAAAGAAGGTAACATAAATTCTATAGGGAGAATGGATTATGCGCCAAACACCAACTAAAATGGTGTGGCTTTGTTCAATCTCTTATAAGTTGTTCTATATGCCCAAAGAATAGCTAACACTTTATCATCCCAATCCTTTCTCCCAACATCACAAATTTTTGTCAAATTTTGGCTCAAAATCTTGTTGAAATCCTCAGCAGTTCCATTTTCCTGAGGATGATAGGGTGTAGTTTTATGGTGTGCAACCATAAACTCATCTAATAGGATCCTGATTGTCTCATTCAAAAAGTGTGTACCCTATCACTTGTCAAGCTTAAAGGACATCCATATCTTGTAAGAACATTCTCCCATAGAAACCTAGCTGTTGTAGCCATTGTACAGTCCTTCATAGGTGTTACTTCTACCCACCGTGTGAGATAATTTGTGCAAGTAATGATATAGCATGATCTAGTCCTACGTGCGGTGGCGAAATAGGTCCTACAAAGTTAATGGCCCATTTCTCAAATGGTTCAGCACTAGTAATTGGTCTCAAAGGCATCTCATCTCTTTGTCTTAGTTTTCCTAGGCATTGAAAATGGTCACACACCTTACAATACACCTTACAATATTTATACAATGTCTCCCACCATAATCCAGTGAGTAGGATCTTCGGGCACTCACATCACCTGCATAATGGCCTACCTGCAATACCACCATGGGATTCTTCCATAATATCCTTGCACTCATGCTCTAATACACAACAAAGTGTAATACTTCATCTCTGTCTAACTTGTAAAGGTCACCACTAATTAACATAAATAGTGTCACACGTATAGCAAGTTGTTTCTTTTCTAATGCCTTCATTCCTTCTGGTGCCACACCAGTCCGTAGAAAGATAACAATGTCTTCTAATTCTGATGGCATGCATTGTAACCTATATAACTGTGCATCTGACATGGTTTCTTCAATTTTTGTGCTTCTTCTCTTGAGTGAATTCTAGACAAGTGGTCTGGTCTAGAGTTACTTTTCCCTAGCTTCACCACAACTGTGAAATCAAAATCTTGAAATAGGAGTACCCATTTGCATATGCGCCCTTAAGATTGGTTTTTTTACCAAATAATTCAATGCCATGTGATCTGTATAAAATACAAATGGTGTTGCTAACAAGTACTTGTCGAAACTTGTGCAATGTATAGATCATTGACAAAGCTTCGCACTCTATAGTTGTATAATTCCTTTTAATAGAGTCAACTTCCTACTAGAAAAACAAATTGGATGATCTATAATACCTTCACCAGGTTGAGCTAACACAGCGCCAATGGCCATGCTAGAAGTATCCACATGCACATGAAATGGTTTATCCCATGAGGGAAAACGTAGAATGGGCATGGTAGTAAGTTTCTCTTTTAATATCTCAAACACGCGTTGCTGCGGTTCTCCCCAATAAAATGTACCTTTCCTTTTAGTAATTCTTCCAAGGGTGCAGAAATTTTGGCATACCCTTTGATGAAATTTTTATAGTAACCTGTATGACCCAAAAATCCACGCACCTCACTTTGACTGGTAGGCACTTCTAGGCCTAGAATGACTACAACCTTAGCTAGATCAACCAATAACCCTTCCTTGCAGATTATATTCCTAATAATATTCCAAAAGGTGTAGCAAATATGCACTTCTTAATGTTTAAAGAGATACTCAATTGTCTGCACCGTTCAAACATTAAGCGCAGGTTGTCACAATGATCTTGCACAAGCCCATATACTATCCAATCATCTAGATAAACCTGTGAATAGTTGAGAATAAAATATTTGAATTCCTGAACAGCTATACGTGAGAATACAAAGCATGTGTGTTTTTAAATCCAAAAGGCATCATAGTATAGGAAAATCTACCCCATTCAGTAGTAAATGTAGTCTTTTTATGGTCCTCCTGAGAAATCCTAACCGATGATACACGAAAACCCATCTATGAAGGAATATATCTCGTGCCCTACAACTCCCTCTAGTAATTCCTCCGTAAGTGGTGTAGGAAATGGGTCTCATTACATTGGAAACATTTAGCTCCCTATAGTCCACACATATTCTAATTCATCCATCCTTCTTGATACTGATCACCATTGGACTAACTCATTCTGACTCATCAAGGGGCTTGATAATTCCAGATTTCAACATTTTATCAATTTCTTCTTTTACCTTTTCATGTAAATTAGGATTCATTATGTAATGTCTCTTTCTCATGGGTGTACACCTTCCTTAAGATTTATATTCATTTCCCCAAGTGATTCATGCATGCCTTTAAGTTCATGATACCCTCGAGGGAACAAGTCCTGATAATCCATGAGTAACTCAATGATCTTTTCCACCTCCAAGTTTGACCAGTAGTCTCCAATTATGACCTCCTTAGGCTCATCCTCCGATCCTATATTGACCTTTTTGGTCTTCATTGGTTCATGGTATGTGTGTGTATCCTTATCTGCACTATCCAAGACCTCGTGTGCCCCCTATGAATGGTCAATATATAAATTTTCAACTTCATCAATATCTAAATTTTCAACTTCCTCATCATCCATGATGTATACCATCTTACCTTTTTCTTTCTTAAGACAAGCATGATCAAGCAATATGGAGTCTTCTCCTTCTTCAAAACGTGTGCCTGATTCTGTCTCGCCCATTAATTCTTGTATGATTTCCTCAACCTTTGCACTATCTCCCATGGTTAACCGCTTGAAAATTTTTAATGCCTCTTCTATTGGAGGTTGGGAAGAAAAATAGTCAAAGGTCTAGATCATTCCTGTAGTCAAATTTTTCAATTCCCAGTCTCTCTATGTAGTTTTGCATATACATACTAGGCATGTGTACATCCTTGTAGAGTAGAATACAATCTATGCACCTAGAGTGAAGGTGGTAATGCTTCTTGTCCCACTATCTAGAGTCTCTCACACTACTGAATGTGATGCTGAGCAGGTTGATCACCATTATAAGTGTAGATCTGTGTAGGTGCATTGCTTCTTACAAACCTGGTAGATAGGGAAATTCTGATCTCCTTCCACTCTGTAAGATTATCTCTATGACTCGCCCACCAGCCAGACCTTCTTTGTCTCCGCACAAGACATATGCTAACATGTCTCTTCCCCGACTGTCTATGCAATGTGCCTCCATGGCTTCCAAAAATACAGGAAGATCTTTTGCTCTTGTATACCAAGGTACTACACCACCTATCCATCGAATAGAACGAAGTCCCTTCTTGCACATAACCACATTTTTCACCTCGCCCTACTAGTTCATATGTACCATGAGCCCAATTTTCACAAGAAATACTCATAGTATCACTAATAGAATGAGAATCCTCCCACTATAGGATGCCTTCCTTTGATGGCTCATTGACCTCTGGATCCTAAAAAGCACGGACATAGATTCTATTTAAGTCCTCCTCACTTAGAGGCTCAACATATGGTGTAGACTTCCCATCTGTCAAAGGTATCACAACCCTTTCCTCCTTGTTCTCAAAGCTGATATACCCCTTATTGAATCTCAAGTTAGCATTATTCGCATAACACTAAGGGCGTCTAAGCAAGGATGGAAAATTTTCTGCTTCTGTAAGTGCTAATACCTCAAAATCCCCAGTGAACTTGGCCTCTTGTAAGGTTATAGATGCATCCTTCAAAACTCCTATGGGATTTTCCTTAGTTCGTTTCACCATAAACAACACATTAGATGATGGGTGTATTGGGGGTATCCACATTTGTACCCATGCATCTAATGTAAGCACATTTACTTCCGCACCTGTATCAATCAATATGTTTCTCAATAGCCATCCATCTATAACAAAATTTAGAGTAATTTCTTTGTCATAGTCAATGCTATCAGGGGGAAGATTTGCATGCAGAATCTACCATCCAGTCTCAATACTTACGTGCGAGTGTTCCCTTTTAACCAACTTCCTAATAGTGGGATGATGTTCTCCGATGCAACATTTTGCATACTTCTCTCAAATCATCGATATTAGTTTGGACTATCTCTAATGCTTTCTTCTACTCCTTTAAGTATTGTATTTCACCCTGAAGATTCCTTAGCACTTCCATGGTATCTTGATAAACCTCCTTCTGATGATCTAGATCTAGGTACCTTGCATGCAAAACCTCCTCCTTGGTGATTGTAGGATTTTAGTATGATGCCTTTGTTACGTGTGCCACTTCTACGCATGTGGTAATATTTACATTTAAGGCCTCAAGTTCTAGTACTATCTTAGGCATCCACTAGTTTTCCTCCACGTGCTGGATCCTAACCATCCTAGAGCCTTTTTTTCTTGCTTATGTTGTTTACTTAGATGCTCATATAAGTCCAAGAAATTTTTTTAGCTATGGTTCTTTCCATAGAAAGAACATGCAATATTCTAAGGACATTCACACCTATAGTGGTCAGGAGATCCACACGTATAACATGTTCCATGAGGGAACTCACCTCTTCCTCCACCATGGCCTCATCCTCTATATCCACCATTATATCCACGTCCTCTTTGATGACCTCCTTCAAAATGGCCCTCATTCATGTCATAGCATGTTTGATTATGATCTCGATCCTAGTTCTCATTCTTACCCTTAGAATTATCTATTACACTTTTCTGTCATACCCCAATGTCTATAGCATCCTAGATTTGACCAATCAATTGGAAATCCTCAGTATCATGGGTCATGGACCGAGAAAATTTTACAAAAGAATAAGATACATTATTCCTTATCATGTGATGTAACAAAGGATAGTGACTAGCATCATGATTCAAATGAAAGATCTCACAATCTAACAGTAATGAGCATCTTTGTTCTATGAGGACAACTATCCTTGGTGTGACCTTCCACTTCATAATCTATACACCAAATTCCTGAGCATGTTTCATGGGCTGAATTTTCTAATAGCTTCTCTAACTAATTTTCCATAGCTGTAATATGTGCCTCTAAGAATGGACTAACACCAGTTTCAATGCTCCCAACTACCTTAGCACATAAAGTTTCTTCCAGTGCTTCACATGAGATCAGTGTATGTCTTATGTGATAGTGCTCTTCTAAATGGTGTAATCAATCCTCCAACAAACCATTGTGCATGTTGGATGGCATGAATATCATAAGAAATCTTAGATAGAAGTGTCTTAAAGTGGGCATCATACTCACATACACTCTCAGTGGTGCCCTACTTGATATCTTTGAGCACGCTAATACTTTTCTACTCAAATTCTGGGATATAGAACTCTTTTAAGAAAGCATCCTTTAACACTACATAATCCATGCAAGTTTGATCAGGGTCAAACTTCCTATACCAGTTGTGTGCTCATCCCTGTAAGGTAGTAGCGAATTGACTTTCCTTGCACTCAACAGCCATGATCCCTTTCACGCACCATAATATTTCACACATGTGCACATGCTCAGCAGCATCCTCTATGCCTCTATACTCTGGAAGATGAAGAGACATCTCCATATAAATATTCTGTGGTTTTTGCAGACCTTGATCACCTGATCTAGAACCCCATGTGTTCCCTCTGCCCCCAGAACCACCAAATCCACCGGAACTAGAACCACCTATACCTCCTGATCCTCCACTTGTAGCTGGAATAGGACCTATAGATGTACTCCCCTGTGCTCTAACAATAGTACTATATTGAACCCCTATAGTTTGTGAGGTAGTTCCACTTCCAGAGGTGAATCCAACATTTACGTGCTCATGTTATGTGCAGATGATGCACCTTAAAACACACCTCTAAATAACATTAAAGTCATTTTTCCTACCATTTATGTACTTGATCTCTTAATTCCCAAACTTTCTTGTTGATTACTAGTCATAATAGATACTAGAAAACCAAGCACAAGGGATACACCACTGGTGGATTAAGATGCACACCTGCAGCCCAAGTAGTCTATGGTGGTGTACTTGCATGAGGAAAAGTGGGGATCTCTGTCATGCTTTCCAAGATGGGGGAGTTCCTGATGCTCTAGCTCCACATATTCTACATGAGCTTTAAATCCTTCATGAGCCATCTCTTTCCTAAACACCATACTTTCGCAATAGAACATTTCTTTTCTATCTCCCTCTTGTATGCCTCATTATACTTAAGCCACCTCTCCTCTCTCTACCTCTCTGCCGCTAGGTATGCCATCTTTCACCAAACCTATTCCTACCCTCATACATGGTGAAGTTTAATTAGCCATCGGCTTACTCTCCAGGTTCAAAGTTACCATCAAGATCTTTATCGCCAATGGAATACCTTGCAAATATGTTCCTCTAAGATACCATAAAAACTAGAATTCAGCTACCTCCGAGAAAGAATACATCAAAATTGAATGTTCCATAATATAACTATGTAGAACACCATGAAACCACGTATCCACAGCGTAAGTCAAGATCAGGTCCACATCATAAAGGGCCTGAAATTCTTCCTTTATCCAGAAAAGTGCGCGATACCTACAATTCCACTTAGATGCATACACAATCAACCACTCATATAATTATACTAGAAAGATGGCAAAAATCTCTCATATAAGTTGTCATATAGATTCTATTCTACCCAAGTACATGTGTTAAACTTAGATCCCTTTGAATCACCATGCATATTCTTCCTCCAAATGGAATATCCACTCCTCAATACTTGCTAGGGTTAACCAGTATGTCTTCATTGCGAACCATCCTGAAAACAACTGAAAAAGAGGTCTCGGAAACGAAACTAATGATGTAACCTAGAATTTACCAGATAAGACCCTAGACATGCTAGTACATCACTCAACCTAGACTGAGTGCTCACCCAAAGCACGCAAAGGTACCAGGTACCTCTTTAGGGTTGTTGTAGCATGATGTTAGCGTGATGAAGGAAGAAACATATAGATCCATAACTAATCCATCATTCTACAATGCATGCTACATTTAGGTCTATGAAAGAACAAGTTTAAATAGTAATCAAAATTAAATCAATAACATGCATTACTCAATTACACATAGAAATGAAACTTAGATTTAGCCAATAAATTCCATATATTAATAAAAGAGAAGCTCCTTACACTAATGGCAATTTATACCAATGTGCACATGGATCTAACATAGTAATCCAGTCATATATCTCTCTATATCTCCCTATCTATATACTACTATGTGATTCAAATCATATATATAGGGTGGGGACTTGCCCTTCACCACTTATCTATTCTAGAAATAGGCCACATGCTATTAATAGCCATACGTCGTTTATAGGCATAGCCACACATGTAAGTGTGCTATCTATAGACTTCTTACAGTTAATTGAAGTGATAATCCTATTCTTAGCTCATCTCCATGTAAAATGCTTTGATCCAATCCTCCAAAGATAGATAATGTGTGGCGTGCATGTCTCTACATGTTGGTGTGTTCCGCATGCCATCTTCTAAAAATAGGTCTTCATGCTCAAAATTAGCTAAGTCCTAAATTCTAAACTTTCCCTCTGCGTGTGTGCTCTTCATGTCCATTCACACCCTTAAACCTCGCCTTCTTTCCCACACGGACTTCTTGTGTGAGTTCTATCAAGTGTTCTCTAATCACATGATCCTATGTACTTCTCTCACGAAAAATCATAGCTCATTCATTGCTCTTTCATTTTCCAAAATTCAAAAGTGTACAAATGAATCCATATAGGTCAACTTTTTCCTTTTTATATACCCACATCAACTTGACCAGTGTCAGTTATATCTAGATCGACATCGATCATGTTCCCTAGCACACCGTGGTCAGTTCTACATAAACCGACATCGGTCATGTGCCCTAGGAACCCATGGTTGATTCACCTAAACCATCACCAGTTCAATATGACCAGCATTGATTACCCGTCATACTCCTGTGAAATACCCTTTCCCCATTTCTAACCCAACTTAACCAACCCAACCACCATTTGACCTTACCCACCCTTATCGCAACCTACCTCCAAACCTACATTACCTATAGTTGTCCTTAATTGCATTTAGGGACTTGTTATTTTACCCGTGATGTGACCTCGCTACCTAGACCTGGAACATTGTTAATGACCTATGAACTCATGTGCTCGTTATACCTTATGACACTATTACCCGTGTTATTTGACCTAATGACCTTACCTTGCCTATTGTCATGTCATTTATCCTGACCCAACCTTTGGTGTATCGGAACATACCTAAACATTCATGCACCTAACTTGTGATGTACTTTTGCACCATATCTTATACCTTGCATCCACAATAACCTCAACCTTATTTGGGTACACCTATCGACATTACACGATGTATATTTT
This sequence comes from Taxus wallichiana var. yunnanensis, assembly GCA_018340775.1. Lineage (NCBI taxonomy): Eukaryota > Viridiplantae > Streptophyta > Pinopsida > Cupressales > Taxaceae > Taxus > Taxus wallichiana. The sequence continues at coordinate 601,466,919 of CM031239.1, read as the reverse complement.
GCATGCTCTTCAACCTAGTACCGTGCCATAGTTTATACGTGTGTGTGCATTTGATTGTCACTACCTTTGACCCTAGCCCATTACCTTGATTACCCAATTGGACCTTTAACCCATTACCCCCATTGTCCACCTTCCTCTTCATCACATCCAACTTTTATCAAAACACTCACCGATTTGGTCTTCTACTTCATCAGTTCCTAGTTTGAGGGGGATCACCTTCACCCACACATGGGGCACCCACATCTTATTTTTGTCAGCATCACTTACCAATACAAGCCATGCAACAAAAAGGGGAAAATGTAGACACCAAAATTGGGTCACACTCCCCTTGGTCCCTTGTCAAATAACCAGCTCAAACATACTCACCTAACCATGGCCCATTCCACGACACATCATTAGTAATTTAATTAATTTAATTAAATTATATATATATATATATATATCATCACAATATTTATTATCTAATTATCTTAATTTCTACCCTAATCCAGCCACCTCACTCTAGACCTATTCTTGGCATGTTTCCATAACTAACAATAACTAAGTCTTACTTGCCTTAATGAGCTAAGATTTTTTCTAACCCTAAAATCAATGCCTAAGATTTCTCTAACCACATTCCCACTCATTAGAAAGTAATATTATGTTCTAATTCATGAGAACAAACTAATTAGGACCAAGAAATAAGATAGATCTGTCCATTTTATAAACCTAGGGAATCCTGCCTTAACCAACGCCGGTCACCCCTAAACCCATGTTGGTCAACCAGGAACCATCATCGCTTACCATTTATTCACCTAAGAAACCTTATTTTCAAGTTGGCACATTCTAAGAGAAAGAAGGAAAAGAAAAGATCTGCATGTAAGAATAACCAGAGTATTTTCACACCCAGGCATCCATAGCGGTGCAAGACAGATCTAGAAGCATTGGTACTCACAATAACATTCTAGAAGCGTCACTATTACACTAAGCTCCATTCCATCAACCGGTCATCACCACCACCCAACCATTGGACTGAAACATTAGTAAGTGTTCTATCATTAATCATTTTCATTCCTATTTTGTTTATAGATTTGTTATCATTCATGTTATTATTCTTCTATTAACATTCCCATTCCTCTACAACCTTCTTTTCGAAAAACCCAAAAATCTCACCCCACCTGTTTATTAGATCACATATCCACGGCCCTTCTACCTCTCTCGAGTGTTCTCGGTATTCCACAGCACCTCGATCTCCTTCTTCATCCCCATCCAACCTCACCTAGCCTCTACAATAAGGTTTTCATTGAATTACTGTCACCCTACTATACCGACATTGGTTACCCATAACCATCGTCGGTTATACCCAACCGACATTGGTCTCTATGTTTTATACCCTGCCTAAGAATAGAGCCAAACAACCTCCTACCAATTGACCTAAACAACCTAGAATCAGACCCTGACCAGTCCCAGTACCTTGATAGACACCTCATCCTTTAGATCCAACTATAGCCTAGCCTGTTGTGATTGGATTTGCTTATTATACTTGAATGAGATACCTAAATCATATCAACTATAGTAGGACTTTACTTATTTCTCACATTAATTTGTTTTAAATAGTGGATTGACAACCATCTAGGAAGTATCACACTTCCCAAAACTAGCATATGCTAGGCAATCCATTATCATATATCATTTAACTTCTCTTTTGTGGTCTTGTTTTCTATTACAGGTAGTTCCTCCTAGCCAAAAGGAAGCTCTCACAATCAGCACTAGATTGAGAAGTCAGAATGCACACAATAACCATCAACCAACCCATTTAACATGTATTCCTCCTAGCTCATAACCTTATCTATTTTTTCATTCAAAAATATAAAGAAAATGGTGAAACACCCATGCGACTAAGACAAGCCTCCACAGAAGGTTGGTTCCTTTCCTAACCTAGTGCCAACTTCTCAAAAGTGCAGAGAATAGAAAACTAATCTAATCCTACCCTAATGCTTTCCAAGGAGACAGGGATAGAAAATACATAAAATTAAACCTACTCTAAGGGAAGGTGATGCACTAAGAAGGGGGTGGAGAAATTTCCTAGTGAGTGAAAATAGGGATGAAATGAGGTGAGAGAGAGGGTGACAGAGGCACCAAAGTCTAAAACCAAACTCAAGTCTCTATTTTTATAAAACACAAGAAATTTGAGACCTACAAAGAACAAGGCATGCACAAGATACCTATAAATATAATGGAAAAGCAAAATAATACAATATAACTAAAGAAAGGGTGAAAAAGGCCACAAAACATCAATTTTATTGATTAAAATGGTGCACAATCCATTACAATACAAGGAGGTGATAATCCTTCATAAAATGCCCATATTTGAGGCTTACAACTCATTGAAAAATTCTTTAAAAATTTGGTAGAGTTACTCTGCAAATTCTCTAAAACATATCCTTGAAAATGAGGGGGTTGAGTCCTTTTTATAGCCGTTGTGCCCTAATTTTCCCCAATTTTCACATTAAATACCTGATAGGTGGTTAACTAACCTCACCTACCAAAATTAATTCCTTTTCACATGCCTTGGTTGTTGAGATGTCTCATCATGTTTAAATGCTTGACGGAAGCATTACATATTGACAGTAGCATTAAATTTTATGACGGGTAGTTGAACTATCTTTTCATGTATTCCTTTTCCTATGATCTATGAGTCTTACAACTAAGATTATCTATGTTTGAGACCATGAGCCTTTTGACCAGGTTGGATTGGATGTCATCCAACCGCAATGGGCCGTATGCCCGAGAAAAGTGATCCACTGGTGACTTCTTGTCTTATGACTCGTCCAACCTGTGGGGTTGTATGACCGGCTATCTTCTATCTACATAGCTACATCGGTGGCCATTTTTCCCAACGTATGACTATATTCCCATGTTAGGGAATGACTCGTCAATCCATGCCACTTGTCTAACCCAGTCAAACTTCAAACCTTCCCATACATCTAACTTCATATTCATATAACCCATCTATTGCAGGTTGGACATCCATCCATTCATCAACCGTACGTCCTTTATGGGCTATCCAACCAAGGGGTTTAGATGGTCATCCATCTATTTGTTGTACAATGGATTAGAAAAAGAGCCCAACTTGGGACCCATCCAACCAAGGGAGTTAGATGGTTGTCTCTCTCTACCGTCTAACTCCGGGGAGTTTGATTATCATCTAAACTTATGCCATATAACCTAGTTAGATCATCATCTACCATCATCTTGATCACCGATCCCACCAATCCACCCTCGTTGCTCCATTTATCTACCTCTACCATCAATCTAGTTGTCAAACCTCCGAAAAACCTGGCCAACCAACTCCCATACATCCAACCTAACCAACCAACCCTTAGGCGTCTACCCTATACATCCATCTCGGGCATCCAACCTAGGCTGACCAACCCGGGCATCGATCCTAGCCAACCAACCCCTAGGCATCCAACCTATGCGTCCAACCTAGTCAACCAACCCCGTGACTTTTCCTCAAATTCAACCAATTTTTAGATGATCTTGATTGCCAATTATACCATTCTCCATGGATCTCCAGCTCACTACGAGTTAAGACCAACTCGACCAAGCCAAAACACGAGATACCCCGAAGATTGTAAAGAAATTTTTTTCCCTATCAATTTTTAGTACTTTGACTCGTTAAGTTTACAATTTTGTAGAGGTGCAAAAACTAGATAACATTCCCCTTAATCAATCTTTGATTCTATAATTTCATGTCCCATCACCATCATATGAACACACTCAAGGGAATTTTTTTACAAGTCACATTTCATCTCTTTTATTTTTTCCACTTGATAAAATATTTTTATGGGGAAAATATTGAGGAGGATAAAGTATTAATGGATTAAATATTTTGAGGGAATTAATTTTTTTATTAGATATGGTAAAAAGAAGGATCGGCTCCCAGGGGCCATTACAAAAGGAGAATCAAAAACAACCAACAAAAAGGAAACAAAAAAGTCCTAAATGAGTTAAACATGCTTAATGGCAAAACAACATAAGTTTGCCAAAATTTACGCCAACATTCCGAGAAACAAATGTTAATTTTTGGGGATCCCCCACTATTACCATCGTGGCTATCTTTGTTCACGCCACTCTCAGCACCTTTGTCATTAATATCATCCTCCAACTCATCCTTGGAGCTGCTGATGTGCAAGTTGAAAATCCTTCTTTTGGTGCCCTCCTCCATCCTTTCCAACTTGTCGCTGAGCTTTTTGACCTAGTCCTCTAGCTCAAGAAGTTTTTTCTGGACTTCACTTGTGCAGTGAAAATTTTCTTGGAAGCATTGATGACATCCATCATTGTATCCCTTTGGCTAGTATTGGTTTCTTCCATTGCATGGACCACCCCTTCTAAGTATTGAACCTTACTTATCAAATCCTCGAAACCATTTAAATTTCCATCCCCTGTTCCATTTTCTTGATGTGCTTGTTTTGCACATTGAATTTTTGTTCGAGAATAGAGTTTCTTCTATCCTTTCATTCTATTGAGAAATAGATAAGGGGTTAGGGTTAGGAGGAATACCTATAGAGTGTTGGGAAGGTGTGCGTGTACCGTAGAGAGGAAGGACTACCTATAAATAAGAATGCAAGACCACCGATTTTAGTTAGACAATAAGTGAGGGAACTACCTTGGGCCCAGGAAATATTAGACTTTATTTTGAAGGTGGTAGTTCCTTTTTAATAAAACTGATGCAAATGATAATAAAGAAGCTATTGCAAATCACGATTTAGGTATCTCGTTACTAAAAGCAATAGAGACTAAATTACCAACAATAGAATGTCATGTTGTTTGTTTGGTCACTGGTTATTGATATGTTCCAATCAAGTTACAGGGATAGACCAGGCTGGACATGAGATTGTTTTGAGGTGAATAGGTGAAAGGTTGGTTTTGGTATAAGTCACAGTGAACGATGTCGGTCACTAGATAACCGATCGCGGTTACAAAACCAATGAGTAGGGAATAACCAATATCGGTAGGGGCAGTGACTTAGGGATTTTTAAATGGAGGTTGGTGTAAGGTGGTTATGAGGTTTGGAAGGTTGGTAGATGGTTGAGGGGAGTAGTAGGGTGATAGAGAAGACTCAGAGAGTGAGAGAGTTGTCTTTGGGGTAATATAGAGATGGATGACCGAAGGTTAGGTGCAGGTTGTTGCCAGGTAGTAGATCCAGGAGTGAGCTTATAATCCCTATGAATTAAAAGTTCACAAAGTGGTGTCTAGAAGCATACAAGGTGATAAGAGAGACTACTTACTAGTTTTGATGTGGATGCAGGTCCAAAGAATGCAGTGGCGAAGGCAAGGCCCAGTTGGGATGATCCAACAATCGGAAGTGATCTGATGAAGCTATCCTCTAACTCTCCCAAGGTTTGGATGAGTGTGACAATGCTCTAGTTACTCAGGTTCCTAGTTTTGGGCTCGATGCTCCTCTTTGCAAACTCTTCTCTCCTTCTCACTTGTCTCTCCCTTGCAAATGGATTCGGATCCCTTCATTTTGGTTGGGGGAGGTCATTTACAGGGAACCGATGGTGGTTACCTAACCGACGCCGGCCGCGTAGGGACCGATGTCAGTTAGGTCAAAGTTGGCTATTTTTAGTAAAATAGCCAACTTTCCCTCCTTTTCTCCCGAGGGGTCAGTTGTGGGCTTGGTCAAGTCATTATTAGGTTCATTTTGATGTGGGTGAGGGGTGATGAGTCATGGGTGTGGGTCTAGACCAAGTCATAGGTCTTAATTAGGTTAGTTTAGGGTTAGGGCTAGGTCATAGTGAGGTGGCGAGGTGAGGTGGCAGGGTTGGAGATGTGGATTTATTAATTATAAGGTAATTAATAAATAATTCAAAGGTGTAAGGTTTTAGGTGGTGAGGTAGGGTTAGGTCATGGACGAGATACGGGGTACAGGGTGTCGTAAGACCCAAATTTGGTGTCTACATTTGCCCCTTGTTGTCGTGTAGCTTGTCTTGTAAAGCTGCACTGACAATAATAAAAAGTGGTTGCCCCAGTTAAGGGTATAGGTAATCCCCCTCAAATCTATCACAGATTGAGGTGACATGAAATCAGGGATAGGGTTGATAAAGGGTAAATGATGATGAGATGCTGGTAAGATGGTGGGGTAAGTTCAAGGAAGCCGACGCACGTTAAAATGTAGTAGTGCGACCAGGGTACATGTTTTGAAGAGAAAACAAGCAATTCATAGGCAAAGGTCGATAGTTTATCCAAACAAGGTTGATATAATCCTGGTATCCAAGGCATAGGAAGTAGCTCCAGGGGATATAACGGGTAAGGTACCGGAATGTTTAGGCATGTTCATACAGTACCAAATGGTTGGTTTGGTTGAAATAAATGTCACGGTCTTGGTCTAGGCAAAGCTGGTCGGCTGAACAAGTCAAGTATCCTAGTCGTGCTAAAACACGAACATGTGAGCTCGATTGAACAAACAGGTACATGATGGGTGGAGAGAATTTTTGATTTGTGGGCCTCGGTCGAGGTACTTAATTGGTGTGGCCGTGGGTCGGGCCGATTGGTTGGTTGTAGCCTTGGGTCGGGCCAAGTGATGGTTGTGCCTCGGGTCTGGCCGCTTGGGTCGGGCCGATTGGTTTGTTGGCCTGGGTCGGGCCGATTGGTTTATTGTGGCCTGGGTCGGGCCGATTGGTTGGTTGTTGCGGCCTTGGGGTCGGGCCGAATTCAGGCTCGGCCGTTTGGTGCCCTAAGGTCGGGCCGATTGGTTTGTTGCGGCCTTGGGTCGGGCCGATTGGTTGGTTGCCGCCTTGGGTCGGGCCGATTGGTTGGTTGCGGCCTTAGGTCGGGCCGATTGGTTGGTTGCGGCCTTGGGTGGGCCAATTGATTGGTTACGGCCTTGGGTTGGGCCGATGAATTCAAAATAAGGCTATTTAGCAAAGCAGGGGTAGGCGATGTGGTGAGAAATGGAGATTGGTGGATAAGGGCAGGAATTAGGTTAAACTAAGCCTGTAACCGATATCGGTTATGGGTGATCGATATCGGTCAGATGACCGATATCGGTCACCTAGGTGTGCTCTAACCGATATCGGTTAGAGGGTGAAAACCTATAAAAAGAAAAAATACGGCATGTCATTTTCACTTTGTGAAATTGAGTGCCAACTTTTTCTTGTTTGAGTTTTGAAGTGAGTGGGTTGTGTGTTTGGGCTGAGTTGGCACTAGTTGAGTGGGGGAGTGAGTTATTGGTAGGCCCCAGAGATCGGGAGGTAGAGTTTGATTGGTTGAGGACCCTGCTGAGGAGATTTGGAGCTATGGCACAGCCTGGAGGAGCAGGAGGTGCTGGAGGTGCTAGAGGAGCTGGACCACCACCACCTATCCCACCACGATGACGTGTAGTCGTACCGGTAGGCTCTAAACCCCTATTTGTGTGAAGTTGATGAATTTAGCTAGGATGTGGGTTTTGGGGTAGGAATCCAAAATTTGATAAAATAATGAATAAATGAAGGTAAATCATAAAATGGAGTGGGTAGATATGTTAGGTAGGCCAAAACGGCAGGGTGGGTAAGTTTTTAGGCAATTGTGCTGGGTAGATGGGTAGAAATAGGAAAAAAGGGGATTTGGGGGCCGTTTTTGGTCCGGCCCCAAAATCCCACAGTGACCGATGTCGGTCACTAGGCGACCGACATCGGTCACAGTGAAAGTTGTGTAGATTAGTGGGTATAGAGACCGGCATCGGTCATGTGTCGACCGACGTCAGTGCATAAAAGTCAGACATAGAATGTTGGTGGGGGGACCGATGGTGGTCGAGGGTGACCGGTACCGGTCACCATGGGTAGGAGGTAAGGTTGTGAAATTTGTTGTGTTGGTTTGTTGTAGGCGGGTAGGATAGATTTTTGGGGTGAAGGGGGAGAAGGTAGAGTTGCTAGGAAAGGTTATTGGGGTGGGGGGTAATCGGGTGGTTGGGGGCCGGTTCGGGTAGGATAGGTTATGGGTTGTGTATGAATTAGGAGGGGTTAAATTGGTTGAGGTATGGTTAGAGGGCGAGAGTAGAGCGGGTGGAGTATGAGTGGGGCGGTTGGTAGGGTGTGGGATAGGTAAAGGGGATATTGTAGATTTTTGTTGGGTGGGGTTATTGATGTTGAGGGAGATGAGGTGTTTTAGGTTTGATTGGAGTGGGTAGGATATTTAAAGAAGGACCATAAGAGTGAGAGGAATTTATAGATGTATAGGGTAAGATAGGTGGGTGTAGATGTGCTTATAGAGTCGGGTTGTGATTGGGTGGGTGAGTGAGTATAGAGGGTTAAGGTAGTTGTTTTGTAAAGGGTAGGCCTGATGGAGTGGGTTATTTTTGTAGGCACGCCAACAGCTGATGATGTGAGATCGGATGCCACCTCTACTGGGGCGGATGTGGCCACATGTGACCGCAACGCACAGTGGGTAGTTATGTGGGAGGTTGGACTCGGTGGAGTCCAGAGGTATAGGGCTGTGGATAGGGACCACAGCCTCGATGGTTGCCCTCATCGAGAGATGGGATCCGAAACCAATGCCTTTCATCTCCCTACTGGAGAGATGACAAGTCACCTTAGAGGATGTGTATCACATCCTGAGACTGCCGATCATCGGTGAGGAGGTGTTCCAGGTGGATGCTGAGACAACGATGGATAGCATCTTACAGGTATTTGGGGATGCAGCCCCATTGATTACGTATCATAGTGCGAGCATCTGCTACGGTGATATGTATCACGCGCATCGACAGGAGACATGGCTTGCCATGCTGATGATGATCGGTATCACCTGCTTCGCCCTCCCTGACTCAGAGGGAGGCCGCTTCCCATGGGCTCTGATGGGAGTGTTACATGAGATGGTGGAGGAGCACACCTACTATGCATGGGCACCAGTGTATCTGGTGCAGCTATACAGAGAGCTCTGGGGCTATCACCGTATGAGGTGATTCAGGATATGTTCGACATTCTTGTTACACTACTGGGCCTACGAGCATATTGTGTGTTTACGACCAGTAGGGTTGCCCCAAGCAGCTGGGCCACAGGTAGTTTATAGATATGGGTTTCAGAGGTGGTTGGGGGTCATGGGTCAGCCACGAGCAGTTATCGCAGGGTGGGATGTCACTTATTACAGACATATGCTAGAGGGCCTGACTACCTTAGATATTATATGGAGGCCATACAGAGGCCATCAGCCCCGTGGAGGAGCCCGAGCACAGCTGGATCCAATATATCTTCTGGATATCTGGACGGAGACCCGGGAGTATGAGAGGATCCCTCTAGAGAGGGTACGACGACAACTGGGATTACAGCAGGATGAGCCACCTCCCTTCCCACAGTATCAGAGGGAGGATGTAGAGGCACCACTACCTGTACCATGCAGCCATTTGACCCAGTCTGGGTAGCAGAGAGACCGGCCGATGATACGGTGGATGACGCCGGAGTTACAGGTTCATTTTTGGTTTGGTGGGTAGGGCAGAGGGCAAGCCATGAGAGCACAGCCCACACAACCAGATTTGGTGGCTGTTATAGTGGAGAGGGACCATCTCTTGGGTCAGGTGTAGTTATTATAGGGGCAGCTTATACCGCACGCACGTGCATAGATAGAGTGTTACAGGGTGGCTGGCCTGCACAGGATGTACAGACAGCAGCACAGCACAGCATGTGCACATGCATAGCCTCGTGTCCAGATCCTGTTCAGGCACATGCACAGTCCCTGTTCAGGCTCCGATGGTAGCTCCACCGCCACCATAGGTACAGGCTCAGGGTCAGGGTGTACAGGCAGGGTAGGGCCCACTTCTATTAGGAGCCGGGGACCAGCCCCACCAGCCATGGTGGCATGGCCCGATACATGGAGGCGAGAGCAGAGGCCCGTTATTATCAGGATGTACTAGATGGTACCGGTGCCGATTATCAGCCATATGTGGCTCACAGAGCCGAGACTTCCTGAGTCACAGGTCACAGGGGGCCGCAACCACAGCTGGTGGGTCAGTGATAGGTAGGAGGCGAGATCCGAGACCGGGCCAGCTGAGGGACGAGCCGAGGGAGGGGGAGAGAGCTGAGTCATACCAGGAGTGGAGATGTTTTTGGGTAGTTGATTTTTTTATAGAGACACCGGTCTGTGAACCGAGTGTGCATATAGAGGCCTGCGTGCCCACATAGGATTTATGTATTCATTTTTGTTGTATATACCGGCCTGCGAGCCGAGTACATTTTGTATAGTTGATACCGGCCTGCGAGCCGAGTATATTTTTGACATGAGAGACCGGCCTGCGAGCCGAGTCGAGATTTTGACAGAGACAGTGGCCTGCGTGCCGACTTTGTATTTTTTGGATTATAGAGGCCCCATGCAGGGTAATTTGTATATGTTGACATTGATTTGAGGATATATATAGATGATGAGTTTGATCCACATGGTGTGTATAATGTTTGATTTGATACATATATTATAATGTTTCATTTGTTTTGTTGATGATTTTGGAAGTTGAGGTATATAGATGACGTTGATGATGTTTGGATTATATGCAGATGTGTTGAAATGTTGATGGTATTATGATGATGGATATTGATAATGATGTCGTTATGCAGGGAAAAGAGGTGGCGCCGCCAAAATTTTGTAAAAACAAAGAAAAGGCCTGGGTATAATCAAAAGGAGACAGTTTGACCGATATCGGTTAGATAACCGATGTCGGTCACTATGTGACCGATACCGGTTAGGTAACCGACATCGGTTATGTTAAAACGAGCTTTTCTAAAAATAGAAAAGCTTGGGAGGCAATTTTAGATTCTTATTTTTAGAGTCATGCAACATGTTAAATACGAGGATGTGAGGCTGTTGTCATCCATACAGGGTAGTTGCATGGGAGAATTGAGTGATAAGGAGGAAAGAGATAGGTAAAGTGATCGTAGGCTTGGATTAAGAAGGTGTAAAGGCAAGTTATAGTGAAGAGTCTGGTGAACATGGCTGAACAAGGAGAAGCATCCAGTGGGTAGAGAGGAGAGAGAAGACAGGTTCCACCTCAAGCTGCTGCATCCCAAGAGGTATAAGTTTTGGTTGGAATAAGATTTTGCATGCTTATAAATAGGATGTGGTAAGATAAGTGGGTAAAAAGGTGATAGGCAAGGGTTTGGGATGGGATGAGTGTTATAGGGTAGGTAATCAGGTGTTTAAGATATGTTTGTAGGTACAGAGAGGGGTAAACCAGTGAATAAGATATCATAGGTGGTGTTTTTGAGCAGGATGGATATTATGAACAGTGACCGATATCGGTTTGGGCCTAACCAGTATCGGTTAGGTAACCGATATCAGTTACTATGTAAAGTTGCTAGCTTCTGATAAAAACACTTGGGGATTCATTTGTTGCTTGTTGTTTGTTGGTTTGATGTGTGCAGGCAGAGGCAAGGTTGATGATGAATGATAGGGTACCAGCACTATTGTTGTCACGGGTCCGAGCGGATGTAACACCAGTGGAGTGGGCATTAATAAACCATGTGGGGTTAAGTGGAATCCACTATTATTCATGAATCACACGCAATCATGCTATGTTGCAGGTGTTGATTGAGAGATGGAATCCATAAAAGAATACCTTCCATCTGCCAACAGGGAAATGACAGTGACATTAGAAGATGTGTTTCAAATTTTGAGACTTCCAATTACAAGAAGACCAGTGTATCAGGCAGGGCCCAAATGCATGCGTGGCAGTGATAATGGCAGTATTTGGTCAAGCCGCATGAGATTTGACACAACGAGGCATGACATTTACTTATGGTATAATGTTTGTGGCACACCCTGAGGCAACAAGGTTGGCCGTGGTATTAATGATAGCGGTGGGGTATTATGCATTACCTAGAGCAGACGGGGAAGATTTCCAAAATCATTGATGTGTATTATTCGTGAGATGATAGAAGGTAGCATTACTTTTCGCATGGGCACCCGCATATCTGGTGGAGCTATACAGGGTTTATGGGCATGCGGAGTGAAATCACAGGACTACACTGGATTGTGCATACTTATTACATTGTTGGGCCTATGAGCACATTGTGTGTGTGTGACCAATAGGCCGACCAATCCAGGCAGGAGAGACAGGAGTGCAGAGGTTGGGATTCAGGCGATGGGTCCAGACAGAGCAAGAGGCAAGAGCCGAGATTGTGACAGATAATGTCGAGTATTATAGGTAGAAGTTGGAGATGATGATGATTACAGATATCCATTGGAGGCCTTACGGGAACTACATGGTGACGGTGAACATAGCCGAGGATTTGAGGGGTGTAGAGCGAGTGAGGTGGATCGCAGGACACAGGCCAGGAGAGTACGAGAGGATTCCTCTAGATCGCGTGATGACAATTTGGATTTGTTCAGGATATACCCATGGATCATAGACCATACAAAAGGATCGATGACCGAGGCACCATTCTCACCTCCATGGCCAACTCTTCCAGAAGGACCAGAAGAGATAGCAGCTGATCGTGGGGTAATGGATGCAGGAGTGACAGAGTCTTATAGATTATGGTGGCAAGAGAGCTGCAAAGTACACACATGAGAGGGCCGATCATCCCGACATAGTTGTGATTACCACGGAGAGAGACCGCCTAAGGGTTTAGTTCACCAGCTTCAAACACAGGTGAACGAGACCACGAGATTGTTAGAGGCTTCGCAGTCTCGAGTGGAGAGACTAGAGGCAAGAGTCCTCCACGCGAGAGGGCAGATTCGTATGTTACAGGAGAGATTGGTGGATCAGTGGGAGGAACCAATAAAGCAAAGGGTACCTTTGAGCACGGAGAGGCCAGGTGAGTGGCGTCGATGATCACCATCACTACCTGGTTCGGGATGAGGCGTCGGGGGTCTAAGTGAGTTTCATACATAGGGGTAGAAGAATAAATAAAGATTCTCGACTGCGCATCGATGATAGAGAAGATGTATTTGTTTAACATCTAAATAAAATGGAATATGTATGTTGATTTGAGTTTGTGATAATTATAAGAATATTTGTGTTTTGAATGTTTGGATTGATAAAGGATCAAGGTGAGTGTTATCAATAAAAATACGTGAAAATATTTATATTTTTAAAGAAAACACAACACATGATAGGTTATGGTAGGGGATGGTCGAGCTAACCTTGGGAGACCCCATGTCTCCTAAGTGTTGCCTACATAGCCCATTGCACAAAGCAAGGAGGGGCCTCAGACCGATGTAGTTCTCCCTTAGGACCAGGGAGAGGTGAATTCAGGCAATTTGGTTGTGGTTAGGCAATTTGTTGGTTGGTAAAAGTTTGATGTTGGTAGAGTAATGTTGTTGGTGTTGGTGTGGGTATAGGTGAAGTGAGGGTTAACTTACCCAAGCATAGGAAATCGTGTCCTAATTAAGATCAACACACAATCCTAGATTTGGGTAAAAGAGGAAAAAGTGTCCCATAGTTGGAAAGAGCTAAACAAACCACGTATTATCGTAGGATGAGCTTGAATCCCTAGGTACCTTGCATAGGTGAGAAGTCGATAGGTGAAAAGAGTTGTATAATCACAATATATCGGATATACGCACGTCCCTTGAGTTTTGTTATTGTGAAGAATGGTGAGGAGAGGTGGATGGGATAGCTGAGGCGTAGAGAACTTGTTATAAGGTGATTATTCTGATGGAAGAGAACCAAACCAAAATAGACAAGTCCATGACTCAAAAGTACTTTTGAATACTGCTTTGATTTTTCTGGATATAGACTGATCGATGGGAAGTCTACATGGGATATGCATTTTGTTGTTCTTGAGGTCTTCATGAAGCTGATCAATGCGAGAAGCTTCTGATAGAGGCTGACTTTGTATAGCTGTCCTTCGAGGGAACAGTCTACTTATAGTAGCAGACGCGGCATTGCACATAGCTGTCCTTCGAGGGAGTAGTCTAGTTATAGTAGAGCAGATGTTGCACATAGCTGTCCTTCGAGGGAGCAGTCTAGTTATAGTAGCAGATGCGGCTTTTGCACATAGTTGTCCTTCGAGGGAGTAGTCTAGTTTATAGCATGGAGGTCTAGATGTCTGTTTGGCATGAAGCATCTAAATTTGCAGGAAGTTTGACTCAAGAATATCCCAGAATTGTATAATTGAGAACTTGTTATTTTGATACTTTTAAGTCATGGACCAGACTAAAAAGGAGAAGGCCTCTTTAAGAGGAGGTGATGATCAAACCACGTGGGTTTGATTTTACTTTGAGATGCATGAAAAAAAGGTGTATGAGGTGGTAAAAGAGCTCAAGGGATGAGCGCAAGGTGGATAAGGAGTGATGTAACACTAAATTCAATAGAAGAATGGTCGAGAGATGCAAGGCATTAAGGGGTTCAGGCTCAGGTTTACCATTAAGTGAAGCTAAATGATAAGTACCTGATCCATAAGTGTGAGTGATAATGTAAGGCCCAATCCAATTAGGAGCAAATTTTCCACGTTTGCTCTTTTCTAGTTTGGTTACATGTTGATTCTCTTTGAGGACAAGATCACCAATTTTAAAGGTACGCTCATGAATTCACTTATCATAAGCACGCTTGATGCGCTTTTGATAAATTTGAAGGTGGTCAAGAGCGGTAAGACGACGCTCGTCAAGAAGCTCCAATTGGGCTAACCGCTCTTGGCGGAAGTCATCATTGGTGAGAATATCCTAGAGAGATATTCTGAGGGAAGGGATTTGTATTTCGAGAGGCAAGACAGCCTCGGTACCATACACCAGAGAGAATGGTGTGGCATTAGTGGAAGTACAAATGCTGGTACGATAAGCCCAAAGGGCAAAGGGGATGTGATCATGCCAATTTTGACTAGAATCATTAACAACTTTCATGAGAATTTTGGTTAAGGTTTTGTTAGAAGATTCAGCTTGACCATTTTCTTGTGGATAGTAGGGTGATGAGAAGCTAAGTTTGATACCAAAGTTGTCACAAAGGGCTCATAACAGCTTATTTTTGAAAGATTTTCCATTATCGGTTATCAAGCGATGAGGAACACCGAAACGGAAAATAATGTGATGATTGATGAATTCAACAATTTTCTCCTTTTTGGTTGAAATGAGTGGAATGGCCTCCACCCATTTAGTGTAATATTTGGTTGCCGTGATGATCCAATGGTGACGTTGCGAAGAAGGTGGATGAATCTCACCAATAAGGTCCAAACCCCATTGTGAGAAAGGCCAAAGATCTCGTGTGACCTGTAGCGGATGGCTGGGAGTATGTTGAAGGTTGGCATGCTGTTGACACATAACACAACACTTAACATATTCAGCAAAGCAGTATTTATTAAGAGTAGGCCAATAATATCCTAGGTGAAGGATCCGCTTGGCCATGGCAAAGCCACTAAAGTGCCCACCACAAATTCCATCATGGACTTGTTGGATGGTATGAGTGACTTCAAGCATTGGTTAGACATCGAAGGAGGATACCATCAAAGCCACGTTTATAGAGGAGTCCCCCCATGATGACATAATGAGAAACACCTTTAAGAAAAGTGTTTTCCATTACTACTAAGGTCAGGTGGGAGAACAGAGGTTGTAAGGTAGTCACGAAATTGGTGATACCAGGTATCCTGTGAGTCACAGATGCATTATTTACCATACAAACATCGGGACTAAGTAAGATGGGGCAAAGAGTTGTTGGACCAAGACAAATATGTCAGAATCAGTTGGTGATGCAGGAATTTGTGAGGCCAAGCAAGCCATAGTATCCACAAATTTATTAGTTGAGCGTGGAACGGTTTGGATAGTATAATGGGTAAATAAGGTCAAAAGTGAATCTACGTAACATTTGTACTTTTGAAGTTCCTCATTTTTACATTGGTAGATGCCAGTGACTTGATTTACTACCAATTGAGAGTCACCGAAAATGTTAATAGACTTCACACCTAAGTGTAACGCAACGTGGAGACCCAAAACAAGGGCCTCGTATTCCATGTATTGTTAGTGCAGGGAAATCGAGCCTGAATGAAAGAGGCATAGGTTCACCTTCAAGAGGAATGAGAACAATGCCCACCCCCCTCCGCCACGTTGGCATTTAGATCCATCGAAGAAGAGAGTCATCGGATAAGATGCATCATTGAGTGAAAGAGTTGCGATGAGTTCATCAGGGAAAGTAAAATTGGTAAATTGTTCCCCAGGTAAAGGGGCTTCCGCGAGTTGGTCTACGATAGTTTGTCCTTTGACTGATTTCTAGTGTACGAACTCAAGGTCGAGGTCGGTGAGGAGCATAAGCCATCGGGTGATGCATTGGTTTAGATGAGGTTTGGTGTACATATAATGTATGGGGTCAGCGTTGGTGATGACAAAAGTTTTGTGATTCAGGAGGTAATGTCAGAGTTTGGTGGCCACGAATGATAGGGCTAGGCACAACTTTTCGACATGTGTATACCTAGTTTCGTAATCCACAAGAGTATGGCTTATGTAATAAACTGCTTGTTCTCGATGCTCGGAGTCACGATGTGCGAGCATGGCTCCTACAAAGCATGGTCGGTGGCAGAAAGGTAAAGGTAGAAAGGGTGATCGTCCTGAGGTGGGATAAGCATGGGTGGCTGCAAGAGATAAGTTTTAAGAGCCTCAAAGGCTTTGTGGCACTCCTCGCTCCATTGAAAGACAATGTCCTTTTTAAGGAGATGATGGAAAGGTTGACATCGATCCGAGAGTTGTGAGATGAAATGACGGATAGATTGGAGTTTGCCCTGCAAACTACGTAATTGTTTTAGGTTAGTGGGTGGGGGCATTTCTAAAATAGCTTTGACTTTAGTGGGTCGACCTCAATGCCATGCAAAGAGATGATAAAGCCAAGGAGTTTTCCAAAGGATGCCAAAGACACATTTCTTTGGCTGAAGATGAACACAGTATTGTAACAGGTGATCGAAAATAATGGTTAAAACATCGAGATGTTCACTGCGATGTTTGGATTTTCCAAGAAGATCATCGACATAATCCTCAAGGATAGTGTGCATAATGTCATGAAAAATGTAAGTCATAGCCCGTTGATAGGTCGCACCCAAGATTCTTAAGGCCAAATGGCATGACACGATAGTAGAAGGTCCCCCAGGGGGTAATGAAGGTGGTTTTATGTTGATCGGTCGGGCTACTAAAATTTGATTATATCCCGAGAAACCATCCATGAGAGAAAGCATCTCATGGCCCGCAGTGAGATCGACAAGTTGATCAATACTAGGTAGGGGGAAGTCATCCTTTGGGCAAGTGAGGTTAAGATCCCAGAAATCCATACATATCCGAAGTCCCCCCGTCGCTTTAGTGATAGGTACAACATTAGAAATCCATTACGGATAGTCAATAGGTAAGATGAAAGAAACAGAAAGGAGTCATTGAAGCTCTTCTTTAACCAAGAGAGCAATGCGTGGATGCATTTTTCTCAGCTTCTATTTAACTGGTTTGGAGTCTGGTTTCAGAGTGATGTTATGGACAACAATGTTAGGATCGATTCCTGGCATGTCGGTGTAGGACCAAGTGAAAGCTTGATTGTGGGCACGGAGAAAGGTAGTGAAGGCGGCTTGTTCTGATGCATCGAGAGATTGTCCGATCTTTACAATGTGAGGATCATCCTCCGTGTGGATGTTGATTTCTATAGTGACTCATTCAACATGGTTTGGGTTTCAGATGGTAAGGTGCATTGAATATAAGAGTCATCCGCACCAAGGTAGGTGAGGATGGAGTCATCATCCTGGCACTCCACAACATTAATCGAAGGCAGGTCTTCTTCGATCATGTCTGGATGTAAAAGGGGGAGAGAAGATGGGTCCTCACCATCGCGTTGATAAGTGAGAGGACCTAGGAAGATAGCATTCAAAAAAAAAAAGTTAGGAGGGATAGATTCGGGTCTATCGACTCCGTGGGTGAAGATGGTAAAATGGGCGATGATTGTTCGGAATGGGTGACTTCGTCATCTTCCTGGATACAATTGACATGAGGTTTCTTCAGTGTAGGTGGTTCAGAAAACCCAAGACCACTACGATCTTTGTGTTTGCGTGTTGTCATGGGAATAACCGTATGTCGTCCTTGCTCATAAAGACCGAAACCAAAACCTTTCCAAGCACAACACGTCAGGAAGGTGAGGGTGAAACGACGGTTGGTTAGATATTGAAAATCTGATTGGAAGGGAACCACACCAAGGGGAGGTTTGGGGGTGACAGAGGATGCATCAACACCCCCATACGTTAGGTTGGTGCGGCAATTAGGTGGTCCGTAGGAGATCACCTCCCCCACACGACGGTCGTAGGTAGGATGCGCATGTAACTGTCCATACTCTTGTGGGGTATGGAAGGTGCTAACATTGTATAGATAAAGGTACTCCCCAATGTAAGGTTGAAAAACACCTACCAAGGGATCCGAGGTTGGGATGTTGTCCACGGGGAAAGGAAGAAGTATTTCACGCATCGGTGGTTTCATTGGTCGAAGGTGTGTGGGTGCGGCTAAGGTGGATGGTCGAGGCGTGGTCAAGTAGATGGTTGGGTTGGATCAATGGGTGTCTTGACTGGTACAAGCACATCATTAGGGTGGTATAACATATTACAGGTTTTGAAGGGGGAAGCGTCATAGCTGTGATGACGGTGTATGACTTCCCCTCATACTCGAATTTTATACATCTATGTAAGGTGGAGGGAACGCATCCCATAGCCCGATCCAAGGGCGGCCTAACAACATGTTGTATTGGAATTCTCCCTCAAGGACATAGAAGAGTTCGGGTAAGGTACGTGGCCCTACATGAATGTTAAGGATCATGGTGCCTAGGGTAGAAGTAATAGCATCGTTGAATGAACGCAACATGGTGGGGTTGGCACACATGCAGCTAGGAGGGATATTCATCTGTTGGAAGGCTTTGGAAGAGATGATGTTTAGGCTAAGCACCCCATCGATCATAACACGACGTACCCGGATGTCCTAGATGTAAGCCAAGATGAAAAGAGTGGGGTCGGATCTTTTGCACCAAAGACGACAATTTCTTCTTCGGAAAAACTGACAGCAGCGGCTTGCCGTACAGGGACAGAGGTGGTTAGGAGGTAGGTTGTTTGGTGAGAGAAGCAACGTGGTTGGGTGTGAAGATGGAGGCGACGGGGGAAAGGTTTCATTAGGTAGACCTCTATCCTCAAGGATCTCAATTAGAGCTTGTCGATGCGATTCAGATGTTTGAATGAGATCATAGAGTGTCATTTTTACAGGAGATTGGTGAAGTTGTTTGATCATAGTGTGATGGGAAACTCCATCAGAGACTAGATAGGTAGGTCCATGAATAACCACTTTAGGTGGTGGTGTGATCGGGATGGTGGAAGGAGAAAGAGAGACCGCCAGTGTGCTCTCTTTAGCTTTTCCATTGTTTTTCTGACCTCGAGTAGCAATGCTAATCATGTTGATCTCATGAATGCGAGATGAGGAAGATGACAGGGATAAGTCATTGTTCTCGAGAGGTGGGGTTGCAATGATGATAGATTTTGGTGAGGCGGGGACAGGTGGTATAGGAGAAGGGATCAAAGCTAAGGGCTTTTCCTTCCGTAAGTCATCTTTCTGAGATTTTCTATCCGAGATAGGTGACTGGCGAAGGATGGCTTTCAAAGCTTTGCATCCTTCTACATTGTGTCCTGGTGTGCGGTGGTAGGCACAGATTTTAGATTCATCATAACCTATAGGTCGAGGTTTAGATGGATCATAGGGTCTGAGTGGGGGTAGGGAAATGGTCGCATCCCCTACCAGCATATCAAGGATCTTGGCGTAAGATCCTTTGAGTGGGTCAAATGAAGATGAGGCTATTGATTGAGTGGGTGAGATTATTGATTGTTTTGGTAATGGTTGGGTACGAGTGGTTCGTACGGGTGGTGGTTTAGGCAAGGGATTTTGATGATTGGGTTGAACTAGGCGTGGCTTCTTCTGCGCAGAAGTCATGTTTAGCTGGTTAGATGATGAGGCCACAGATGACGTGGTGGTAGGAAACAACCATGGGGAAAGAGGAGTGGCAGAAAACAAACAAGTCCTTCGATGATCGAGTTTGCTTAGGGTTGGTAGGTAGGAAAGATACTTGGGGCGATGGTGTTGAGATGCCCGTGGATTTTTGTATGGGTGCAGAAGGTGTTGGTCGTGTTAAAGAAGACGTGGGAGGCATGGTGTATTGAGGCAAGGTGGAGGGGTGAGGCCCCAATATAGAAGGTAGGTGTGACGGCGAGGGTTGAAGCCGTGCCTGCTATACTGGTGTGATCGGGGGCGAGGGTTTTAGTTGTGGCGGAGGCATAGATTGGACTCGAGGAGATTGGGTCTGTCTCCTAGGTGGATTGACGGCTTTATTTTTGGATAAGTCTAACCATTTAGGTGGGTGCGTCAGGCTGGGTATTGGTAAAGTCCCAAGCGTAGGGGAAGGTTTGGTTAGGTTGATAGAGGTTGATGAGGTATTCGGTGGAGATGAGGGGGTGGAGGTGAGGACATAGGCATTTTGAGATTTTGTAAAAACTTTGGGTATATGGTAGAGGTGTCTGGATTAGTCATTTGCATTTGAGTAGAGCATGGTGTTCTCAAACGTGCCCATAAGAGTCATCTATCTTCTGGGGGATGACAATCTTCACGTATGGATGGGCATTTTGATATGGAAGAGAAGTGGGTTGTGATTCCGGTCCACTGGGGGTGTGATACAGGGGGTGAATGAGGCGCTGTATCAATGGGAGTTAAGGGGTCAACTGGTCACTGGAAAGATTTAGGCGATGAAGAACTGATAGGGAGGAGGGCATGTTCTAGAGGATCTGTCATGATTAAGGAATTTGGTGATGTAGGCTCGAGGGGTTTCTCTTCTAAGGATGATAGAAAAAGTGGCGATCCTTCTTCTTTTGCAAGCAAGAGTGGTAGAAGGAGATGTTTGGGAAATAGATAAGTTGGATAACATCCGCTCACAGTCTTACAGGGATGTGGTGTAAGAAGGCTGCTTCTATGAGAAGAGAACTCTGGGTGGTTAATTCCTTTATGGGTAAAGGAATAGTGGGGCTGTCCTCTTGTCCTGATGAAGGAGAAGGGGGCGAGGACTCCTGCGTCGGTGAAGAGGCTCGATTCAAAATTTCTTCGATGGAAGCCCTTGGTTGGGAGTTGAAAACCACATGGATCTCATGCACACTCTTCTCCTCGGCTAAGGTTTCTTGGTTTGTGTTACTGTTAGAGGAATGGTTTGGAAATGGTTTGTTGAAGATTTTTAAATTTTGATTAGTAGGGGCATTAGGATTATCGAGGGTTATATCCCCTGCATCAACCATTTCCTGCACTATGTTTTTCAACATCTTGCAGTTTTCGTGGCTTGTGTCCCTTCACGTGATGGAAGTTACAGAAGTCATTTTCTTTATACCAAGAAGGTATAGCATGGGCGGAATCAAACCCAGAGTGAGGTTTAACAGGAGGCAAGGTGATAGCTCCTGCTTTAAGCAATTTTTCCAAGATCACATCATAAGTTTCTCCCAAGGGAGTGTACTTGATGGGCTCGGCTTTATACTTATAGGTGGATTTTGGCTGGGTATAAGATGGTGCTTGAGATTTGACCATTACCGCATGTACAAGCTCCTTTTGATTTCGAAGCAGCCGATGCATGAGAGTTGGTGGTGTTGGGTTTGTTAGTGGAGTCCTGGGTTTGAAAATTTGAGTTTTTGTTGCGCAACTTCAATTTCTCCTCCTCTAAGGCCCGAATCTCTAGTTTCCGAGCCATAGTAAAGGCCTCATCAAAGGTGCGGAAAGTTTGAATTTGGAGGGTGGGAGAAATGTGTTTAGCGCAGGCCCTCACATAAAAGTTTGATGAGCTCGGCCTGAGGTAAGGCATAAGTAAGTTGGTTGATGAGGCCCCGCCATCGTCCAACGAAATCTGTGATAGATTCGTCTTCAAATTGTCGGATGGCATAGAGATCGGTAATGGATACTTTCTTGGCAATATTGATGGAGAAATGATCCAAGAAAGATTGGGCTAACTGGTTAAAGGAGAAGATTGAGTGCTGGGCTAAAGCATTGTACCACTCCAAGGCAGGTCCTGATAAGGACATGGGGAAGGTATGGAGTAGTAAGGCATCATCATGAGCAATCAGATAGCAAGCATGTCTAAATGATCGCAAGTGTTGTTGAGGGTCCTCCTTACTATTAAAGTGAGTAAATTTTGGTAATTCCCATTGAGGAGGATATGTATGAAGGGGGACAGAAGAATGAATAGGCTCCCGACAAACTTGCTCGTATGTCAGGGTGTTACGGCTTCTGAAATGAAGCCTCAAGATTTTGCATCTTGTCCATCATTTGTTTGATTAAATCATTGGTTGGGTTAGATGATGGTGTTGTCATCGTAAACGGAGGAGGATTGGGCCAAGAGCCACTACTAGACAATGGTGGGGCTAAATGTTGATAAGGTATCAATGATGAATGTGTTGGGGTGGCCGAATAAGGGTGTCCTATATAAGATGTTGAGGCCACCGGATGCGTTTGTGGAAATGAAAAGGTGGGTGGAGCCTGAGAGGGAAAGCTCGTGTGGATAGGTGGTAGAGAACAAGTTATGAAAGAGGCAATTTGTGAGAGGGATGAGGTAGGGGCAGTGGATGGTAGTGATATGTGGGGCCCCAGATTAACCAAAGGAAAGCCAATTGGTGTAGTATGGACCATCGAATCCACTGAGCTGGGAGACGGGGCTAAGGATGAAGACGGTGAGGTGGAGTTATTAGGTGGGGAAGGAGCTAAGTGAGCGGCTATACTAATAGGCATACCCAAGAGGAGCTGACCGTCGGGTGTACGGTCAGGGGTATGAGACAAATAATACTATACGGCACCAAGATTAGCATCCAAAAATTTAGCAAAATCTGGATCTCCGACAGAGATCTTGGGAAAAGCATTGGTGTCCGTAGGATTCCCCATAGGATGCGAAGGGGGTGACTCAGGAAAAGACACGGAACAAGCATGTGAAACCATGGTTGTGGCTTGTTTGGGTGATAACAACCATGGAAAAGAGGATACAATAGAGAATTAGTCAATCAGGAATAGAAAATGCAACAAAATGTTGGAATTGGTAGGTTACTGGTTTGTCAGGAACTGTAAAACACAGTAACCGATATCGTCCGAGAACCGATGTCGGTCAGACTGTAACCGGTGTCGGTTGGGTAACCGATGTCGGTAGAAGAGGACCGGTGCCGGTCACTGTGAAGGCAAAGAGAGAATGTAAGAGGCTGCTGGTTTGGGGAGAACAAGGCTTAGTATACCCACCAAACTGTCTGAAGTGATAACTGAGACAGGGTATAACAGAGAAACAGAACTGAAAGAAAAATAGAAAACAAGCAAGATGCACAAGAAAATCAAGAGACTAACCCTAGGATTAGTTTTAATCACTTTGGGCTTATGCCTTAGATGCAAGATGATGTCATTCCTAAACAAAAGACCTAAGGGAGATGTCAAGTTTGTTTTGGCTTGTAAGGCTACCTCAATCGGGTGGAGGAATACCATGGAAAGGGGGATGTTTGAGATGTTGTGTAGATTATGATGTGATTTGGTATGTGTTGTGCAGTGAGAGTAAGATTAATTTCTCATCAATACCATGGATATTACCCCCACGTGTATGACCTGTTACTTAATCTACGTTCACTAGAATTAAAAAAACAAGCAAGAATGTGATGCACGTGTTTTAAACCCAAATCAAAAATGATATTCGATGAAGCAAAGAAAGAGAAGAGGTCAAGAAGATGACTTTCACTAATGCAAAGATGCGAAAAAAGACAAATTCTTTTACCAAAATGACAAAATATTTTGTGAATATTTAGAAGAAAGAAACAGCAAGTGTGCTCCCTATATGAAAACAAGCAAGAAAGAAAGAAACCCGAATAGGGTCCCACCGGGCGTGCCAAAATGTTTCGCATAGAATTTTAGTTCTAGAATAGAGTTACTTCTATCCTTTCATTCTCTTGAGAAACAGATAAGGGTTAGGGTTAGGAGGAATACCTGTAGAGTGTTGGGAAGGTGTGCGCATACCGTAGAGAGATCAGACCGATTGTGAAGAACTCCTTTTTGTCTGGGAAGGACTACCTGTAAATAAGAATGCAAGACCACCAGATTTTAGTTAGACAATAAGTGAGGGAACTGCCTTGGGCCCAGGAAATATTAGACTTCCTTTCGAAGGTGGTCAGTTCCCTTTTAATACAAATTGATGCAAATGATAATAAAGAAGCTATTGCGAACTCATGATTTAGGTATCTCGTTACTAAAAGCAATAGAGACTAAATTACCAACAATAGAATGTCATGTTGTTTGTTTGGTCACTGGTTATTGATATGTTCCGATCAAGTTACAGGGATAGACCAGGCTAGACACGAGATTGTTTTGAGGTGAATAGGTGAAAGGTTGGTT
This sequence comes from Taxus wallichiana var. yunnanensis, assembly GCA_018340775.1. NCBI lineage: Eukaryota > Viridiplantae > Streptophyta > Pinopsida > Cupressales > Taxaceae > Taxus > Taxus wallichiana. The sequence goes on along the minus strand of CM031239.1, from coordinate 601,442,613 downwards.
TTGGTATAAGTCACAGTGACGATGCCGGTCACTGGATAACCGATCGTGGTTACAAAACCGGTACCGGTAGGGAATAACCGATATCGGTAGGGGCAGTGATTTAGGGATTTTTAAATGGAGGTTGGTGTAAGGTGGTTATGAGGTTTGGAAGGTTGGTAGATGGTTGAGGGGAGTAGTAGGGTGATAGAGAAGACTCAGAGAGTGAGAGAGCTGTCTTTGGGGTAATATAGAGATGGATGACCGAAGGTTAGGTGCAGGTTGTTTCTGGGTAGTAGATCCAGGAGTGAGCTTATAATCCTTATGAATTAAAAGTTCACAAAGTGGTGTCTAGAAGCATACAAGGTGATAAGAGAGACTACTTACTAGTTTCTGATGTGGATGCAGATCCAAAGAATGCAGTGGTGAAGGCAAGGCCCAGTTGGGATGATCCAACAATCGAAGTGATCTGATGAAGCTATCCTCCAACTCTCCCAAGGTTTGGATGAGTGTGACAATGCTCTAGTTACTCAGTTCCAGTTTTGGGCTCGATGCTCCTCTTTGCAAACTCTTCTCTCCTTCTCACTTGTCTCTCCCTTGCAAATGGATTTGGATCCCTCCATTTTGGTTGGGGGAGGTCATTTACAGGGAACCGATGGCGGTTACCTAACCGACGCCGGCCGCGTAGGGACCGATGTTGGTTAGGTCAAAGTTGGCTATTTTTAGTAAAATAGCCAACTTTCCCTCCTTTTCTCCCGAGGGGTCAGTTGTGGGCTTGGTCAAGTCATTATTAGGTTCATTTTGATGCGGGTGAGGGGTGATGAGTCATGGGTGTGGGTCTGGACCAAGTCATAGGTCTTAATTAGGTTAGTTTAGGGTTAGGGCTAGGTCATAGTGAGGTGGCGAGGTGAGGTGGCAAGGTTGGAGATGTGGATTTATTAATTATAAGGTAATTAATAAATAATTCAGTGTGTAAGGTTTTAGGTGGTGAGGTAGGGTTAGGTTCGGGACGAGATACTTGGGTACAGGTGTCCTAGAGGATATATATTCCCATGAGTGACTCTAAATCACAATTTATGCATGCTTATGCTTAACTGATTGAAACAATATATGAAAATTAAATACATATAAATGGTTTTTACATGCCACATTAGAAGCGAGTCACTATTTAAAATCATTTTGCAATCACATGGGTCACTAACCATTGAACATCCTCACAAGCTCCACCATTCTAGAAGATTTTTGTAAATCATGCCTTCATGATGGCATCATCTAAAACAAGATCCAACAAATTCGAAATACCATATAAAACTCTAAAAGGTGCCTTTTTCCTCTCTCGGTCACGATGAATATTTTATCATGCTAGTGTTCCAAGTACCAAACACTCGAGTAAACCCTCTGAAGGATCCTCACAAAGAGCACTCAAAATGTCTTTTATGCACAATTTTTTTAAAAATTTCCTTCATTCCCTACTTTCCAAGTTTTACTTTTCCACCTCTTACACCTAGAATACTACCCACATAAAAATAAATTAAAGAAACTCTAGTTTTAATATCACCCCAAGATTTAAGACAGAAGATGTTGGTATTTAAGGAATACTTCACCCAATATTTCCTTGAAGTTGAACTTAAAAATTACGCATTAGAAGGCATGAATCATGGGAGAAACCATCTGTCATCCTTTGGATGGGTGAGGCTAAGGCAAGGATTTGTGCTTTAGAAGCAATTTTGGCGAAGATCCAAGCTAAGGAAGAAACTTTAAAGACTCCATCTCTAAAAAGTAACAAATTATCCATGATGAAGCAGATGAAGAAACGAGTGGGTCATCATTTATCAATCACCAACATGCCATGGGAAAAATTCCCACTTGAAAGGGGGCTAAAATCTCATGGAATCAATCACTTCTCACGATAAAAAGGTGGAGTTGTGCCAAATCCTTAATGGTCCATGGGTTGGCATCAAAGAGATGATGGTGAAGGATATGTCACATGGTCTTTCTATTGACATCGAATACATATTTGGTGTAGCAGAGCCTAAATCATTTGAATCTCATAAGGAAAATCTCCTTTCCCACCTTCCGATGTTCACCGAAGAATTCATAGCCATTAGCAATCAGCCAAGTCCCATATGTACATTCCTCCATTTTACATATATTACCATGGTTAGGGCCGCCTATAGAACCCCATTTTGTTATGATTTTGAATAATAATTGCTTTAAATTTATTTATCTATTTTCATTTGTTCTATAGAATGTATTCTTTTGGTATATCTTGAAAAGTAGTACTGAGATCATATTTATGCATTAATCTTAATAAAAATGAACATCTACGAGATATCATTTTGAACAACACCTTCAATCACATGTAAGATTACCGAATTTCAACTAATAAGAGAGAAGTTTCACCCAACAATGCATAAATAGCTTCAGGCCCCTCCCTACACATTGATGAACTAAAATGTGTAATTATTCTAAGTTAATCTAATATTAAGAACAACAGTAAATAACATATATAAATAAATAAATAAATAAAATTACCCACGCAACTAAGTAAATAGAATGATTAATCTAATGAGAAAATAGGGTTATGAAGATCTTAGATGATTTGAAAAAGGTGTTGGGTGTGCGCAGCAAAGGTGAACCAGATATTTGGAGGAGAAAATGATCACACAAAATCCTGAGAAAGCACAAATATGAACTTTCTCACTAGGGTCGGGTGCCTGGAGAGGGATAGAGGTACCTATGGGCACCCTTTTCCACATAAATATCCTAATACCCTCCTTTAAGGTGCCATTGGATGTTCACTTGTGTTCTCTTCTTTTCACACTAAATTTATTGAACTCCTTTAGATGTCATTGTAATACTTGCAATAAGTAATCCCCTATAAAACCCCAAGATAAGCATCAAATATCTAAAAATACAAGTAAGACTATCCTCAACAGCCACAATGGTGGACTTACTAGCTGAGCATTGCACTACATATCAAACCTGATTTAGTTTTGTGTGTGTGTGTGTGCAATCATTCCCTAAGTGCTCTTGTGTCAGTCACACTTTGTGAAAGTAGCGAGCAATAACTATGTGTAGAAATGTAATAAAATGGTGGATGGAATAGAATAAACTTCCCTCATATGTAGTGTGATGTAGATGAACCAGCCTTGTGCCTTGTGATGGAGCTAGATGGATGCAAATGGAGCCTTTGATGGATGCAACCTTGGGTGATGATAGTAGTGCTTAACACTTGGTACCTCATTATGGTTTCATAATGTTATAATTATATGGTTCTCTTGATCTAATTTCATAATTAACCCGAAAAGTTCAAACACTAAAAATATAGAAAGCTCAAATGGATAGAAAGTTCCCAAAAAATGGTGGGAAAGTGTAAAAAGGTTTAGGCGCCCACATGGGACCAAGGTTCTGTGATGCCCCAGGTCAAAGGTAGAATGACACAAAATGAAAAAAATATACTAGGAAAGTATGTGATGAAGGTCAGCAGTGATGAAAAAAAGAAAAGTAAAATGGCCAAAGGGCATGGGTTAATTAGTAATTTCTTCACTTAAAAACCATATGAATAGTAGTATTAGACGAGACTAAATAATTCCTAAAGTGCATGATTTTGTGTCTACATTTTCCCCACTTTATATTGGTGAGTGGAATGCTCGGTAACATAAATTAGATAGAGATGCATACCTGATGTCCATGCAGAGTGACGTAGAAAGAGTGCCGAAGGACTAAAAAGTGTAGAATGAAAAAAGATGGAGTGTGGAAACTAAAGATGCAAAGGAGAAAAAAGTGATGAGAGTGAACCTAGGGAAGAAACACGTGTAGTTTCCAATGTGTTTGATGTACTTTCTTGTTAGTATGAGATGTGTGCTACCACAAGATGTTATTTTTTTGTTGTTATTGGCGCCTTTATTGTAGTTGGTTCTTGTTGTTCTTGACTATTTGCTTCTTATACGGATGGACCTATAAAGAAGAAGGTAATCAAGTAGTCAAATACACATGTAAAAGGAACATGTGCACCTAATCTGTGATGAGAGAAGGGGTGAAGAAAGGATATCATGTACTGTGAGTTTTTTTGGCGATCTCATGCCACCCTAGCTAAAGAAGTATAGGGAGAAAGCTGCATTATTCTTTAGCCTATAACTGCTTCCCTGAAGTTGTATGTAGAGATATTTGTACTTCCTAGTTTTTTGGGTGATCCGATGCCATTGGCTAAATTAGTGTAGAGAGGAACCGATGTATCCTCTAACCTGTAATTGCTCCCCAGAATACTAAGGAAAAAAATGCCTTGTAAAAGATGTTGTGTACTAGTATTGTAAATTGGTCCGAACCACTCGCATTTGTATAACCCACAATGTCAAGGATGGAAAATTAAACTGAACTGTACTCCGGTAGAGAGTGTTTTGTAGTGTGTAAAACCCCAAATGATTCCCCCTCTTTGGGGGAGCATGCGACATCTCTGAAAAGAGAATGTGGCTCCAAAAGAGGACTCGACCACATAAATTGTGCCCTATAGGGGAAGAGAATGATCTTGGTATAAAATAAGGCACAAACAAACTAGTGGATAAAAAGTAAGTGTAAGTACAAACAAGAATGTATATAAAAGACAAGTTCAAGCTACCAAACAATGTAGAAGCTAGAAATCTAGTAAACATGCAAGAAGAAAAATCATAGATCACCAAATTGGGTTGCAAACATGGGACATCACTCATGATTTCACAAGACACTCAGGGCCATCATGGCCGCATATAAAAAAAAAAAAGTGTGCACACCAAAAAAGGGAAAGGCCCACATATAACTAACAAACAAAAGACAAACAATAACAAACAAACAAACAAATAGCCATGGAAGCAAATAATCTTGTAAAAATTATGCACATGAAGCAATCTGTTAGCATGTTAGATAGATAACCCATATTTCAATAGTGTGTATAAGCAAGTAATGAAACTGTTAAGTATAGAATAAAACAATAGTACCTATAAGAGACAAATATGGATGCCCTCAATGACCATTATAGGATTAGTATGAGGTGAGTATCCATGTTATGTGTAGGATAAATGTATTTGTAATCACACCTAGAAAAGGACATGAACGTGTATGGTAAAGATAATGACATACAAGATATTTAGATAACATGTATAATAAAGTAATATGAACAAGAAAATGTAAACAAGAGTAAAAACAACCAAGATATGAAACATGTTATGGATGGATGGAATGGAATACAATATGGGTGATAGGAGTCGTGTTTCCCCAAGTGAATTGAAGTGTATGCAATGAGGTTTTTTTCTTCCTCGAAATAATAATGAACTGTGAATAACAAAGTGCATCATTGGGAAATGTTCAAAGTGTGTGTTGTGTCTAACGTGTTGTGATGAGTGTGTATGTTAGGTTAATTATTATTTACCTATATTAATTATGCATTGCATATTAGTTAGTGTATTTATTTATTGTTTATATGGTTATATTTAATCATAACCATCTTTTATTTGTATTCAAAACACTACAGGTGTTGTTATATTGTTTTAACAATATTATTGTCATTATTCATTTGTGCTTCCTGGATGTATTTTGGAAGCTACTATATTTTAGTTTGGTTGTTGCATAGTTACAACTCCATATCTATTTGTATCTAGGTTATCCAATATGTATAAATATTGTATCCTGCTCTATTATATTTTGGTTGATTGAGATTAATAAAATCTATCAGCTTCCACCATGTTTCTTAGTTTACATTTGGTACCAGATCTGGTTGAAGCTCCTGTAAAGGTCGGAGAGATATTGCAGAGGAAGAACAATTGTGGAGAAGAAATCTACTTCATCAGAGATCCATTGCTGCCTCCAATAGCTTCCACATCTCCTTGTAGTCCCACAACATCTGTGTGATATCCAGGTAAACATAAAGCAATTTTTTTTGCCTTGGTGCCCTTTGCACTAGGAAAATTTGTTCCTAGAAGCTAATCAATTTCAGGTATTTAAAAAAAAAAATTCCCCATCCAGACGTTATACCTCTAATATTAGAGGTACATTTGGTCATAGTATTAGCTATAGATAACACTAGTTGAATGTTAAATTCAAGGACTCTCGTATTTTTTTAGGTGTTTCTACCAGATTTGTTGGTGAGTTGTTTGTACTCCAAAGTGACCGAACCCGCACCGAGTCACAATTCGAGTTATACATAGTGTTGATAGGATAATAGGAAAAATTCTAAGTGAGTTGAGGCATTACAAGGTGAGTTATTTGCTTATTCAGCCAAGCCCGTATAAGGGCCAATATCCGTGTATTGGAGACACCAAGTAGATCAAGTTCTATTCATTGAAGTCGATCCAATTCTAACCTCCTACACGGGACCTCCTACACAGCCTACGACTTGTATGTTTGTCATTTCCATTGCTCCCATCGAGCCCCTACCAATACCCGTGACCAACAAAAAGAAATAAATGGTGATAATGTAATCAATTTCCATGAACCTATCAACAATACAAATCCACAATATCAATACGCAACAACATAAGCAAAGTGTTGAATACAAAATGGTGGAAATAAGAAGGAAGAAATCACGAGCAAAGAATAAAATAACAAATACAAAGGAAGTAGTATAAACAACATTACAGCCTCAAATCTTGAAATTTTGGGAACCCTAAACCATTTCATCTACCATGTAGTCATCTCCTCTAGCCAAGTTGACCGCCATGTGGATCATCCAATACCATGTCGATTTTAAAAGGTCAGTCATATTTTCCTTAATTTAAATACAATCTGCTTCATTTTTTTAAACAAAAGCATAAGCGACTGAGGTGGTTAGTGTGAAATCTTTGGGTGTGGGAGGTTTGGGGTTTTACCCCCACCTCTAACTCTTTTTTAAAACCAATTTGATGTTTAAAGGAAAAACTGGTGAAACCGCCAAGTTTGGAGGAGAATTTGGTGGAAAACCCACCTCTAAATAGCTAGTTATAACTAAACTAGCCTCCAAATGTTTTAGTGAGAAAAAACCTAATTTAGGGTAAAAATAATCTCCTATTAGGCTTAATTTTTCATTCCAAAAACATTTGATAAAGGAAGTGTACCCAGAAATTGCATTTTCAGCTATTGTTTTTGTAATTTTTGGCATAGAGGGTCGTATTGGGCTCTGGAGGCCACCAAGGCCCGAAAACAAAGATAAAATCCTACCATTCAAATTTTAAATTTTTTAAATGTAATATTATGCTTCAAAGATATATTACACTAATTTTCAAAGTTGCCATAGTCAATCGCAAACTTTGTAACTACTCGTAAACTAGTAGAATATTGTACTCAAAAACAATAAAATTTGGTTCAAAAACACTCACGAGATCCTAGATCTCATTCGCAGTGTTCGGTATATATAATGCCTCCTACAAAGTGCTTATAGGTAAATCCTTCGTGACTATAACTTCATTTAATGCCTAATATAGCTGCAAAAACGTCATATAGGCATCATCCCTTTAAATCGACAAGGAGTAATAAGGTCACAGTACACACTCTATGAGCCATCCCATCCATCTGTGAACGATTACATGACATAAATCCAAACAGAGAAATTATCCAAATATATAGCAAAGTTATGCACATTTATGAGGAAATTTCTTTGATCCGGTGTCAATAATCACATATACCCCTTTCAGTATTGTCTTGGTACCACATATCAAATTATTTCACGTACGTTAACACCTCTTTCACATACCATTTGGGTATATAGAAAAGTTGAGCTTCTTCCATGTACCACCGGGTATATTGGAAGGGCATGTATATAGAAAGGTTTGGTATATCGGACTGATGGTATATAGATTGGGAGACCTTATACCTAGAGTGATAAGATCCTAACCTTGTTAGTGATTTCTACAAAATGGGCACCAATGCCCCCAAATTTTTCTTCCAGATTCACAACTACTCAAAGGAAACAACTATGCTGCATGGAAGACAAAAATCAAGACACAACTTGATTTTGAAGAGATTTGGCTGTTGTGAAATGTACTCGACCAAATAAAAAGCTGATACAACACAACAACGGTAGTTTGATAAAGCAGATCAGAAGGCCAAACTCATCATCTTGTTTGGAGTGTCGACGATGTGCAACCCCACATTCAAGATGCCAAAACAACCAAATAAGCATGGGATAATTTGAGCATAGTATATGAGGCCAAAAACAAGAATGTCATACTAAATTTGTAGAGTCGGTTATACACACTGAAGTTCAAGCAGAATGACAAAATCAAAGCTTTCTTAAGAAGAGTTGTAGATTTGAGGGCTTCACTTCTAGCCCTAGGAGAAGTGGTCATGAGATGATGCTTTGTCATTCCCATTTTTCTAATAGCACTCCCCTCTTCTTACCACATTTTTGTAACAACACTGAACGTGTCAGATACAACAGTTAGTTTTGACAAGTTGGTAAACCTACTACAACAAGAGGAAGCCATGCATAATAAGGATGATGAAGAGGAGCAGACACTTTCTTCTCATCATAAATGGAAAGGAAAAGGTAAAGGAAAACCTAATTCCTATTAAAAGTCCCAACATCAGAATTAGTATCAACATTAAGGGGACAAACAACAGAAGAAGCAATGTCTAATCTGTAAAAGAGGACATGAATTGAAATATTTTTAGTATAACACTTACAAGAAAGGTTCATCAAGTAATTCAGGACCTCAAAACCAAAAATATCACAAGGGGCATACAAACTATAATCAAGGGTAGAAAAGGGGGAACTGGAAAAGAAGACCCCATTATCAAGGAAATATTGTTAAGCAAGAAGAACATTCAGATAATGAAGACTTCTTGTACAATGTTAGATCAAGTGAACCATCCACATCATCTAGTGATGTTTAGTATGTTGATTCAGGAGCCACTCGACACATGACCAGCCACAAAGATTGGTTTACTTCAATGAGGGACATGCCTTCGAAAAACCATGTTTTTGGGTGATGATTCTTCATATACAGTTTAGGGGATTGGGAACATTTCTCTACGCCTTGGTTTATACAATTGTATACTATCAAATGTCATATATGTCCCTATTTTTACTAAAAATTTATTGTCATTGATCAACTCCTAGATCACAACTTAAAAATTGACTTTGATAGTCATTCGGAAAGAAAACATGTTTGATTCGAGATAAATCATGAGGCTCAAAAATAGTTTCAAAAGCCTCCAATGTGGGACACATGTTCTAACTTGATTTTTTCCATAGAGATGATTAAGCACTTATGGATAAGAACTCTACCTCAACACAGTTGTGGCATCAAATACTTGGTCATGTTAGTTTCAATTATCTCGAGACACTACACCGACGTAATATGGTACATGGGTTACCATCTCTTCAGAAGGATACAGACAAATGTCCTCACCGTCCAAAGTAGGAAAACAACATAGAGCTTCATTCTAAAGAATACATATCGAGTTCATGGTAAGCTTGATTTGGTTCATACTGATCTTTATGGTCTGATGTAACCAAGTCAATCTGGATTTCAGTACTTCATGATTTGTGTTGATGAATATTCAATAAAAATGTGGATTTTTTGTCTTCGTAAGAAAAGTGAAGCTTTTAAAACCTTAAAAAAGTTCAAAGTAGTTGTTGAGAATGAAAATAGTCATCACATCAAAACTCTCCACTCAGATTGAGGGGGGGAATTCACCAGTAATGATTTCAAAGACTACCTACAAGTTCACGGGATTCATCGATAAATTTCTTCTCCACACACATTGCAACAAAATTTTATTGAGAGAAGAAACTGTATCTTATCATGGAAATGGTGTAATGCATGATCGATTACTCTAGACTTGCAAAGAAATTTTAGGCAGAAGCAATAAAGAAAACAGTGTATTTGTTGAATAGATTTCCCACAGTTTCTCTTAACGGAGTAACACTACAAGAAGCATGGTCAAAGTGGAAACCATGTATTGCACATCTTAGAGTATTTGGGTGCAAAGAAAGTATGCACATACCCAAATAGAATAGAAATAAATTAGACATGAAGTCACGAAACTCATATTTATGGGGTACGGTGATAAAACTCTTGGGTATAGATTGATGGATCTAAAGACCAAGTAAGTCTACACTAAAGAGAGATGTTGAGTTTTTAAGAAGAAGGAAGTAGATTCTCCTCCTCCATACTCACCTGATGTATATTGTTCACTAGTTGTAAAAATAGAAGTTGATGTTCCCATAGATGATGAAAGTGATGATGGGGATGATGGTGTTGATCTAATAGAACCACGACCCATGGGAATAGTTCAACGTATGCCCAAATGGTGTACTAGCACATTACGAGATGTAAGAATGGATGTTCCACTGGATACATCTACCCTTGGACCACAGACTCACAATTAAAGAAAGAGAGGAAGTCAAATTTTCTTTGATGAGAAGAGTTATTGAGTCCGATGAGCCCTTTAAAGTCGGTGAAGCCCTATAGTCAAAATCTTGTAAATATGTCATGGACTCTAAATATTAGTCAAGAACAAAAAATAACACTTGGCAGCTTGTCAATCTTCCACTAGGGAAGAAACCTGTTAGATGTAAATGGATATTCAAAACAAAGTACAAAGCAGATGGGACAATGGACAAATATAAAGCAAGACTAGTAGCAAAGGGGTATACACAAAAATAAGGCATTGACTATGAGGAGACATTTTCTCCCATAACTAAGATCAAAATGATTAGGATGATCTTTTCTCTAGCTGCATAGTTTGGTTGTAAATTCCATCAGATGGACGTACAAAGTGCCTTCATGACTCAACCTGAGGGATATGTAGTACCTGGTCAAGAAGTAAAGGTGTGCAGACTCAGGAAATCATTGTATGGCTTCAAACATGCACCCCAAGCATGGTACATCAAAATTGATGAGCATCTCGTACAACATGGATTTGTTAGAAATCCATATGACCCCAATCTCTACCTCAAAAATTAAGGGGGATATTGTGATTGTCATTGTCTATGTCAATGATCTAGTCATCACTGGAAGTTCAGTAAGGATGATCAATGTAATGAATAAATAGCTTAATCAATCATTCGACATGAGAGATCTCAAGCTAATGCACTATTGTCTTAGATTGGAAGTATGGTAGAAAAAGAATCACATCTTTGTTTCTTACATGAAATATACCAAGACAATGCTCAATAAATATAGGATGATAGATTGCACATTGATTGCTACACCTATGGAGAATAAATTATAGTTATCTTGTTCAGATCCATCTCCGAGGTAAGTGCGACTCTATTAGAAAGTTGATTAGGATTCTCATTTACTTGACCTACGCTAGACCGGATATCAGCTTTGGCAGTAAGTTATCTATCCAGGTTCATGTAGGAAACCAAAGTTTTTCATTGGAAATTAATAAGGCACATCTTAAGATATCTCAATGGATCGGTGGATCTTTGTCTCATAATATAAGAAGAATGAAAACTTCTTCTTGTCAGGATATTCAGATTTAGATCATGCAGGTAATATTGATGACATAAAATCCACTTCAGGATTTGTATTCTTTATGGGATCTAGACCAATATCATGGGGAAGTAAGAAATAACACTTTATTTCTCATTCTTCCATAGAATCCGAGTATCGTTCTATAGGAGAAGTTGTCTGTGAAGTTATTTGGCTACATCACATACTTGAAGGACTTGGAATACCACAGGACAAACCAACCACCATGTATGTTGACAACGAAGGTGTTCTCAAAAAAATTTGTAATCTAAATTTTCATGAAATAAAAAAGAACATCAAGGTACATGTTTATTTCATACGCAAGCATATGTTGAAGCACAATATACAGCTTCAATTTTTTCCAACAAGCTGAACAACGGGCAGATATCTTCACAAATTCACTTGCACGTGACAAGTTTGAGTTATTCAGAGAGTTCCTCTCCTCATCCCTTGAGACAATGCATAATTAAGGGGGGGAATGTTAGGTTAATTATTATTTACCTATATTAATTATGTATTGCATATTAATTAGTGTATTTATTTACTTTTATATGGCTATATTTAATCATAACCATCTTTTGTTTGTATTCAAAACACTACGGGTGTTGTTATATTGTTTTAACAATATTATTGTCATTATTCATTTGTGATTCCCAGATGTATTTTGGAAGCTAATGTATTTTAGTTTGGTTGTTGCATAGTTACAACTCCATGTATATTTGTATCCAGGCTATCCAATATATATAAATATTGTATCTTGCTCTATTGGATTTTAGTTGATTGAGATTAATAAAATCTATTAGGGTTCGCCCTGTTGCTCAATTTACATATGTGTGTTGATGAGATGCGACCTAACGATGAAGTGTGTATGTGACCCTATATCTAAAGCATATATCATGACAAGATGATCAAAGGAGTGATATTGAAGCCTAAAGCGTATATCACTACAATATTAATAGAGGGAGTGGTGATGTAGCATAAAGTGTATATCACTACAACATGAAGGAATGGGTGACCATTTAGCCTATAACATATGTCACTAACCTAGTAATGTCACATGATAGAATGTGGAATGATGAATGTGTGAATATGATAAGTTCCATTTGATTTGTAAACCCTCGGCAGTCAAGTATGGACCAAGGAACTAGTGTATGTCATAGGTTAGTGAGTGCAGTGTGTAGAATATGATCTAGTATGTGCAATGATAAGAGAAGACCATGTGATGAGAAAAATGTGTAAATATGTAATGTATGGAATGTAATGTAAGATGTGTAGATAGACTAATAGCGTAAGGTGTGTACTATGTAGTATGTAGGAAGTGACACTAGACTCGTAGACAATAGGAGTGTGACACATATATGATGAATTCTAGTATGGTGTGTATGATATGTAGATATGTAAATGTCAAAATGATATATACTAAATGTAAATTATATGATGTAAGATGTAAGATTTATGACGTGAGATTCATGAAGAGTCATAATTTTTAGTATATATTATGCGGTGTGTGGGGTTCATGTGTATTATGTAGCCCTCAACATTCAAGTGTGAATTGAAGCACAAGAGTGTGTCATTGAGTAATGGTCGATACTAGTATGAGTGTGATGAGTGCGTGATGTGAAGAGGATGCAAAACATAGATGTTAGGAGTATACTAAGTTGTGGTATTCAATGATGCTAGAATGGGGAATTTGTGTGAATGTTATTAATATTCCCCCATTTATGTGTGAGTTAATGAACTATCCAATGATAATGAAGGAAAAAGGTCCTTCATCCAATGAATGTGATGATGAAATTGTATGACCATGTGTTATTAAGAGAGGTATAGTAGGTAGATGATGTGTAGGCAAGTGAATCCTATGCATATGTGATGGACGAATATATGATGACTGTCTTTAGTGCAATAAAATGTGTAGGTGATGGAGATCTACGTGAAGTGAATGTGGAGGTGATCGACACCCACGTGGAATGAAACGAGGTGGTAACCTATGTCAAGATACGCAGAATGTCCTAGGAATGGGATTTTTCCGATGTGTAGGAATAGTGGAGAGGTGAAGTCACATGAAAGGTGTATGAGTAGGTGAACTAGGAGTGGATTGCACTTTTAGTAATGTAGATTGTGATGTGCTATATGAAGTGGAATATGTGTGAATCAATGCTCAAGAAGATGATGACCATGGAATAGATGGGGGTACGCCATCAATAGAGATAACCTAATTGTTATGAATGAATTTGAGTCATAAATTATTCATAGAGATAATGGATTGAGACATATGAATCCAATTGAGTCCGAGTAGCATGTTAGAACCGGTGACTTCTTTCCTAACAAGGAAAGGGACAAACATACTGAGAGGACCAACTATAATGTGTAGTTTGACAACACCATATGATTTGTTTAGAGGGTATTTGATTTGTGATTGAGGGTAACCGATGACATGAAGAAATGGAATAGAACATGTGCTAATAGGCCAAGATGGGTCAACCTTAGTATTATGTATGGGGATCGATCCAATAGATGCTTTGATATGTAGGTGATTAGATGTAAAAGTTGTGTGATACTTGTGGATAGAAAAAGAGATGACTAGTGGTGAAGAGTCAGTATGTGCAACTAAAAATTCAAGGTCCCTTAAAGCAGAAGGAGACACTACGTAGTATGCATGATTAGCTGAATATTCAGCTACTTTCTTGTCACATTGTTGAGATTGGTTATTAAAGAGTTTGAGTTTACCCTTATCAGTGTTAGGTGGAGAGTCAGTAGGCTCTGGAAAATCAAGCTTGTTGTTATCAATAAGATCTTAGATGATTGTGTGGAGCTTGAAAAATCAATTCATTGAGTGTCTCACACATCTGTGATAGTCACATCAAAATTTATCATTGTGATTCCTAACTTTTGGTTGTGATAGGTCTACTTCGAATGGTGGAGGAAGTGTAATAATATTTCTCTCAAGAATTTGTTGCAATATGATATGTGAGGCCATAGGAAAGTTATTAAATGCACGCCTAGGTGTTGGTGACTGAACCTCTTTAGGAGTAGTGACTACATCGATGTGAATTGTGGTGTCGATGGTTTAGTTGTAGATGGCTTGAATGGTTTATTAGTTAGAAAATGAGAAAAATTAGAGGATTTTTATAGATATTTAATCTTACATATGGATAAAAATTTGGTTTCACAGAGCTTAAGAGTATGAAAAATTTGGTCAAATGAAGGAGAAGTCTCAAAGAGAACACTCTCCTGAAGTGGTGGTAAAAGACTTTGAATGAAAAAATCCTGAAGCTTCAAGTCCACTAGCACATTTAACATCTTAGTGTAGTGCCCACTTCCCTTTGACACTTTTAGATACTGATCTTGATACTGTTGATCTTATTATGGACACTATTATGTTTTGATTTAGTATGATGGATAGATGTTAGATCATGGATTATTATTGATCTGGATTCAGTTATTATGCATGATGATTATTAGAGACATTTTTATATGTGGATGATGATATATTGTTTGACATGGATATGTGATGGATAATTGTTCAGACATGTGATATTGGATATTGTGAGTAGATCTAGTATGGAAAATTATTGATGATGATATAGTTGATTTAATTAAATTGAAAATGATAATGTTGATTTCTTGATGTTGTTGTGATTCATATGTATAGATGGTTTTGTTATTATATTTATATCATTTTGGATGTTCTAATATGGCCATGAGGCCGAAGGAGGTATTTGTGTTTTGCAGGTTAAAATATCACAACAATGTCGGGGGATTGGAGACTAACCATATTGGAATTCTAGGTGAATTCAACAAGGTCACCATGGCAACTATTTTGTGTGTGGGTGTGTGTTGTGTTATGTTAGGAGTTCCCATGGGGGGGATTTCCATTATATGTGACCATGGGTTTGTGTAATTTATTAATGTGGTTTCTTTATTAATGTTTGCATGTGTTTATTTTGTGATGTGTTACCCTTTTCATTAGTTATTTTATGTTGTGTTAATGTTGTGAATAATCATGTGTTAAAATAAATAAATCAATATGTCATAGGAATGTAATAAATAAAGTTGTTACTCTTAAATGTAATATTGTAAGAGTGTGTAAGAAAGGTTGTAAGAGTGTGTAAGAAAGGTTGTAAGAATGTGTAAGAAATATGTAAGATAGATTTGGAGTGTGAAACACTTCATCCTCTTGGGAAATCCGAATTTGTCCTTGGGGGCTTTATTTGGAGGCTTGTGGGACAAGTTAAACTTGTCCCACACCTCTTAAAATTATTCACCAACCATACCTATGGTTTGGAGGTTAAATTTAGACTTTTTAATGCATTTTGAAATGATTAATTGTAGGTTTTAATTGCACTTCTCTTACATGTTTTAAATTCAGTCCTTTTGGGGTATGGGTTATTTTGGAGTGTGTAAGTTGATTTGTCATTTTATTTATTATGTTTAGGTGAATGATATTGATTTTGTTTTGGGGTTGAGGAAGAGTGATGCGGAATCCACATGGATCCACATCATCCCCTTCTCTTCCCTCTCCTGTAAAAATTAGAACTCCTTGCTTGTTTGAGGGTTGTTGAAACTTTGCATACTTTCCTTCGGGTGAATTTCTTGTTGTTTTGGAGCCTTGCTTGTGAAAGGAGTTTGGAGTCATTTGTATGCTGGTGTGTTCCTAATTTTGGACTGCATTTTGGAATTGGGAATCTTGTTGATCTTGGAACAAACTCCATTATGGAGAGGTAGGAACTTGAACCTTTTGAAAATATTTCTTCTTTTTATATGCATGCTTAAAATGGTGATTGATGTTATGTGTGTGTTAGCTGGTTAGGTAGACTGCTTAGGACATGGTGTAGGAGAAGGCTATGTGGATTTCAAATGGGGGGCATAAGGGAATGCCAATGGCATTAGTTTTATTGTGGAGGGAGTTTGGGATTGGGATCCACCATGGAAAAGAAATAGCTTGCATTTCTTACTCTTGGGGGCATGAGGGAGAAACTTTGGGGGCATAAGGAGGGGTTGGGAGGCACAAGGTTTATGGGATATGATATGTTATATTAGTGGTATGATTATAGGTGGATGCCCAATTCCCAATTGGGAGGCATAAGTAGCTTCCCCATAGATCCTTGCTCTTTTTGGCTTGCTTGATGAAGCCTCAATTTTGTTTGTACTTGTTTAATGTAGTTGTGAACTACATTCTTCTTGAAATGTGTTTTGAATGTGAAAATGTTGCATGTTTGTTGTGGAAGCCTTTGTTGCCATGTGTTGTATTGCATCTCTTATTTCAATATGGTTGGGGCTGAGGGCCAATGAGGAAGGATGGATTCTCCCTTCTCATTGGATGTCTTGGTTGGGTGGAGAGTGTTGCCTTTCCCCCTTCCTTGTTGTGATCAAGATGTAAAGATGAAGAAACTAGCATGCTGTTGTTTTGGAGCAAGAGGAATATACAGTTTGATAGTCCTTTCTTTTGAACAAGTTATTGTAATCCTTCCCACTTTGGAGTGGATGAATTGTATAGCCATTTGTAATGTGAATATATTTGTATTGAAAATGGAAGATTGAATTGTAATGTGTAATGTAAAGAGATATGTTCCTTTCTGTTTTAAAAAGGAATGTGAAAGAGTGTTATAAAATTTATAAACTGTATTTGAAATCAAATGAAAAAGTGATAAGTTGTAAATTTGTTATTGGAAATAAATAAAGGAATGCTTCACTTTTCAAACTTACATGGCTGTATTGGAATTGAATTGCTATTGTAGATTAAAATCTTTGTTGAAAAGAAGAATGCGTAGGAAGGAAGTATATTGTTTTTGCATCCTTGGAATTATATTAAAATTGAAATCAGAATTTGTAATTTTGACTTGGGAATGAATTTTTAGAATCAAATGAATGTATTAGACTATATTGGAAATAATTTGTTACATTTAAATGATGGAATTGATAAATAGATCCTTTAAAAATTTGATCACTGGCATTGTAAATTCTAAAACTGGTAAATCTAAACAAAATGCATAGTTCAGACCTACACTTAATAACCAACTTAAAAATGTTATGGAATAGCATGCTAAGACACTAAGGAATTCAATTTGACAAAGAAAACTCAAGAAAACAACTTCACCATAGCTAATTTGAATACAATTCCTTTATGATCGTTTTCTGTCATTTGACAGAAAAATAAAAAATTGAATCTATTGGACAAATCAACCTTCCAAAAACACTTTAAACCCTCCCTAGATCAACACTCCATGTCTGTTTGACATGTTGAGTGAAGGAGGAAACCAAATTTAATCAAATTGAAAAGTTGAAAATTGTCAATTTGACAATTAAGAGCCTGCAAATTGTTTTTCCAAAATTGACCCTATAAAATTCATCAAAAATTAAATTTTATGTTTCTGTGTAAAGAGGGCATTGAGAGATTTCTGAAAAGTCTTTATTTTCCCAAAACTGAGCTTTCTAGCTCAAATTATGGCCATTTTAAGTTTTACTTCAATTTGGCATTCAAAAATTAAAATAAATCTAACTGTTAACTTTAATTTTTGACTTTGGAAAAATTTCCACAAAATTCTGCTGCCCTCGCTATCCACGACCAATTAGGGCCCGACACATGGCACATTAGAGGGGTGGACCAAAATTTTAAACTTATTCTTTTCAAAAATTTACCTTGGGAAAATTTTCCCACTTCTCCCTGCATCCTCGTCGGCTGCTGCAACCAATCACATGTTGACACGTGGCACGGCAAAGGCAGACCCATTTTAAACTTAACCCTTTTAAGTTTTGGACATCGGAAAAATTTCCAAATTTTCCTACATCCTCACTAACCCTGCAACCAATCCCACGGCCGACATGTGGCTCGACGGATGTGCGGGAGAATTTTGAAAAAAAAAAAAACTTTTAATTCTTCTTTTGGAAAAATTTCCTTTTGACTCCGCGGCCCCGTAACCCCGCCTTGCTTAGAAAATATCTTTTCATGGATGTGCGGGCCCACACAATATTTTTGGGCTTGAAACCTTTTTGGCTCATTCCCTTGGATTTCTCCGCTACCCCATCACCCGCACCCAATCATGGGTTAACACATGGCACCACTTGGCTTTGCGGGAATGCAGAGAAATGTTTCCCTTTGAAGTTTGGGATTTTGACTCAAGAAAAAATCCAAACTTTTCCCCACCACCTTTTTCTCGTGTCAAATCAAGTGATGACACGTGTCCACCGGGGACCCACGGAGGCATGGGAGAAACATGGATTTTGTGCC
Source organism: Taxus wallichiana var. yunnanensis (assembly GCA_018340775.1). Taxonomy (NCBI): domain Eukaryota; kingdom Viridiplantae; phylum Streptophyta; class Pinopsida; order Cupressales; family Taxaceae; genus Taxus; species Taxus wallichiana. The sequence goes on along the minus strand of CM031239.1, from coordinate 601,423,977 downwards.
ACGTAATGGGAAAAATTCCACAAGTCACACCGTGACCCGCCAATCCACCAAAGGGGATTTCACCCCTACATAGCACGTGTCCCCCTAGGGAAATTTTGACCTAAAAACTCTTACCGCTCATATCCGGAGTTCGTAAGGAGTTAGAAGGACTTATTTATATCACTGAGAAAGGTGATATAATTTCCTATCTAATGGGAGTGGTTTAGGGAAATTTTGGAAGTATTAAGTATGAGAAAAATACCATTGAAACTTAGAGCCTGCTAAAGAGTGGGTATGGGGGTAAATTACTCCCTGAACCTAACTAAAACATCTAAGCCTAAAATTGGAGCCTTGTGAACTTGATATTAGTTAATAAAGGAAATGTGTATTTTGGTAAAATTGGTTTTGTTTCAGAACCTACCAGTGGTAACAGTAGTCTTGTAACTTGGTTTTGGACACTTCTAATCAAATAATAATAATATTCCATATTTTTTAGCTGACCCTAGGTTGTTTCTTGGGTCTCAAGTGGTTGCTTAAATGGGCACTACACTTAGCTAGATTATTTTTATATCTCAACACATAATTGGTGAGGTGTTCATTAGATCCCTATTTAAGTTGTGCTAATTGAGCATAAGAGATCTTAGAGCCGATATTGATAGAAAAATGAGTAATAAAATCATTGTACAGATGCGTAAAATAAGTTACCAAATGAACAAGTAGGTCATAATACCAACGCATCACATAATCATGGAGACTACGGGAAAATATTTTAACCAAAATAATATGATCATCCACAAAGTCAAGACAAGTTACATGGAATGCTCTAAGATGCTCTTGTGGGTCACCATGCCCATTGAAAATGGGAATATTAGGGGTGAAAAAACTAGGAGGAAGCAGATAAGTGGAAATGGCAGGTGGGAACATCATATGCAATAATAAGGTGGAATATAAAGATGGAGATGCACGAGAAGTAACCTATTCAGAATCGATGAATTTACACTTGAAGGCCTAGCAGAGGAAACTTATCGTGTATGAGAGACAAGAGGTGGTGTGAAATGATTTGTAGGAGTAGTAATAGAAACAGGAATGGTAGAAATGGGTGGAAGAGTGGAAATAAGCGGTTAGGAAACCATGGAAGTAGAGATAGCTGTGGAAGCATTAAGTTCCACCAAATTGGTAGCTTCCTCATGAGCAACATGTAAAATTAAGTCTAGATCTTGGGGATGCTTAGTGATATGGTCATTGATGGATTTAAGATGAGCCTTAGTAAAATCATCAAAAGAGTGAGCCATAGTAAAGAAGAGAAAGAGAGCCCTAAGTGGAAGGTAGTGTCAAATGTGGGGTTCACCAAAATGATTAACTAAAATGTGGAATTATTCTAAGTTAATCTAATATTAAGAACAATAATAAATAATAGATAAATTCATAAAGAAAATGACCCAAGAAACTAAGTAAATAGAATTATTAAACTCTAATGAGAAAATAGGGTTAGGAAGAGCTTAGCTGATTCGAAGAAGGTGTTGGACTATGTTGCAGTGTGAACTAGGCCAACATGAGTAGAAATCAATCACACGAAGCCTAAGAAAGCACATATATAATCTCTCTAGCTAGAATGGGGCACCTGGAGAGGGATAGGGGGTGTCATTGGGTGCCTTGGTATAATATTTTAGTTCTATTTTCTTTGGAAATAGCCTAAAACCCTCCTCTAAGGTGTCACTAGATGTTCACCTGTGTTCTCTTCTTGTCACACTAACTTTTTTGAATTGTGTCAGATGTCACTACAATACCTGTAATAAGGAATCACCTGCAAAACCCCAAGATGAGCATAAAATCCCTAAAAATGAAAGATGCATATGAAGGGTTCGAAATGTCCTCAATGGCCACAATAGTGGACTTAGTGTATGCATGAGAAGATTAGTTATGTTAATAAAGAAGAAACTAGCTAAGTAGTTCCATGATCTAACTAAACCTATCATAAACATCAAGATGAGTGCTAAACAATATAACTTCTACAATAATTAATTAAACTAAAACACTATCATTTTATCTCTAACTACTCTATGATTACTTAAAACATAAATTGAACCTAGTTAAACCTATGAGCAGTCAATTTAGATCTGTTGTTTTCTTCAATGGAGGTGAAGAGGTCTCTCTAAAATGGATACAAGGCCAAGCTAGATACCCTCCTACTAGCCTACTATGAAGTTATGGATGAAAGATGGAGGATCTTCAACAATGGAGGATAGCCAAGATCAAATGCCTATTAGCTTGGCTAATGCAAATGAGGTCTAATGCCAATATCTCCAAATGTGGGAGAGGACTTGTGAGTGAAGTTATAAGTTTGAAAGGGAGGGGTGACCCTTCCTTTGGATGCATGTGGGACTAAAGCTCAAAAATCACTTTAGATTAGATTAGGATAAACATGCTTTAGGATTAGTTAAGCTTGGCTTAGGCTAGTTAACTAGGATTTAGGCTAGTTAAACTTGATTAGCAAGTGATTAGAGACTCATTGAGAGTTGGGAGGGGTCTAGATAATCAATTATGATTGATAAATAGCCTACGAAGCCAATAGAAGTGGTCTAGAGAGAACTAGGGAGGTTTTGAATGGTCGAAAGGAGGAATTTTAGCTAATAAGAGAGATATTACCTAGATAAGTTGATTATCGGGGAATACGACGAGAAGGTGTCGTGAATGGGCATCCGAGAATGGAGTGAAGAAGGGGGAATTAACGAAGTGTCTTCAATCGGCTGAATGGGAGGAAATGCTAAGTGTAAGAATATTTTAGGTGTCTACATTTTCCCCTCTTTGAGGTGGTGTAAGCGACGTCGCTTCAAAGAAAGTAGACAAGCATAAACAAGTAGAATTTTTTTGAAGGGATAAAATAAAAATGGGTAGAATAGATGATGCCCCATCGATTTTCGATGAGGTGATAAAAGAACTTGATTGATGATCAAAAGATGACATAAAGAAAACAAGAAAGAATAGTGTGAAGAAGAAGACAGGAAAGGGGATATAGAAGAAAAGGAGTATGGGGAAGGGAGAATGAGCTAACATCCATCCAGTGCCTTTTAAACAACTTTATTTTTCATCATATTACTAGTGATCTTCATCATCATTCCTTATTAAAAAGAATGAATAGAAGTGTAGTATGACATGAAAATCCATATGTGAACAAATGTCCATTGCTAAAAACACCAACTCCATGCAACATACAAAATGCAATGCAATACAAGAAAGTAAAATATGCCTAACTCCATGCAACATACATAATGCAATGCAATACGAGAAAGTAAACAAGCTAAACTAATAAAGAAACAAGATGTAATGTTTTTGTTATCAAGCTTGATTCGACCTATGTGAATTAATGAGAAGGGATATGATGGTGTCCCAAACAAGGATACATGTGAGGAGAATAATGGAGGATACTTCGGTCCTATGAAAAAGCAATGTGCACTATGAAACAATACCAGGAAACTTGTTGTGCCCCAAAGTACGAGACAAAGTAAGCGGCCTATCTTTTTTGATGTAGGTATATCAAGATGATCCACGAGTCACGCACATGAATAGGTGAGAACTAAAAAGTGACGTTTTATAGGATGATTTTCAATTTTTATAAGTTTTCTTACATATTTGAATGTTTTTGTGATTTTGAATTTTTTTCTAAAACTATACAGGGGAAGATGAGGAAGCGTGGATGCCACTAGTGATAGATGGGATGTAAGGGCATAAGGCCACGTGCATACGAGAAAGGTGAAGATGCAAAAATGCCTTAGTGATTAGGTGGGAATATTCAAAGGAAAACTCTTCACGGGGTAGAAAAAGACTCCAAGGCCATTATGGATAGGTTCAACATGATGATGAACGTAAACCAATAAAGTGCTAGGAAGGAGCAAGGATGCTCCCAGCGTAAGTTGGCCTAAAATCACATGATAAAAAGGAAGGAGAAGATTGTTTTATTTTTTGAAAGGTGAAAAAGGTATCCGTAAACATGGAAAAAAAGTAATCTTATACACATGGATGTTATGAACGAAGAAGAAGAACAATGAATGATATGAATGTAGCTTAGAAGCCTTGCGATGAAGAAGTGATTAGCCAAAGGCACAAATTGTGAGATGAGATAAGGACTAAAGAAAGATTTTGAACAAGGTCTAAAAAAAAGACACTTGGTAACATACTAATCCTACCTACTCATAGAGATCCAGTGTGTGCACGTGGAATTTAATTACCTCTTAAAGGGAATATTTAATAGACAACAAGTGAAGACACCCTAGCCAATGTGTAGGAATGATTTATTTTGATAGGGATTTTGTGAATGAAGGGTGGAAGGATATTAGTACATTACTCCACTTTGCCGGCCCAGTGTCCATAGCCCCGACAGAGATGTATTTAATTATAATTGCAACATTTCTCTCTTGCTAGTCGGGCATCCATAGCCACGATAGAGTTTATTGGAAATACCCCAAGAGAGAGTAATATATCACTTTACTTTTTCTTAGTATCTTTTATCTTTTGATTGATTGATTTTGTTTCTTTTTCTTTATAAAAACTTGAGATATGAAATATAAACCTAACACACTTTTGTATCTAAGAAAAAAACTTGTTTAAAAATTGAAAAAGAAATGTGTATGAAGAAATATTGCATTACTTTGGTCATTTGAACTACAGAATTAAAATGATAATAAAATAATAAGTCTGTTTAAATTGTTATACTCACTCAATGGCATTTTATCTAAACTGGGTAACTAAGAATGTTAAATTAAATTGATTTTTGTGAACTTCTAGTGTAGTGGGAACTTGGTTCCCCTTTGAAAATGTGTTGTTTTACAAGTCCTAAATCTTGATTTAATTGTATGATGTGTTAAGCCCTTTTAAGACCTTTCCTTATTGGAGTGGTTGGAATGTTAAATTTTATGGTTTGATTCTTTTGGTTAGACAATAGTGATTGTGATCTGGGGTCGGGAAGAGTTAATTAGAAGTTGCTTAGAGCTTCCTTCCTTCAGTAGTTAGGAAAGTTAGTCTGGTTATAAGTTTTTCATTTTGTTACCCGTATGGGAGAGTGGACATTAAGTTTGGGTGTAGTTTATGACCCAATCCTACATATGTTTCCTTGGAACTAACATTGAGGTAGAGTACCCCTATTGGTGGCCATGAAGGGCTATGGAGTGAATGTGGTGTTACTTTTTTTACTTTTGTAATATTGTGTTATTTTATCAAGGACCAACATCTTATTTTATGATTGATTTAAGAAGATCTGAGGCTCTTTTTAATTATATTTATTTTTGTGAGAATTTTCAGAATTTGTAATGTGGCTACTTAGCCACTTTCTTTGATTACTGATATTTCTTGGACTTTATTTTGATTGATGACTCAGAGCTCGTTGATATTGTTGGCTACTTAGCTAAATGTTACGTGATTCCTTCTTACTTGATGATGAGCTGGTTCTATGCTTCTTGTATTGTGACATTTCATCATATGGGGGTACACCCTTGGTGTCTTGTATGTCTTCTTAGGTTCTTAAATTTATGCCTTGGTTTTAGATGCATGAAACCTTCAGTCTATCTAGGATCTTAGAGTGACCTTTTCATTACTCGACCTTTTTGGGAAGAGAGTTTGTTGTGTTGTACATTCTAATTGGCAGTCTGTTAGCGGTGGTGGTGATTCTCTTACAATCCAATAAGAGCTTGAACCTTGTCAGAGTAGAGGTGTTTAATTGTGGGTTGATGAATTTTGTTAGGATTGGATTGCTTTTTATTTGTGGATGTTAGTGGCTTCTCTTCGATGGCATGCTAAGTTTTATCAGGATTTCCTTATTTATTTATATAAATTAGTGACTTATGGATTATATGCATCTTGGTAAATATGGTTATAATTAATCCCATTCAAGTATTGTGTGTAAATTAAGTGTGTTTGTTTTCCTCTTGACCTATAAATAATTCTACCCTCTCCTTAACTTTTTAAGTTACTATGAATAATACTCTATGACCTATTAATTTTGGATTACGTGGAGACACTTATGGATGCTTTGAATCTTTTGGACCATGAAAGTAGTGATGATAGTATAATTATACCTCGATAATCTAATCTCAGTGGTATTTTATAATGTGATTCTCTTTAAAGCTCAGTAACTCTTGGTAGTAAAGCCATATTGAATAGATAGTGATTAGCTGCTTATATTTGATGCTTTCTAGTGAATATGTGGTGTTCTTATAGTTAAAAAATTTTCCTTGTCATTTTGATTGCTTGGTTGATGGTATCTTGTGGTAATATGGGTGTATATTTGAAAATTTTCCTTGTCTTATCATGTGAGTAAAGTGTTTTTGCCAAAACAACAAACATTGTTAAACCCTAGTAGATCAGTAAAAGTAATTATGCTTCTTTAATGGGTCTTCCTCATAACTTCTTTTGAGAACTTGTAGAAACCCACTAGGAATGTTTTATGATACTTGTAATTAGTGGAAAAATCTCGAAATATTGTTGTGATCCATGTTGGTTGATTGTTTCTAGTTCTTACCGAATTAATAATGTGCTTTCTATGTTGAACGTCCCTTGTTCCTTAGAGTTAAAAATGTGATGTGTTGAATTACCTATCTCTCCCATAAAAGTAATAGTGTGATATGTTTACCCTTCCTTCTCATTAAATTTTTAATGTGACAAGTGACTCACCCAAACATCATAAAACTATAATTGAGGAGTTGTGGTCTAAAATTTTAACAAATAAACTCGAACATAGAAAGAGAAAATAGTCCTTGCTTTAACCTTGGTAGATTAATAGAAGGAATACAAACCATGTAGAAGAACAAAAAAGGAAAAACTTTGTCCATCTACCTTCCCTAGGAATAAAATAAACATTTTGTTCATCCACATATACTGAGAATGGCGAGATATCATGGCCACCTTAGTGGTGATCCTTATAACATGAACATGTGATATCATAATAAAAAGTAATATTTTAATTAAGAAAACTCATAAAGGAATGTGCTAGGAAAAAATGAAACTAAAACTTTTGAATTAATTAGTTGAGTTATAAAGTAAGTAGGATTTATGTGTATTGAGTGCAATGTTTAGTTGAACCTATAGTTCTGTCGCCTGACTAAAAGTGTGAAACACCTAGTGGATAGAAATGTGTTCTAGTTGCTTAGTACTTTCTTATTCATAAATTTATGTGCCTTTCTTGTGGGAGTTTTGGGTCATCATACCCTTATCGTCCCGTAGCTCGATGAATGTGAGTTGTGGTCCTTTTGGTTAAAGACTTATCTCGTTGTTTGAAAAGCAATCTCCTTGCGAGTTGTCTCATCCTTGGAGACCTAAATTATTGTAATTTTAAGGAAACATATGTTAAGGATATAAAATAACTTTGGGAAGTTTTCTTTTCTTCATATTTTCTTAGGTCACCTTGTTGTTGTTGCCCCTTTTCCATTAGGATGGAAAGTGCAAGATGATGTTATTCACTTTTGATACTATGCACCCTTAGATTGTATTTGGACCCCGTGTTACTTTTTCTTCTCCCTAGCGACCTTGAGTGGTCCTTGGAATTTCTTGTGCTCTCTTTATGGTTATTCCAAGATTGAGTAGGAAATAAGATAAATAAATCCCATTGTGCTATAATGTATGGTACTTATATTGTTATGTTAGTCGCTTAGGGAGATATAAAATTATATTATTTTTTTTCTTTTGCCAAACGGTTGACTTCTTTAGATTTGTTTCGTATGGTGTGTTTGATTCTTAAAACAAAAGTGCAAAACAAATTTAGACTATAGGAAACCTTGTGGTCATAAATTTGCTTAGTATTACCATGAAAATTTAATTGTACCCTCTCTAGTTATGGAAGTGCTTCATTTGAATAGTTCCTTGATTGTAAATGTGTTACTGATTTAGGTTTCCTTCATTGTTGATTAACCTCATCTTGTGTGACCTCAAATTATGGGACCTTGAGTAAACATGTCTTTTGTACAAAATTTGGCCATGGTTGATTCTGCTAACCTCGTCTAAACAACGAACTATGAAAGCATAATTTAACCTTAGTGGAAACCTTAATTTTGGTTATTGTAGTATTGTGTATTCCTTAGAAAACTATGTGGTCTTTCTCAACTCATAGAGTTCTCCTTATTATTACTCTACTTGGTAATTACTCTTAAGACTCTTTTGAACTCTTCATGTTATATTTTTATGTGTGGTATCTTGGTTGATAGTGTGAAGTTACTCTCTATATTTAAATGTCGTAGCCTTGCATGCAGAAAGTTTAGAACTCATCCCTTACAATCTCCCTTTTTCTTGTTGAATTGCATTGGACCAAACTTGAGATTCTCAGAGACCCACACTTGTTTGAAGCAATAAATCCCATAATGGGAGTGATCCCTTGTCTATTGCATTTGTTCCTATCTCTTTTTCTAGTGACTTCCAAGAGGAAGTCAAGTCTAAGGAGGGGGATGTAGTTCCCACTTTCCTCCAACACTTTGATACTAATCATGACATTGTTGAATATACCATGGACATTGTTATAATTTTGATTTAGTATGATAATTAGATGTTAGAGCGTGGATAATTGCTGACTCGGATTCATATACGATGCATGATGATCATTAGAGAAATTTTTATATATTGATGTTGATATAATATTTGACATGGTTATATTATAGATGTTGTTCAGAGTTGTGATAATTGGATATTTTGAGTAGACCTAGAAAACGAAAATTGAATTAAAATTGATTATGATATAGTTGATGAAATTGTAAGTGACATTGTTGAATTTACGGATGTTGATGCGCTTCATATATATATTGATGATTTTGAAATTATATTATATTCATTTGGATGTTCGATACGGCCACGAGGCCAAAGGGGTATTTATATTTTACAGAGTTTAAAATATCACAAAAACATCGGGGATTGGAGACTAACCACATTAGAATTCTAGATGAATTCAACAAGGTCACCATAAAGAATCGTATTTGTTTGTGTGTTGTATTTTGTTAGGGATTCCCATGGGGGGGATTACCTTTGAATGTGACCAAGGGGTTATGTGTATTTTATTAATGTGGTTCCTTTTTATTATTGTTTGCATGTGTTTATTTTGTGATGCATTTACCCCTTTCATTATTCTTTTAATTGTGGAGAATTAATGTGAGTAATCATATTGTTAAAATAAATCAATCAATCAAATTTGGGATATAAGAAATTAATTATAGAAGTTGTTAGCTCTTGTATTAAATGTGGTAAGTGATGTGTAAGTATGTGTAAGAGTTGTGTAAGTCAGATTTTGGAGTATGAAACACTCCACCTCCTTGGAAATTCGATTTGTCCTTGGAGGCTGATCAAGTAAAACTTGTCCCATACCTCTTAATTTTTATTACCAACCATACCTGTGGTTGGAGGGTTGATTTTAGACCTTTTTAATGCATTTTTATAAGTCAAATTGTAAGTTTTAATTGCACTCTCTTCATGTTTTAAATTTGCAGTCCTTATGGGGTGTGGGCTTGGTTGGAGTGTGTAAGTAATTTGTCATATTTTCACCCACCTATTTATTATGCTTGGGGGAATGAATTTGACTTTTTTGTTGGAGTTGAGGATGTGTGATGTGGCATCCTACATGGATCCACCTCATCCTCTTCTCTTCCCTCTTCTATAAAATTGGAACTCCTTGCTTTGTTTTGGGTTGTTGAACTTTTGGAATGCTTCCTTGGGGTGAATTTTCCTTGGCTATTTGGAGCTCTTGTTGATTTTGGAGGAGATTGGAGAGCATTTCATACTTGGGAATTGCTGATTTTGGGACTGTATTTTGACATTGAAAGCTTGTTGTATTGGAACAAAATCTACCATGGAGAGGTAGGAGCTTAGCTCTTCATATATGCTTTTATTTCTTTTTATGTTTGTGTGAATGGTGAATGTTTTGTGTGTTTGTTGGCTAGTTGGTTAGGTAGACTGCCTAGGAATGGTGTAGGAGAAGGCTATGGGGAATCCATGTGGGGGCATAAGGGAATGCCAGTGGCATCATATTTATTATGGAGGGAGTTTGGGATTGGGATCCACCATGGAAAAGAAATAGCTTGCATTTCTTACTTTATGGGGGCATGAGGAATTATGTGGGGGCATAAGGAGGGATTGTGGGGGCATAAGGATATGTGAGATGATTTATATTGGCAGGCTATTACGGTGGTTACCCATTTCCCATTGGGAGGCATAAGTAGCTTTCCCCATAGTTCTTGCTCCTTTGGCTTCCATGGTGAAGCCTGAGTCTTATGTGATGTCTTTCATGTGGTTGCAAAACTGTTATTTTGGTTGAAAGATTGCTTTGTGATGTGGAATCCTATTGTTGCCATGAGTTGAAATACATTTCTTATTGCATTGTGGTTAGGGCTTGGGGGCCAATGAAGAAGGATGGCTTCTCCTTTTCATTAGATGTCTTGGTTGGGTGGAGAGTGTTACCTTTCCCCTACTCCTATTGTGATCAAATTGGATGAATGAGAAGAAATTTATGTTGTTGTTCTAAAGCAGAGGAGAAAGACTATTTGACAGTTCCATGTGAAATAAAATCTCATTGTAACCCTTCCCACTTTGAAGTGGATGAATTTGTAAATGTTTGAAATGGAAATATGTTGTATGGATTATGAAATTTGTAAAGTGAAATGAAAAATAAATAGACTCTGTTTTTGCTACGAAAGAATGTGAAGGAAATGTAATCTATATGCTGAATTTTGGGAAGGAATAAAAGAAAGAAATTGTAAAAAATGCCTTTGGAATTCAATGAATGAATGAAATGCTTTTCCCAAATTGAATTGTTAAAGTAAAACTGATTATATCAATGTTTTGGAATCTCTGTTTGAAAGGAAGAAATGTGTGTGAGAAAAATAAGATTTTGTCTCTTTTAGAAATGTGTGCGAGAGAAATACAGTATTTTGTCTCTTTTGGAAATGTGTAAAATTGGAAATCAGAATTGCATTTTGGGTTTAGAATAGTTTGATTTGAATCCACTAAATGTATTAGACTAGAATAGAAATGAATCTCCATACTTGGAAGGTGAAAAATGATAAATAAATCCTTTAGAAATTAATCTTTGTTTTGTATTTCATCTTGGCAAATAATTTATCTAAAATGAATAGTTTGAACCTACAAGCAAGAAATAACAATGAAACATTAAAATCTAACATGTTATGATATAAATGAACTCATTGGATAAAATACTTAAGGAAAAATCCTTCAAACATTGCAAAATTGGGCCCAAACTTTTCACAGTCTTATCATTTGCTGTCAGAAGTTGTAAAAATTTGAATTGGAAATCAATTAAGCAAAATTACCTTCCAAATGCATCCTAAATTCTTCTTAGAATCCCCCATGTCTATTTGACATGTTGAGAGAGGAGGAAGATCAAATTGAACAAATTTTATAAGTTAAAATTTACCAGTTTACTTTTAAAAATCCTGCAGGTCATTTTCTTAAAATTGATCCCTTAAAACTTATCAAAATATAAAATTAATGATCTTTATGAAAAGAGGGCATCAAGAGATTTCCAAAAGTTCTCGTTTTCCTAAAACTAAGATCTATATAAAAAGTTATGGCCCTCTGAAGTTTTCTTTCCTTCGTGGAAAATTTTGGGAAAATTTTCCTTTCAGAAGTCCCACGGCCCGAATTTTTCCTTAAAACACTTGGGAAAATTTTCAAAATTTTCCCCACCCCCCATGACCCAATCAAAGGTTGTCATGTGGCACCATGAGGTGATAGCGAGAGGGTAGAACCCTTGCAACTTAATCATTTCAAGAAAAAAAAATTGGAAAATTTTTATAATTTTCCCCACAGCTCTGCCAACCCGCAACCAATAGGGTGTTGCCACGTGGCTCGGTGGAGGTGCGGGAGTATTTTGGAACTTAACCTTTTTACCCCCTTTTGGAAATTTTTCTTAAATCTCTCCACCGACCCACTAGCCTGCATAGCCAATGAAAGGTTGACACATGGCAGCCTTAGGCGTCGGTGGAGGCGCGCGTAAAATTTAACCCCTTGCACTTTTTGAAGCAAAAGTCTAAAATTTGTATGTTTCCCGCATGTCCGGTTTTCCCCACGCCAATCTGAGCTTGACACGTGTCCTCTTTGGGCCCACAGGTGCATGGAGGAAAATCATGATTTTTCCCCGAAAAGGGAAAAAATGCTAAAACTCTTCCCGCTCTGCCGACCCACACAAGGGAAAATTTTCTTCCCTAGTCCCACAGTGCCCATCTTGGGAAAATTTTCCTCCCAAGGTCCTGCACGACCCATAACTTGAGTTTTATGAGGAGTTAGGAGGACTTATTTATATCAATGGAAAGGTGAGGAAATTTCCTATCCAATGAGAATGATTTAGGGAATTTTGAATGCATTAAGTATGAGAAAAATCAAGTAGAATATTTAATCAAGTTTTGGGAGTGGGTAAGTAAGAATTTACTCGATGATTTTAAATATGTATTCTTTTCCCCACCGTAATTAAAAATTGCTCTTGTCTTAGATCTTGTGGAATTAAATACCTTGAGTATTTAATTGTTTTGGTCCCTTAACCCTAAAATTTTAATCAAGGAATATTTAGCTAAAATGTCAATGTAATCAATGATTAAATTAATCCCTAAGGAGATTTGAGCAAGGTGTGGACATATTACCTTGTTGCTTTATATAATGTGGAATTAGTAATTATTATAATGGGAAAATTTATCAGTTGAATTTAATTTTCCTTGAGACTTTGGTCATTAACACTTTAAATGGGTATGGTGAGGAATTATTCTCTAAACCTAATTGAACCATTAAACCCTAAATTTGGGATCTTATGACCTCTAATAATTATTAATCAAGAAAAGTTTTTTCTAGTGGATTTGAATTTTTCGGAACCTATTAGTGACAGTTGTTGTCTTGTAACCTGGTTGTAGATTATTTTAATAAAAAAATTTATTCCATAATTTTCCTAACTAACCCTAGGTTGTTTCTTGGCTCTCAAGTGGGTTGTTTTAGCGGGCGTTACGCTTAAGAACCACAGATGGCTTGACAAGAGGATGTGGAAGTGATTAAGATAACAACATTGGCTAGTGTCAAAAAATATGTCCAAAAGTTTTTCATAACAAGTTTATTATATGTTGAATGTGATAGGATCTCTAAGAGGTCAGTCGTTCTTTAATTTACTAAGGTGATAAAAAACCAAGGTCAAACAAACACCATAGAGATAAATGTCACAAAATGTGTTCAAATAGGCTAACCAAAATATCACCGAAGGGATGAAAATGGTAGGATGATTTGTAGAAGAATAGCAAGGAAGGGAAGAAATAACATCCATGTGTATGTAATACCTGATTGCAATGCTTGATCTTTGTACCTTTGATTTTTCTTGTGTTTTATCAATTTTTTTATATTTTTGAATTTATTTTTTAATTTTTTAGATTTTTGATAGTTTTAGGAGGTTGGGACTAACAAAGTCACTCTGTGTGGTAAGATCCAATAACAATTTTTGTGACTTCCTTTATTAGGGAGACTAGGTGTGTTTGTTTATCAAGCGTAATATTTTCTCTGACCTCAATGATCGAGGTGAGCTTGTACTCAAAAATGACTATGAGTTTTCTTGAAACATGGATTTCATATGTGGGAGTTTGAGTTCCCTATCTAGAGGTTTATGCACTTTGTACCATACTTGATGGTTGCGTTGATGTGTGTTCTTGAATCGTGTTTGATTTACAATTTTGAGATTGTTCAAGTTGTTGGGGGATTTCAAGATCTTGGAAATTTTGACCTGAGCTTGATAATGAACTTGTTTGGGTTTCTTATGTCGACGTGTGACTTTTCCGAGCCCGAGAAATGGGAGAAGAGAGAGAATGTGGACGTTTAGAACTGATGTGAGAAATGACCGTGGGCTTGCCATAACCATTGATAGAAGAAAGATGTGATGGATGAAAAGGATACGGTCCAATAATTGAAGAGGATGGGCTACCAGGAGGTGAGCCACTAATAGAAGATGACGAAGGGCTACCAGGATATGGCCCTAAGATGGAAGAAATTGGGCTATGAAGACATGGCCCAAGAATTGAAGAAGATGACGAAGGGCTGCTAGGACGTGGCCCAAGTATAGATGAGGAAGGACTATCAGGATGTGTCCCATAGATATAAAAGGATGAAGGGATACTAGGATGTGGCCCAAGAATAGAAGGTAATAGGCTACCAAGAGGTGACCCACAAGTAGAAAATGGAGGGCTACTAGGATGTTTCCCAAGATAGAAGAAGACGATGGGATACTTAGCGGTGACCCACAAGTAAAAATGGAGGACTACTCGGGGTGGCTCTAGAATAGAAGAATATAATGGGGTACTCAGCGGTGACCCAAGGAGATATTTTGGTTGAGGAATGATGATAGATAATGAATGATTTGGTAATGAGAAGATAGGCCATGGCTCAATGTTAGACGCTGATATCTCATCATGCTCAAAGGAAGGTAAAGATGGAATAAAATAAGAATCAAGTTTCATGACTTTAGGATCTTCCTTTATGTTCATTGAAAAGGACCAACTTCTTTTCCTCGGTATGTGAGCATATCGAGTGCTAGAAATAATCCTTGTTTGCAATCCTCTAAAGGGATATCATCGTGTAGTTTAATTTTTCCTTCATTTCGAGAGGAAGTAATCAATAGAGATTGTTTTTCTTTGGCCATAAAAGGCTGAATAGAAAAAATAAGTCTAATGAGCGGGAATATTGATTAATGTAAGAAGATGACTCAAGAGAGGAAGTAGGATTGGAGGCAAACGTCGATGAATGGATGATTTGGATTTGGACCTATGTCATTTTTCTAGAAGAAAAAATAATGTAGGTTGGAAAGTAGGATCACATAGCCATCCGTTAAGTTATGAAGTAGGATTCAAATTAGATGATTCGATTAGAGGTAATCGAGTCATGGAACTCTTCGGACAGAGGAAGAGGTCGTTGAGATGACTAAAGAAGGAGTTCCTGCGAAGAAAGGGAGGACCATGACTTAAGAACCAAATTATATGTTCAATAAAATAAAATTGGAGTCACATAAGTCTTCAAAGGAGGAAGATGTCATTGAGGTGATTGGGATTAAAGTTCTGTGAAGCAAGGAGGACCTTGATTCAATATTTGATCTAGGGGTATCTAAACAATATTTGGGATCCAAATATTTAGAAGAAGAGTGGGAATCGAATGGTAGTTTGGATCTGAATTAGAAGAAGAAGAGTGGGGGAACCTGAATAATAATTTGGATCATAAGCATCCAAACCATACCACCGACTATGAGATGAAGGTGGGGAACAGGGTACCCATATGGTTCTAACACAAAGAACCAACTGAGGTTTAGTTGTAATGAGAATATTTTGATTTGAATTGCTAAACCTATGTTCCGTATTGTAGTAAGTGTGAGAAACCATGTTATAGTTAGTCATTGTTGGCATCGTTTTAAGCACAAATGTCTAGATCTAGATAGTGGGATGGAACTCCTTCAAAGGGAAGGAAGTGACACGTCCATTTGGGTAGCATAAGGGAAACCAACTAGACATTTGGTAAGTATAGAGATGTGTGTGTTATTTTCTGAAGAAGGTCTACGGAAAATAGACATTTTGATGACATAATATCGATGAGATAAAAGGGATTATCCTAGAAAATAAGTTTTCTAGATGAATAATCACAAGGAACAATCATGCAAGTTGGAAACACAAAGCTAATCAACAAGGAAATACACCATATGCAAATGCATGTGCAAAGTAAGTTCGATGAAAAGATGATCAACACAATGTCAACATTTACGTCAAGCTCGAAATGAACAAGGCATAAATTTTAACAAAGGGTAGATGTGATTCCCAATCAAAGGATACAATGACGTGTTCAACAACCAACAAGGACAAAATGTTAAAGGGCGAGGGTTACAAATGTAATCCACATAACCACACCAATTGGACACGTCTGTCAAGCTTCGTAGAGAATCGAGATATTAGTGCCAAAGTGGTATCGAAATGACACAAAAAAGTAAGTGACACTCTTCAAGATTTTGGACAATGTTTAAAGTAAAACAAAGTCAAAGTATACTAAGTATGTATTAAAATGTGCACATCATAATGCCACAATGTGGATAATTAGATCACATTCACAAAAACACAACATAAGTATCTTAATTATGTCGAGATAATGCGAACAAGGCCACATGTCAAAGGGAGATAAAATGATGAATCAATCCAAACTATGATGATGATATTGAAATCAATATCAAGTGGTCATTAAAGATATGAGGATGCATCCACGCACTTTAGATGTTTAACAACTCAGCCGCAAACATGGATGAGCATAAATAGACAAAAAAGTGGTGAACACTATCTATGACAACACTCTGAAAGATGCCTTTTGTTGCCCCAAATGGGAAACAAGAATGCAAAGGTATAGATAAAAAGATGAAAAATAAACTAAGCGCCACTTGGGTAGAGCTTTGCCTCATCCGAAGGTGAGAAAGAAGCTAAGCTAAGTGAAATGTCGTCTAATTTCGTGATGAAAGGCACTTAGATCCAACTTAAGTGGATTCTTTGCCTTGTTTGAAAAACAAGGTTCTGAATCCAAACAAGTTATCACTTCATGATGGCCAAGACGTGATAAAGGACTAGTAAAGTGGGCCTCAAGACAAAATGGCCTCCTTAATAAGATCTCTCAACTAGGTGTTACAAATCCATCTAAGAGCAGACACGATTTACCCAAAAAGTCACACTGACTAATTTGGGAGTATCTTGGCTTTTCCCCCTTCAATTACAAGTGGGAACTAATTGCATCCATCATGTACTCTTTCCAAGGTCGTGATATGAACAACTTTGTAACGCTAACTCACAAGGAAAACTAGTCAAGTGGGTAAGCGAGGTGCTTCTTGTTTCATCCATGAGGTTACACAGTGGTGGAATACTTTAGGGTTCTTGGAACCACCCCCATTGTTGTAGCTTAAGGTGTTATGCCAAAGGGGTTATGTTCTAGTTAAGCAGAGGGACGTACCCTTTTCTCAAAACCTGTAATATACAATGTTTTGAATATGGTGTGTTTTTTATCTTTCTTAACTTAAATGTGGTTTTAAGTGGCACACCATTTGGCAACCTGCATGTAAACATGTGTATTAGAAGTTTTGTATTGTTTGGTTTTGACGTCTTTCTTTGACAAGTGATTTTGGTCCTACATACCAAGGTTAGTAATTTTCCAAAATGTCATACAAAGGAGATAAGATGTTGTTTTTGATTTCCTAGATCATCCTAAGACGCAAGGAAAGAGCATACGCAACAAGGTATCTCACTCAAATTTTCAATAAATGGAAAATTCCTAAGTACAATGCAAAAAGGAGTTCCTTTTAACCAACTTTGAAAGCTAAATAAACCATTTTGCAAGTATGAAGAAAGTGGTGAAACGTTTCTGATTCCCAAGATCACCTAGAAAGGCGTGAGAGAAGAGCATATGCATTTCAAACTTTCACAAATGAAGATGCAAACATTTTTTAAAAATTTAGTACAAGAGAACTTAATGAAGAGGAAACTTGTAAACCACTATTAGAACCCTGCAAAAGTTAGAAATCCAAGAAAATCATAAAATTCTAGAAATCTATTTTTAGCAGTTTTTTTGATTTTAGTATTTTGCATTTTTGGAGGTCTCGAGGAACTTTTGGGAGTTTTGTAATAGAATTAACTATACTAAAGGTATATTAATTTTAGAATTTCCCTCACAAATTACACTTCGTTCTCTTTCGATGCCTATTCAAACTCTGAAAATGGGTTAACGAGTCAAAAGATATGATCAAAACAAGGAGCATTAAAAATAAAATGAATGAATCCGGACTACACAGAGACACCTATGCATCCAGAATAACACATGCGCACCCCAGCCAACGGATATGTGCCCTAACCAATGCAGACACGTGTAAGGTAAAAATTCAAAGGGGGATAACACCTACGTGGGATTTTTGATAGGTATGCTAAGGTTCCAACGTGGACGTGCCTAACTCAATGATACACCTGTAAAACAAAATTAGTAAAATCCATAGTATACCAAAAACACAGACACATCCAGACAGAGATAGAGATGCTTGCAACTCAACATGGATGCTTAGGGTTCAACAGAGACGTGTCTAAGCATAAAACAAAAAGTTTCAATTTTTACACAGTGGGGTTATTTACATAGACACATCCAGAGAGATGGAGACACCGACCCACCGACGGAGACACGTGCGCATCCTTGTAGAGAGAAAACCTGTTAATGATAAGTACATCTAGATAGGTGCGTGCCTGTTTTTGACAGGGATGCTAGGGTTTCAACATGGATGTGCCCCTCTTTGACCTATATACGCGCACCCTCGGGAAACCTGTAAAAAACATGGAAATGAATTTTTGAAAGCCAACAAGTTATTTGTTAGTACAAGAAAATCATTTCTAACCTTAACCCACAAAATGACTATAAACAAAGATGATTTAGCCCCTTTAAGAAATGGAAACAAGCAAATAACAAGTTGTTTTTTCTAAAAAGATGAAAAATGGGCTAAAAATCTTGAAAGAGGCCTCCATTAATGGAGTAGGGACTTCGTGTCCCACCGGCATGACAAGATTAGTTACATTAATAAACAAGAAACTAGCTAAGTAGTTCCATGATCTAACTAAACCTATCATAAACATCAAGATGAGTGCTAAACAAGATAACTTCTACAATAATGAATTAAACTAAAACACTATCATTTTATCTCTAACTACTCTATGATTACTTAAAACATAAATTGAACCTAGTTAAACCTATGAGAAATCAAATTAGATTTGTTGTTTGCTTCAATAGAGGTGAAGAGGTCTCTCTAAAATTGCTACAAAGCCAAGTTAGATACCCTTCTACTAACCTACTATGAAGTTACATATACAAAATGGAGGAGCTTCAACAATGGAGGATAGCCAAGATCAAATGCCTATTAGCTTGGCTAATGAAAATGAGGTCTAATGCCAATATCTCCAAATGTGAGAGAGAAGGACTTGTGAGTGAAGTTGTAAGTTTGAAAGGGAGGGGTGACCCTTCTATTTATAGATTTCCAAATGGAAGAGTTTAGAATTTGGGTGCATGTGGGACTAAAGCTCAAAAATAAATTTTAGATTAGATTAGGATAAACATGCTTTAGGATTAGTTAAGATTGGTTTAGGCTAGTTAACTAGGATTTAGGCTAGTTAAACTTGATTAGCAAGTAGTCAAAAACTCATTAAGAGTTGGGAGGGTCCGGATAACCAATTGTGGTGATAGATAGCCTACAAAACCAATAGAAGTGGTCTAGAGAGAACTAGGGAGATTTTGAATGGTCAAAAGGAGGAATGTTTAGCTAATAAGAGAGATATTAGCCAAATAAGCTGATTATAGGAGGAATACGATTGAGAAGGTGTCGTGAATGGGCATCCGAGAATGGAGTGAAGAAGGGGAATTAACAAAGTGTCCAATTGACTAAATGGGATAAAATGCTAAGTGTAAGAATATTTTAGTTGTCTACACTTACTAAGTGTTGCACTATATCTCATGCCCTATGTAGTTCTATCTCGTGTGTGTGTGTGTGTGTGATCATGCCCTAGGTGCTCTTATGCTCTCACTTCGTGAAAGTATCAAGCAATAAGCGTGTAGAAATGTAATAAAATCATGGATGAAATAGAATAAAATTTCTTTTTATGCAATGTGATGCAGATGAACTAGCCTTTTGCCTTGTGATGAAGCTAGATGGATACAACCTTAGGTGATGATAGTAGTGTTTAATGATTGGTACCTCATTATCGTTATCTTGATCTAATTTCGTAGTTAACCTTGAAAATTCCAACCACTAAAAAGATAGAAAGCTCAAATGGTTAGAAAGTTCTCAAAAAGTGGTGGGAAATTGTAAAAAGGCTTATGGCACCCCAAATGGGACTAGGGAACTAAGGGCACCCTGGTAAAGGGTCATGTGCCCTATTCAAAGGTAGAATGTTGTAAAATGACAAAGCATACTAGGAAATTATGTAATCGAAGTTCGACGGTGATGACATAAAGCAAACTAAAATGTCCAAAGGACATGGGTTAATTAGTAATTTCTTCACTCAAAAACCATATGAATAGTAGTATGAGACCGGGACTAAATAATGCCTAGAGTGCGTGATTTTGTTTCTATAAACATAGAGAACATCCTTTCTTCTATAATACATTCCCAAACCACCTAAGGAATGCCATGTGTATTTTTACTAAGGTGGGCGAATCAGGTTTGGAGAATAATTTTTATTTCACATAAACAATCCACGGGATGGAGTACATGCAACCCTTCTCCCGAGCTTCAAAGGGGTGCCACATTTCCTATTGACCAAGTACACCTTGTCAAGTTCCGTGGTCAACCTTTCACCTTATACAAAGGCACAAATGCAAGATGTGATTTTCCTTCACCCCTTCACTCCTTATTACGTGCCAAGTTTCCATAGTGATTGAATACTCGATCGAGAATAAAATATATACCTCTCCTAAAGAATGTGTAAAGGTTTTAGAGTGCAACGTGCATTTCTCTCAAGACTTAAAATATCCTTAAAATATTCATTTACATGTGCCTCGGAGGGAATTGCATTTTCACTTGCATAAAATTATTTAAACATGTAAAATGAATAAGTACCTTTGCATTGATTGGTAACAAATGACCATTGTTTTCCTCATGAACCTCATCCTGGGGATGACCTCGCAAGGAAAAACCAAGACCCAAAGGGAAAGACCACAAAAATTATTAAAATTTGATGATGACACAAGAGTGGAATAGGGAACAAACCATGACAAGGAAGAAGATATTAACTACTAACCATTTACAAGATAATAATTACTCACGTAATTATTATTTACTCATCACATGTGAACACTAACATAGATTTCCTAACATTCCCCCCTTAGTGTTTACATGGGAGAAAATATAGTCACACTTCTTTTCAACTTGCTTGCCTCTGCTCGCTCATGATCTTGGACCTCTGTATGAACCCATATCCATCTAGTATGAACCCCTATTCAAAAATAGGAACCCTGTTCCAGGTATGAGCCCCTGCTCATCCTCTTCAAGTATCATGATGTTGATTTTACTTTTGTGCTTTCATTTTCTTCACTATGTTTATACACTACGAGGTTACATAGCTCGATTAAACGGTGTATGGATTTAACATAAAACTTATGGGAACCATTATATGGTTGTGTGGTGATGAGGAGACAAGTTTCATAGGCTAGTGTATAGTCCCGAAACTATATTGCAAAGAAATGCTTAAAAATACGGCCATAGTAATGTAAATGTTGATTGCATTGTTTGTTCACCATTTCTTCTAATCAACAATGTCTATATCTGAATGGAAGTTACATAAATACTTTACTGGTTGACACTAAGGAGATGCACAAGTTCTCATAACCTATAAAAAGTTTTAACCAAAAGTATACAAGATATACACACTCACGTAGAGTGAATAAGGGCAATCAGGACAATCTAATAGACCTTTACAATTATACATGGTTATCATATGTTTTCAAAATATTTCCAAAATATTAAACATTTATTTATGTTGGATTCAATTGTTGTAATTTTAAATCATTGAAGGCATTAATTGTACTTAAGGGGTTTGTTTTTAAAAAAATATCTTAATTTGGATGAATCATAACATGGGTGTTACATTTTGGTATCAGAGTTGTAGGTTTATCATCTCTTAGACTTAATGGGTTCATAATGCTAATAAGACATCTTATCCTTGTATTAACATAATATGATGGTTATGATAAGGATGAACCCTGGTGAAAGAATAGGTTCAGATTAATCTGGAGGTTAAATGGTTAAGAAGATAAATTCTAACAATCCTTCATGACATCAAAACTCGGATAGCTTCCCATGAGCATCTGGTAGGAGTTAAATTATAAGGAAAAACAACTCAAATAACAAGTCAATGAAAAAAATGAGAAAATAAAAGAGCTTGCTTAACTACTAAACTATCTAATGATGAAAAGTTTTGGATTTGTAAATCCATTATGGGGTTAAACCCAAATATAGGAGAAGTAGATGTGCATGGACCATATACTATGGAATAAGTGTTTGAAAATTCCATTGGGTAGGAACAAAAGCTGCAAGCAATTCCTAATCATAGAAAGAAAAATCATAAGAAGAGTGTCAACTCACCTTCACCATTAAATTCTAGGAAAACTTGGTGGAAGAAACATGGCAACTAAATGAGGAGTATTAGGAATAATACAACAACAAAAATTATATACAAGGAAGAATGGGCAAAACAATATTGTTTGTGATAAAATAAAATTGACAATAAAGGGCCTACTAGTGGATGTTTTACATGGAGAGGTGAGAGCATATGTAAATAATTTTCCCGAAAGAAGCAAGGGAATAACTAATAACAAGGAATTCATGCCGCAATGGGTGATCGCCAAGCCAAGGAACAAGCTACTCCTATTGAAGTGTCAGGTAAGTTATATAGACTTCTTGTTACTATTTTAATTTAACACAAGTGCAACCAAATGCTTTATTTCTAGTAAATTATCAGTAAAAATATCTAATAAAAATAGATGTATGAAAAACACGTGGCACTGTAAAATAGGGGAATGATGTAACATGTAGGGAAGACCAATATCTTTTGGAGTAGTGATGTAATTACCTAGGTTTACCACTAAAATTGACTTGTACATGATTCCCTTAGGGTCTTATGATATTATTATATGGGTAAATTGGATGTCCAAACATAATAAAATAGTAGACTATTTCAAAAACATAGATGAATACAATGAACAATTGGGAATAATGTTAAGATGTTCTTAGAAAAAAATGTATGAATTTTTTTTGAAATGTTCTTTTTATCTTAACAAAGTGTAGTACTATAGTAACATCATAAATAGAGATGGGATCTCAGCTAACCCATCAAAAATCAAATCCATTACTTAGTTTCCAGCACCAAGAATGTACATAAAGTAAGAAGCTTTGTGGGGTTGGTTGGTTATTACAAAACATTCGTTAAGGATTTCTCAAGATTGGTTAGCCAAATAACTTCTTTGCAAAAAAAGGATAAGAAGTTTTTAGGACTGATAAATGTGAAAATGCATTTAATTAGTTGTATTAAAAACTTACAAAAAAACTTGTTTTAAAAGTTTTGAACCCCAACATAAGCTTTATCATGGTAATTGATGCCTCAAGTGAAGGTTTGGGTGGAATACTTCTTTAAAATGATTATATAATTTTTTAGGGAGTAGAAACTGAAGGTGCATGAGTAAAACTATGTTCCCCATGACTTAGAACTTGTTGCCATAGTTCATGCCTTAAAAATTTGGAGGCATTACCTGCTAAGAAATCCATTTGAACTGAAAACATACCATTTGGGATGAAATATATATTTACACAACCAAATTTGAATGCAAGACAATGTAGGTAACTGGAGTTTCTATCCCAATATGAATTTGACATTAGTTACATTAAAGGAAAAGAGAATCATGTGGCTGATGCGCTGAGTCATAGGAAGTATATTTCCACTATTGTGACCCTCATAACATAGTTTAAGGAAGAAGTTAAGAAACAACTACAAACTAATTCATGTTATCAACATGAGAAAATTGTGTAAGTAGTGAATCTCAATGATAGGATATATAAAGGTTTTAGGTTTGATAATGAATGAGTCTTATGGTAATAACAAAGTTTAAGTACCCTTAGAAAATGAACTTAGAACAAAAATTATGAAGGAAATTCATGATGCTCCCTATTCCATGCTTCTCGTAGTAAAAAAACTATTGCCTGATGTAAAATATCAATAATTATAGAAAGGAATGAAGAAAGATATGACAAATTATGTTGCACATTATCTTGAGTGTCAATGTGTTAAGGCAGAGCACATGCATCATGTTGGTTTGTTGTATCCTCATAGAATTCCACATTATAATTGGCAAGTAATTAGCATGGAGTTTGTGAAAAGACAGTCATTATCTAAAAACAAACATGACATGATTTTAGTAGTGGTTGAAAAATTAACCAAAGTAGCTCACTTCATACTGGGTAATCTAAAAGATGATTCCCCGTACTTGCAAAATGATTTTTGCATGAAATATTTAAATTACATAGAGTTTTGAACTTATTATTTTTATAGGGATCCTAGGATGACCTCTCAGTTTTGGAAAACTTTAAACTCAACTTTGGGAACAAAATTGAACTTTAGTTCAACATACCATCCTAAAACAGATGGTCAAACAGAAAGAGTTAACTAGGTTATGGAGGATATGCTCAGAATGTATTGCATGGATCAAAAATATAAATGGGAGGAATATCTTCCATTGGTTGAATTTTCCTATAATAACACTTATCATTCTTTGCTGAAAATGTCTCCATTTGAAGCGTTGTATGGGAGAAAGTGTATAAATCTTATTATTTGGGATAACATAGAGGAAAGAGAGGTAGTAGGGCCGAAATGTTGACATAAATGGAAAAGAAAGTAAAGTTCATTTGTGAGCGGTTGAAAGAAGAATCCAATAGGCAAAAAAGCTATGTTGATCTAAAAAGAGTTGACATAAAATTTGAGCAAGGGGATAAAGTATTTTTAGGGTAAAACCTAAAAAATATCTCTATTACATTTGGCAAGGATGCCAAATTGTCACCTAGATATGTGGGACCTTTCAAATTCTAGAAGTTATAAGTCTGGTGGCATACAAATTAGCATTACCTCCTACATTGTCTAGAATGCATGATGTTTTTCATATTTATTTGCTTAAAAAGTATGTTTTAGATATAACACATGTCATAAATTGGACTCATTACATGTTTAGGACCGGTAATTGTCATGGTTGAACCAATTTGAGTGTTGGAAACTTGTAGGTTACAACTCAGAAATCATGATATTACACAATGCAAGGTCCAATGGGACCAATATTCTAAGGACAACATAACTTAGGAAAACTTGAAAGAAATGAAAATTGTATTTCATTTTCTGTTTCACTGATTAAAACAAATATTTGACTATCTACTATGGATTTATTATACATTACTTGATATTTATGATGACTACAATGGAAATTTTTGCTATATTGTTGATGTTTGGAAACATTTTGTTGTTGTTAAGTTGGATACAACCAAGTTTTATGAATTATGATTCATTGAAATTATAAAAAAAAATCATTTTTTATTAAATATGAATTTTTTTCTTTTAACGTTGATTTCAAGATTACTTTTAATTGATATGTTGATAATGTTTAAGTTTAAATCATCAGGATGATGATTATTTTAAGAGGGTAAGTATGTCACACCTCCAAATTTGATGTGTTTATCATCACAAAGTGATTGAAAGAGATCGAATTGATTAATTATAAATGTTCATTAAATTTTATATATATATATATATATATATATATATATTGTTTGAAGTTATTGTTGATGACGACCACCTTCTAGTTTGCATCGTTTTATGATATTAATTGGTTAAATATCCGTCATTGTTACTCAGTATTAATTAAGGATGCCTTGCGATTGTTAAGGTTATTTAGCATTGTTTAAGGAAGTTCCAATGTTTTGGTTAAGGAATTCGAGGGTTGATTGAACTCAACCATTTCATGTTTTGAATGAATGGTCATAGACCGTGAGGCATTAAGATTGTTTAATGTTGATTGGAAAAGGAATCGGTCTTGGTCGCATTGCATTGTTGATGTTAACCACTCAAGAAGGAAACATATAATGTTTATATTTTCTTAGACCACATAGAAATTAATTGAGGAAAATAATTAAGGTCCGGTGGTCTTAGACCACATTCTTGGAAGTAGTATAAAGTTTAATGTTATGGGACTTAGTCTTGGACCACTTGGAAAATAAAGTTGAAATTAGTTAATAGAGATGTTTGGTAAATAAATTATGTTAAATGACCCTCCGTACTTATCATTATTAACTATATTCCTAGAATGTAATGGAAGTTGTTGTCATGCAAATGTGCTACAAGAAAATTGATAATTTTCAAGCATGACAATGATATCTCTGTGTCAAAACTTTCAATTTTTACCTTTCTGAGGCATCCCAGATCTACCCAGTCAATTTTATGACTTCCTAGTGGATGTTAACTCAATCCCCTAGGTTAATTAGGAAATTCAATTCAACCTCGTAGGTGATTTAGGAGTTCTTGAAAGATACTATTTTTGAGCAATGTTGGAAAGGGCTACCGCTGGCCTTCCCAAGACTGGTGTAACCCCTAGAGAGGAATGGAGGAGATAAATCCAACATGGAGATGAATTGAAGGTATAATAACATCAAGTAATTTATTTTGGAAGATTCATGAAATATTTGGAGGAGTTGGGGTAGTTTCATCAAAAATAGGGTTCACAGTCTCAGCGGTGTTCAAGGCCAAAAGAGCTACTGAACTTTAGGAAGTGACTCTAGGAGATATGGATGGAGTTAGTTTCCAAACAAGATGTATTCAAAAATATAATTAAAATATCTACAATATGGTGAATTCATATTTTTCACAACACTTTGGTGCAATAAGTTTCTATCCGGTATTTTTCATTCTCATCTAAGGAGCCAAAACAAAACTCCACTTTTTAGGGCTTAATTGGAGGAATAAAGAGCTTATAACTGCACCATTGGATTCAAAAGGATATTTTAATTCAAATTCATTTAATTTTTACCAAAAATTCCATCATAATCTAAAGATATCATTGTTTCAAGTTTCCCTCAAGGTGAGCTTCCCGCAGTTAGTCAAATTTTGATGAGGACATGTGTCACTCCAGAGCCTGACGCATTTTGATTTCCCTTGAATACATTAATAAAAAGGAAATGAAGAATATTAAAATGTGTCCAACACTTTTTTTCCCTTTGGTCACACATAGAACCTTCGGATCACCATTCAGCCCCAGTGCTTGTCGAAGCATATCCCTCAATCGCTCGATTGTTGTGACAAGTGGTGCAACATAGCACGATGTGAAAACTGATGACACTTATGTCCCTTTGGAAAAATTATATGAGGGACATGAAAATTTTCCCAGACCCCTTGTGGCCCTCAGGTCATCAATGTGACCATCTTCAGTGCAAATTTCAAGCCCCCAAGAGTTAGTTGGAGCCAAATGCACAACCATCGGATGCCCGCCAAGTGTCAGCTCCAGTGCGATGTGAAATTTGATTTCCCTTTCATCCCTTAAATATTGAGGTACATAGGGGATATAAAAAATTTCCCATCCCTAGGTATGCCTCCTATTTCTTCATATGACCAACTTCCAGCCCCCAGGTGCTTTTCTCAAGTTTTTAGCCCTAATTGTCAATCGTTGGATTTCTGTCAAGTGTCGCGTTGAGCTGTAATGTGAAATTTGATGTCTCTTTCATCCCTTAATTATTAAGGGACATCATGGACATAAAAATGTGCCCCACCCTTGGTATGCATTTTTAAAATTCTTTAAATTTGACACTTAGCTTTATTTCCTATCGCTTCTTCTTTACAACATTGTACCTGCCATAGGTTTGTTCATGCTTACACCCATTCCACCATTGTTGCTCCAAACTAGCCCCACCATGGCCACAAAACCCTCCACTCCATGAAAAACACAGAGGAAGGATTGATCGAAAGAGTTAAAGAAACAAAGAATGAAAGGGAAAAACAAATAAATTCATTTGAAAACCCCATTTCCGTGAGACGAAGATTCAAACATATCTTACAAACCAATGCACAAATCGGAGAAACATTTACTGATGTGTTCATCATTCTTAAAGGCCATAAAAATCCTCACCTAAAAACCTCCCATTTGTAGCAAGGACTATTCGCAGCCGAAGAAATCCCGTCTTGGCCCAATGAAGACAAAAGTCAGATTTCCTATCAAACCGACAATCGGTTTGAAGAGAAATTTCACCTAGTAGAATGAGAACAAAAACCCATATAATTTTTTTTTTTTTGTGAATTGAGAAGAAAACTAGACCTACATTTTTCAAGCTTTGTTAATGTTTGTCGCTTTTAGAATTGTCACCAAGTAAAAATTTGAAATTTTAAAATCTCACGAACCAGTGATCGGGTAAGCCTAAGATTTCAAAGGGGTGATATTAGGAAAAAAACCATATAGAAACCTTCATTCTGCCATGATACAAATAAAAAAATCTCACTTTCTAAAAATAGTAGGTCTTCTACATGGGATACTATTATTTCGGGTAAGTCACCAACTGAAGAAGCTACGAAAGAGGTAGTGAACACGAAGTGGTATTGAGGCAAAAATTAATAGAAATGGTCGCCTTGGTCTAGAATTGATACTTACTAAAAATATTAATTGGTCTCACGAACACCTGATAAAAATACAAAATTGGTCCATAAAGTGAGAGGAATAAAGGAGAAAGATAAATTCAAGTTGCAATATCTAATTGAGGTTTGAAGCAACTGATTTTTCATACATACTAAAAATAGTAATTCATTCAGAGGGTGAATTTAATGTAAGGAGCATCCTAAGAGTTGAACAATGAAATTGACACTATGAGTTAGAGTTCGAGAGAAGGATTTATATACTTACTAAAAATAGTAAATTATTTTTTTAGAAATAGTAAGTACTGAGGAACCATGAAGTACAAATGGACAAGACAGAAGTTGACGCAAGCCTTTCACTTTTGAGTATGAGATAGAAGAAAATGATGTCTCATATATGGACTTCAATGATCTAAAGGCTCGCATGACAACCAAGGAAAGAGGGAAGATTGAAGACCAAGTATTCGCAAGTGGATTGTTCACAACTGTAGGACACCCCGTGTCTATACAAAGCTTTGAGTTGGTCTTGGCATACTCACACCACTATGATCCTGAAACACAAACAATTTCTTAGAATTTGAGGATTCTAATAAATATGGATTTAATCAACTTACATATTACATAATGTTATAATAAATATTTAAATAAATATTACATCATAACATAAGTAAATAAAGAAATACTTATAGGAAATAAATAACACAGGTGACACAAAGTATTTATAGTGGAAAACCCCAATAAGGTAAAAATAATTTTAAAATAACATTTTACTTTAGAGAACTTATTTACATCCAAGAATATGAGTCACCACCTCCTCTAAAACCCTATTTAGTAAGGGTAAAACTAGATCATTTGATTTTCACACATTTGATATATTTCCGAATATATCAAATGAGGACCTAAAGTCCTTTTTATATAAGGTGATCGGGTATGTCTCCACCCACCTTTTCAACCTAAAATAATTGACACATACAACTAAGTTTATAATATTTAATATTAAAAATATAATCATTTCATGATATTAAATATTTAACCTAAATTATATACCTATGTTAGCATATGTAATAATAGAAATATAAATATTTCATATTATTAAATATTAACTTATATATTAATGATGGACCCATATATTTTAAGGGTTGGCTAGACCACTTAATCATTATGTTCTAACACTCCCCCTTAATGTTAAGTGGGATAACATAACATATGTCAATAGATTACCTACTCGTGGTACACTACAAGATTTATAATCCTTAAACCATAAAGGTTTTAAGATAGCATATCGGTTGAAGGAATTATAACACCTTCATCATACTCAATTTATCTTTTAATACAAAAGGATTTAGAATCTCAAAGATCATCTCATAATTAGTGGCTAAGTATGATTTGTGAGTTTTACATGTTCTCACATGTTCTCATAAAAAGTTATTGAATCCAAGCATATATGATCCTTTTACAACAAAGGACCTCCTTAACAATATGCTTATACTAGATGTTTACTAGTAAACTCAATAGCACTAAATAGTTTATCAAGACTCGCCTTTAAGATCTTTCTTTACTTCTTTCTAAAAATAATTCGAGGAGGCATATATGCCCAAAGGTCTTTTACACTTGCCTAAAGGTCTTTTACAAATGCCCAAAGGTCTTTTTACAAAAACCAAGTTCCATTAGGAGGTGACATTGTCATGCACACCCCCTTAATGGAAACTCGACAATCCAAGATTTTCATGAAAGTGAAAAAACTTTGCAGCACTCAGGAAATTTGTGAAGATGTCGACAACCCGCTTTTTAGTCAACATGAACTTGAGATTTATCTCATCATTTTACACCTTCTCACAGGTGAAGCGTATATGTATCTCAATGTTCTTTATCCTTTGATGTTGAACTAGATTCTTAATCAAGAGTAATACAAATTTTACCACCACAAAGAAGATAAATACTTCCTTTAGCTTTCATGTGTATCTCTACTAACATCCGTTGCAGCCACATGGCTTCTTGGCTTCTTCCATTATACTTCTCTACCTCAAAGAGAAAAATTCGAGACTGTTGATTATGTTTTTGTTTCAAGTAATGGTTCCTACACCAAAAATTTGAACACATATCCAGTATATTTTATAACATAATATCGGTATGGTTAAAATCACAAAATCCATATAAGGTATCATTTTTATTCTTATTATAATGCAACCCATAATTGATTGTTCATTTCAAATATTTAAAAATTCTTTTTGCAAGATTATAATGATCTCTAAAAAGTTTCTACATAAACCTTGAAGTAATTCATTTTGTATAGGAAATATATTATCTCGGTTATAGTTAGATAAATCAAACTATCAACTAATAACGTATATAAAATAGGATCAACATTTTTCGATCAATATTTATTCCAACTTCCATTGAAGTAGAAAATGGTTTACAATCAATCATAAGAAACTTTTTAAATACAATGGTTCGTATTGTGTTTTTAAAATAAAAATAGAATGAAATACAATCATACAAATAACATGATGTAAGAGACATAACTCATTCATTTCAAAGTACTACTTTAATTTCTCTTTAATCCTATGAATTAAATTATAATTGTCACCATACATAAGAAAATCATCAACATATATACATATAATGATAATATGTGAGTCTTATTGCTTAGTGAATATATCATTGTTAGAAGAACAATTAACAAAACCTAATAGTTTAAAAAAGGAAACAATTTTCACATACCAAGCTCTAAGATCTTGTTTTAAACCATACAAGGATTTCTCAACTTACAAACATAGTTTTCTTTACCAATTTCTTCAAATTATTTAGGTTGAAAAATGTAAAGTTCTTCTTTTAAATCAAAATTTAAAAAATCTTTTTCTTATCTATTTGGTGGATTTCCCACTTAAATTGAGCAACAATTGCAAATAAGGCCCCTAAGTACTTATTTTAGCTACAAAAATGTCTCAACATAATCAATAACAAGTTTTTAAGTGAAACCTCTAGCAATAAGTCTAGCTTTATATTTTTTAATACTACCATCACCATTATATTACACTTTGTATATCCACCTAGATCCTATAATACTTCACGGCTCGAGTTCATACAAGGTAATTAATGCATGGTATATATGATGGCTTCTAGTCATTTTCCTAAGGTTAATAGGATTTGAGTTTTTAACATAGATTAAACCTAATTTAATTTTTTATCTAGGAATATAAGAGTTTTGAAATATCTATAGTATCAAAACATCATCATGACCATTTACTAAATCAGAATCAAAACCATCATTTACAAGTATTTAATGAATTAACATCAAGAGAAGAAGACAACACATGTAAACCTTTCACTAGACTATATCTATACATTTCATATAAGCTTCAATAATTAACATGTCCTAACCTTTCATGCCATAGTTTTGAATTATTCAAACTCTAAGATATAAAATAAGATGCAGAAGAGAAATCATCAAAAATATATAGATCATTTCTTTGAATTCCTTCAGCTATTATACTCTCATTACTATCCTTGATATACCAAGTATCCTTCATGCATGGATTCTAGTTGTGTCTATACCTCTTTCGGATGTTTGATATTACCAATGTGTAGAAGGTACTCATCATTCACATTACATAGAAAGAGCATCTTACATTCGTTACAAGAATGTATTCATGTTATCTACAGTTGCTTGATGACCAGTGGGAGCAACCTCAGATCTAGAAATAATCGTCTAGATTTTCCTTGCCATAAATTCTATTTTGACCCAAATGTTGTAGTTGGTTTCATTCAGGATCTAGGTTTTGTCAAGATAGAAATAGTTAGACGTCATTATTTTCCTAAACTTGTAAAATACACCCCATTATAATATACAATATACTTGAGTTATATACATATTTATCGATAAAAACAACACTTTTAATAGAATCAAATCTAAATTTTATAGATTTAAAGAAACTATTTGATCATAACTAATTATGTCATTACAATGCATACTAATTAACCTCCCATGATCAAAATAATAACCCGCATTATAAAGGGCTCTGCATTATACCCCGATTTATATAAAAATATTTCGACCATATAAAAGTGAAGAAGAGACCCCTAAGAATGCATAACAACTTCAAATTTCTGAAAAAAATTAATGTAGACAAAAATTTGGCCAACTTAAATTTGACGTCTAAATGACCGTCATAATGGCTTATTTTTTGGTCTATCGTGATGGTCATTTGACCGTCAATTTTAACATAGTTAAATTTTTCGGAGCCTACGAGCCTATTTGTTGTGTATTTCCGAATGTGGCATTCCAATTTCTTCTTCTATATAATATTAGGGAGGTTATATTTTAATACATTATAATAACCTATTATAATTTATAATGTAAAAATATATATAATTTTTTATAAAAATGTATATAATTTATAGAATGAACTATAGTATAGTTCATAAAAATATAAACTATAGTATATTGTTTTTATATTAAAAACACAACCCTTTTAAAAGGGTTTAAAGGACATAGACCAAAGAGTTAAAAGAATTTTACCAGATGCAAGTAGATTTATGCGAGTATAGATTAACTTACATATTTTATAGAGAGGATGACTAAGTTCACCCGACCAATGAAATAAATTGAAATCCCTATTTTCATTAACCTTGTCTCCTCCTTTCATTTACTCTTAATTTTACCCCGCACACATTTAAAAGTATGAAAATATTGCAAAATATTTTATATAATTCCTACAAGCTAAAAACTTTAAAACTTTTATGTGGCTATAACTACCAATATTTTAATAAATATTTACCACACTTCACGTGGGCCACCAATAAACTAGCCCCTTTTTTAATTCTCCATTTATACTTGAGAGTTCCACATGATATTATCTCATTTTATTCTCCACTCCCACTCTTATATAAAAGAAAACATTTAAATAGGTTTATTTATATAGTTTTTATAAACTATAAGATCTAAATGAATGGGGCCGCCCCTTACATGGATAATATAAATGGTTAGGAACACATGTTAGGTTTTATTTAATAAGTATTAAGATTTAAAAAGTAATCCCTTCATGGCCAAGAAATAAACACGGGCCCCCTTACTAAAAAAAAAGTAAGTACTTTAGTTTTTTAAAACATATATAAACCAAATCTAATAAAATTTATATTTTAAGCAGTTTAAAATAACCATATATATAAAATATGATTCAAACTTAGGTTTGTTTCTTCTTCTTTTTAAAAACTATATATGCCTAGATTTATAAGTAAAGTTTAAATATGATTTAAAATTAGGCTTAGAATATGATCTATTGACTCTTCCTTAATCACATGTAATTTTAATATGGTTTAAGGCTTTTTATATATATATATATATATATATATATATATATATATATATATATATATATATATATATTTCAAAACTATATAAATTTTAATATGATGTTTATATAAATTATTATATAAACCTTATTCTATATTATATATATTCCTATTTAAAAATAATAATATGGTTTTCAAATTATATAGGATATAGTTATAGATTAACTATAAACTATAGTTTTTCAAATAAAATCCTTTTAGAGGGGACCAAATAACACGGGTATGAATTTACCTTCCGAAATATTTAACCTACAAACATTTGAAATTATAGAAAACATAAAAATTATTTCATATAGTAATAAATCCTTTCTTTTTGTATGTGACTTTCACGCAGGTAAATATTTGAAGCCCCTTTCAACTGTACACACATCAATCTCCAAACAAATATTAATTCCATATAATTTACAAAATAGAAATGAAATTAAGAATATCATATTACATTCCCCCCAAAAAATTAGGGATTTAAAATTGAAAAACCCTAAAAATTTTCTTGAGAGTTTAATTGCACAAATGTAATGCCAAAATAAATTGGGAAAAAAAGAAGGGGACCAGATACTTTAAATACCCTTTCGGGTTGGTTGAAAAAATTAACGACAAATTAAATAAATAAAATAAAAAACATTTGATCTTAGTTTATTTAATTTACCTCGCTCTGATACCATGTTAGAATTTGAGGATTCTAATAAATATGAATTTAATCAACTTACATATTACATAATGTTACCATAAATATTTAAATAAAGAAATACTTACAAGAAATAAATAACACAAGTGACA
Organism: Taxus wallichiana var. yunnanensis; assembly: GCA_018340775.1. Lineage (NCBI taxonomy): Eukaryota > Viridiplantae > Streptophyta > Pinopsida > Cupressales > Taxaceae > Taxus > Taxus wallichiana. The sequence continues at coordinate 601,389,676 of CM031239.1, read as the reverse complement.
CAAAGATTTATAGTAGAAAACCCTAATAGGGTAAAAACCACTTTTAAAATAATATTTTACTTGAGAGAACTTATTTTACATCTAGTAAGATCACCTCCTCCTTTGAAAACTTATTTACTAAGGGTAAAACCAAATCACTTGATTTGCACACATTTGATATATTTCACGAATATATCAAATAAAGACCTAAAGTATTTTTTATATAAGGTGATCGGGTATGTCTCGGCCCACCTTTTCAACCTAAAATAATTGACACATACACCTAAATTTATAATATTTAATATTAGAAATATAATCATTTCATGATATTAAATATTTAACCTAAAGTATATACCTAGGTTAGCATATTTAATAATAGAAATATAAATATTTCATATTATTATATATTAACCTATATATTAGTGATGGACCCATATACATAAGAGTTGGCTAGACCTCTTAATCATTATGTTCCAACACAATTCAAGCCGACAATGATATGGCAATGATTTTCATTAATCCCAGAACCATCTCACTTCTCTCGTAAATTCCAACATCACCTAGCATGGTCATCATCTCAAAATAAAGGGTCGTGCATGAGTGGGAAAAGATGGATGCATACGTGCAAGGGGTTGCACTAGGATCATGGATGAAGATAGGGAGAAAACCCTCAAGGATGTTGAAAACACTTTTGAGATGTGAATTTCAGTAGGGCTACTTAGATTCAATCGGTCTCTCAACATGGCAATGGGAGAAGTGGACACAAGATATTTCTAAGATTGGATGGGCCTTTTCATCTTGATAGTGACTAAAGGAAAGCAGAGAATTAACTAGGGGAAGATTATAAGTGATAATTTACATCTGCAACTACTTCAGTGCCCATGACAAAGAAGTTCCACATGACTTCTTACTTGGTATATTTTCTCACCATCTCAAGATCATTCAAGGGATTGGTGGCCCTCACACAAAAAATTGTTGCCAAGGTACCCGCATTAAAGAAACTTCTGCAGTTGATGATGGAGTAAATCTATAGGAACTTCACCCGTGTGAATGATGCATTCACGATGTACGTAGTCCAAACCTTGGAGGGTGATTTGGAGGAAAGGATTTCACCACAAGCATCGTCCTTAATAAAAAAATATGGCTCTTATTTCATACAATTCTTGACTTTCTCCTACCTGTGAGTTTTCATATTTGACCAAGCTCTCTTAAGGTTGCCCAAGTCCCTTAGTGAGAACATTGTACTATTTGAGCTCTACATGCAGTTCATACAGGTAAACAACAAGCTCAGGAGAAATAAAAATAACTTGATTTTATTCTCAATCTCTCTCGGGGTATTCACATGTAAGAATGCAAATGACACATCTCATCTGGAGGCTTCCTTCACACATTTGACTCTGCATTCCTACACTATCAGGCCCAATTTCAACATCCAAGATGATCTTGATTCTTTCCACATCCCAAACTTGCGTCATGATCCAAAATTGAGGACTATTGGGCCAATTACGTTGATGAATTTGAAGTATAGGAAAAGGATCATATGAGGATGACAGTCAATGAGATGAAGAAATTCAAATTCTCTTGGTATGAAGATATTTTACAGGATGATGGGACAAAGATGTATGATTTTGAGTATGCGGTGGTCAAGGTTTATTCATTTCCCCAAGTCAACTAGCACATTCAAAACTCAGGGGATATAAATGAATGAACTAAGAAGGTGGTCAGGAGAACAAGGGATCAATTCCAGAGAGAGATCCATGATCATCCAATCACGTGGTATCCCCACAAGTCAGAAACAAGCCTCTCGGTAGTCATCATCAAAATTCGTGGAAGTTGCTTAAAGTTCGAGGAAATATGGAGAAATTTATAAACAAAGATCCATAGAATTGGAGACTTCTTCTCATGGAAAGTCACCAAAGAGAGCCAAGACAGAAGAAGGCTCAATTGTAACAATGCAAGAGGAAGATCTAGTTGTGGAAGTGCAAGAAGAAGATCTAGTGGTAGAAGCACAAGCTAGGGGAGAACACGTAGTTCAAAACCAATTATTCAAACCACCATAGAATGGATCACCTCTTATCAACACTAATACCTCCCTAATTCAATATATGTCTCCTCTTATAGAGTAGGGAATGATTGGTGCACCTGTCATAGAGCCTGAGTCCGATGAAATGTTCCCATGGATGCAGAAACAATAGCACCTGATACTCACATTGTTCAACAAGTGGCAATCCCATGATTTATCAGAAATTGCCTCATTGGCTAAGGAAATAAAATTAAGTTCACACACATGGCCTCACGGTTCTACAATGGAGAAATAGGTAATCAATATATTGAAGTAGCCTAACTGAAGGTGATCAATCTAGTGGATGAGATGACACCAGCTGATTATGAGATGAGAAAAATTCAACTAGGGTTGGCTACTCATGAAGGGGATTTACACATGTATTAGTAGTCTTCGCTCACATGGTGGTGAGAAACAAAGAATATAATAAGAAGATTGATGAGCTAAAGGAACAGGTGCAAACTCTGTCATCCTATGTGCAACATCTAGTAGATCCAAATGCCACGAAAATTCCCATTGAATAAGTTGTACCCATCAGCAGATTCAATCTAGAATCTATTAAGAGGATGCATGAGATCACGATGTAGTGGCGAGCTAATAATGAATGGATTAGTTTAATTTTTGAAAATGGAAATTCGGTGCTCCAAGAGGTAGTCAAACTCTTCACCTACATGTGTGCAACTACAAATAGGATGTGGACACTTAAAGAAGATTTGGAGAAAGAAAGGGATTCATTGGGATCCTTTGGGTTAAGTGGTGAATGAAATGAGCAACACTCACTCTCGTGAGTTACTAGTAAGAAATTTTTGAAACCCCTTCTAAAGACTTATCACATGTATGGGAAAGAGCCTTAGCAATCATATTTGAAAAAATCAATTGGGCCATTACCAAGTTGGATGAAAAAGAGGAACAAACAAGTTACAAGATAGTATTAATCACCAAATTCAGAAACTTGGAGTTCTTGCAATGGGAGAAGACACAACTTCCAATGAGTTGATTGGTCCATTCAAGGAATATGTTAAGAAAGAGGCAAGAAATCCATTATCCTTCAATAAGGATACCCTGGAGTTCCTCTTAGATATTTGGGTTGTCATTTCACTCATTGCAGAGAAGCATCCATCATGGTTTAGGAAATGTAAGGATATCAATGGTGTGTCTAATGGGTGGAAAGAGACTATAATTTACATTCGCATCCCTCATGCTTTGACAAATTGGAACCCACGGTAGCACATTTCAGTAAGGAATTTCGAGAAACAGGGATCTCCTCAGCAACGTGAGATGGAGACCAATCAGGAAGCGAGATTGGATCCATTGGAGCAGCTCATTCTTGTACATAATTCTTCCTCCTTTTTTATCTCTCTCTATCTTCTCTTCCCTCCCAACGTTCTCTTTCTTTAATATTCTAATTTTGCATTGGGGTTTGCACTTTTTATATGTCTTTAAGTGACTTTAGAAACATAATGTAACATTTAAGTCACCTTGTTTTATAAAAGGGACTTAAATATTTGATAGGAATATGAACATCCTAAAGTCAAAATTAAAGCATATGAAGAAGTCACTAGGAAGATGAAGAGTTTCTTCTCTTCTATAAATTGTAACAAGCTCCTCATTTGAGGGCATTCTTATAATTCTTAGTTTTTTTGTGAATTCATGAGAGAGAGATCCTTGTGAAGAATCAAAGAGTTAGAAAATTTCTTCCATTTTCCCTTATTCTCAAATGTCTTTTATTCTCATACTATGTACAATTTCTTCTTGAGCATCAATACAAGAAGAACTTTTTAGCCTTTTTTACTAAGGGATTTATTGATACTTTGTGTTCATTAAATTCTAATTGGTCTTGTTGTTGTTTTCAGTATTGTTTCTTCCTAATTTTGATGCATGTGATGAAACTTATAACTGATGTATGCAAGAATTTGATTTTCTACTTATAGCATTAGTTCTCTTATCTAACATTCTCACTCCCTTTCCTACTCTCCTATCAAATTCCTCCCTTGCAAATATCTGCAAGATTTTTCCACAAGGTCAGTGGAGTGCCCCTATTGGATCCCTAGCCGCAAGGCCAACCCGAGATAAAACTCACCTTACTTGTGCATGCATATACGGAAGTTACACCATTTAAGTAGAGGGACTTAGATTCCTATAGTATTGGTAAGAAACCCACAAATTTATCACTTGACAAATTTTATCGCCAAAACAATGTAAATATTTAAAGTATAATGCATTAAAGTTGGTTACACACCAATAGGAAAATAAAAAGGTGATTGATTATTGTTTATTGTTTAATTGTCATAGACCATATTGTATGTAAGATTTGGTTTTAGTGAGACACTACGTAGCATTGACAAAATTTAAGGCATTGAAAGAAATAAGGTTCCTTGGGAACCGAAGCTTACTTTACAAGCCAAAACATGCAACTCTCTTTCTCCCTCCATTCACATTTTTAATCCAGTTTGGTTTTTGTCTAAGATCTCGCATGAGTTTTTGGGGAGATTATTCTAGAAGTTGTTTTGATCGGTTGCATGAAAAAATGAAGCTATTTCTGCAGGAAAAATCATATTTATTATCTCTATTTAGAAATTATTGGGAGGTTTTTTTGGCATTCAAAGTTACAAGTTTCAAGAAATTTGGTAAGGAGAATAAGGGAAAAGATGCATGGGTTTCTCTCTCTTGTTCTTATTGTTTTTATTATGAAATATAGGGATACATTTGGTTTTCATTAACGTTTAAAATTTGGAGAGTTTCTTTGATTTTATTATGAAAATATAAAAATAAAGAGGAAGTAAATGTTGATAAGGAAATGGGTTTTTGTGGTTGAAGTAATATCTTGTTTCTCTTTTAACTTAAACTTTTGGGTCAATATCTTATTCGAATCTGCATACATATAATCTAAATATGATTTTTTTAACTTAAAGATGAAACATCCCATGGAGAGATTTGTTGATATTTTCTTTAAATGTGTTCTTTGTTTCTTTAAAGGCCTTTGTTTGAAAAGGAAATATGAAATAATGTGGGTTTTTTTGTTATAAAATATGCATACAAAATTGTATTTTTAAAACATCTCATTAGAGCTTGTTGACTGTCATTTTGTTTTTAAAATTGATACTAGAGTATTTTCTATTAAATCATATTATTCTTTGAATGATTTACTATTTTTGTATGCATGTATTATATTAACACTAAGCCATGAAATGAACCTAACACCAAATAGATTATAGCTTAATCTAATCTAAACAAAAACATCATGATGAATCATATAGGAAAACTTATCTAATTATGAATAAAACATTATATCAAATATCAAATGCAAACCTCCTTTAATTATTAGATGTGATTTTAGACTCGTAGGTAATTCCTTTGTGAACTCGAATGCAACTATGCATACTCAAGGAATTTCTTTAAGGAAGAGGAAGATATCTCACCAATATGGCTTGACTGCCATTTTTGGTTCTTCTCTTAATACTCTTGGCCAAGTGCTCTTATCAGGTGCAAATGTTTTACAAGGACATGGTGTACTAGGTTCTTTATATAGCTTTCTAGTTTTGGAGAAGCTTGTAACCTAGTGAATGTGGGATAAAGGTAATGTAGAATTAGAAAGGGATAAGTATTATTAAAAGAGATTAATTAGATATTAACAACTCATGGGAGTTAGAGGTGATTTAATTAATAAACTAGGATTAATTAATAGGCCAAATTAAGCTTATAAAAGCCATTTGGAGATGATTTAGAAGGGAAATTAGAAGAATTTGAAGGGTTTCAAAGAGAGATTTAGCTGATAATAAGGTTTATTAGTTAAATATGATATTGAAATGATTAATTAATCAATAATGATTAATTAATAAATTTAAAGAGTATAAATAATGAAGTGACGTTAATTAGAATCCATGATGAAGTATGAGACTATTTAATTAATGAAGCATTGTTAATTGACCAGAGATGAATGGGAATGTTAGTTAATTAGAGAAAAAAATAACAATTATAAAAATGAAGGGAAAGAGGATAATTAGTGTAATTTCGGTATTAAAACTATGTAGTTAGATTTTGGTATCCACATTTTCCCTTCTTTGATGTGGTGTAGTATAAGCAACACCGCTTCAAAGATAGTATACAAGTCTAGACAATTTTAAGGATTAGAAGAAAAATTAGTAGGATGAACGATACCCCTCGAGTGGTGATGAGGTGATAAAGAGTTTGATTGATGCTTGAAAAGAAGATAAGAACAATCATGCTAGAAGACAAGTCGATCGCACTAACAATAGATGTTTTCTTCTTAACAGATCCTATGGAAGAAAGACTCATAGTGGGGAATATATTTTAACTTTGATTTTTTTACCATTGTTAGAATCGGAAGAAAAATTTAGATTTCATACTTCAAGTGGAATAATCAAGGGAGAGGAGGGAAGAAATGATTCACTTTGATAATTGTGTCTTGGAGGAATATGTAGAAGAATTTGGAAATGATGGGTAGAAAGTTAGTTAGAATAAAATATAAGATAAATGATGGATGATAATATCATGTCATAGCATACATACCATCTTGGATCGAAAATACCTTTTCATTTGAATTAAACATATAACAAAAAGAGTAAAATGAAATAAAGAGCCATAATACTAATTTTTGTTCATTGTTAAAGGACTTACTCGAAGAAAAATACATAAAGTAATGCAAAGACAATAAATTAAAAAAAAGGAGCACAAACAAACATTCTCAAATAGATAATGTTCAAGAAAGTTGTACCAATGTTTTTGTTATCCAACTTCAGTTCCCAAATGTTTGAGTTATATGACAAGGGTTAAAATGATGCCCTAAGAAAGGATATATGCAACAGAGTAGATGAAGGACATAGAAGTCCCGTGAAAAGTAAAGTGTGATATTAAACTACCTAAGCAATGATATATTCTAAGAAGATAGATATAGTAATAAAACCAACATTGTCGATGAAGTAATATCACAAGATGATCCGCATATCATCTTGTAGACACCAAATTTGGGTCACACTCCCTTGGTCCCCTTGATAAATTAATGTAATATATTTAATTAGTCATGACCCCTTCATCCTATACTAATATTCATCCTCACATTATTAATTAATTTAATTAATTTAATTAAGTTAATTTCACCCTCACACCTCCACCTCATCGTTACACGTCACTTTGGACCCATTCCAGGGGCATTTAACTCATAGTGTATCGAGTCATCACTCTAAGCACCGAGTCATTACTCCTAGTCTTTGAGTCACCACTTAACCTAACTAATAAAGACGTCTTCCTAAGACTAATTAGACTTATTATATGACCTTCCTTATCTCATGTGAACTCCACTTCCCTAGGAGGACTCAATCAAAATCATGCCAAAAATAGTAAATATCTGCCTATTTTTAGTAAACCTAGACTTTCCCACCTTAACCAATGTCGGTTATCCCTCAACCAACGTCGGTCACCTAACCACCATTGGTTACCTTATATACACTTTCACAACTCTTTACATGGGTTGGTCATTTAGTTATTGGAGCCTAATTACATTCAAGTGTGAATCTTCAAGCCCTCCTACATCCAAACGATGAACACACACAACCACAGTGTAAGATAAGCAACCGTTTTCCCTTCTAGAGCATTAGAATATTCACGTGAACAATGGGAGTATTTTCACATCATTGACAGAAAATATCTTGATGGATCAACTACCATCCTCCTCCACCTCCCAAGATCTGCAAGACATCAAGTAAGTATTATGATCCTAATCATTTTTCTTATTCCCTTTGTAGATATTTGTTTTCTTTCAGTAGTTTATTTCCTTTATTTCATGTACATCACCTTCCTCCCATCAACCCACTATTCAACCATCCCAAGCCTTTTCACCATTATAAACCTCCTTCTTAGTATCCTTGAGTCTTCTTAGCCATATTATGACCCAAACCATACTACCCTCACTCTTTTTGTAATCATAGAGAGCCTAAAAACCTTTGTTTAATAATTTACTACCAAATTACCCCTACTAATGCCGGTCACCTTAACCATCGTCGGTCTCCCTCTCTACCAAAGCATAAATCACCGGTGATATCGATAACTATTTTTATGATAATCTTCACCAAATTTCCCTAACATCACCTAAACTCCACCCAAACCTTACCAGATACCTCTATGACCTTACCTAACACCCCTGTGACTGTCCCAACCAAAAACATACCTTTCCGATGATAGATTTGTTTATATTTCAATACTATAATTAATCTAGTTTGTTGATAATGTTTTCAAATACCTAAATCAAATTGTTATTAATATGACCTTTATTTATCGTATTTACTTTCATTAATTTGATAAAAACATAGGATTGACAACCATTCAAGGAAGCATCATGCTTCCTAGATCTAGCCTTGCTAGGTAGTCCTCTGACTCTTTCTATTTAATATCATTTAGTGGTCTTGCTTTGTATCTACATGTAGTCCTTCCCAAACAAAAATGAGTTCTCCACAATCAGCTTGGATAAAGTCAGTAATGCGTGCATTCAACCTTCAACCAACATAATCACAAGTATTCCTCCTTGACTGTTACCTTATATGTTTTATCACACAACAATTCGGTGAAACATTTTGGCATGCCCAGTGGGACCCATCAGGGGTTCTTTTGCATTATTCATTCCTAGGTGAAAGATTGTGTGTCTATTTCCCTTTGAAAGAGTTCACATTAAATTTTCTCCTTTGGAACATTCTCTCTCTTCTACTTGTCTCATTGACACTCATATTTTGGACTAAAAAGAACCATTCTTTTTATTTTTGTATTGCATTAGTGAAAGACAAACTCTTTCATATTCATCATTACTCTCATTAAATGCCATTGTAGATTTGGGTCTAAAATATTTGCATATCATTTATGTGTGTTGCATTTGTAACTCATTTAAAAATTGTGGGAAACCTATATGTTGGAAGTTATGCCCAGCTGATGGTTAAAAAATTGAACTGTAGTGCACACTTTCTTCTCTACACAAAACTACTACAAATAAATTGATCATTTTCTTAAACAACATCCTACCCAGAAGAATTTTTCAACGATCACACAATCGGAGGATTGACAAGTGTGCTCCAAACCTGGGTTTCTATCCAATCATCATCTCAAAGAAAGGATCTCCCAAGCTAAAACTTACCTAAAACTATCCTTAGTTGTTGGCTTTTTGTAGGGCACCTTTTATCAAACCAAAAACTCTACTCTATTCAAAATTCAATCCTAAATGGCATAAGCCGGAACATAAAATCCACCACATAGGATTTCATGTTTGTTAGTTTTTGCTTGATCTGTGTTTTGAGGTGTGAGTTCATTTTCTTCATTCTTCACTCCTTTCACACTTCATAATCATAGTTGGTGTATTCTAACTCTTTCTAAGTGTGTTAGGGTCAATCATTTCCATACTCAGGTTTTTGGGTTGGTCTTTTATTTGATCTAAATCACCAAATTCACTTTTTCCCATCTTTTCACAAATTTCACAATGATAGGTGTCAATCCAGTGATTGTCCTTGGTTTATTCATCTAACCATCATCGGTTTATTGATTGTTGTCAATTTCCTTCTGTTTTGGTCATTTTATGAAAAGTTACATTCATCACATTTTTGTTCTTTCTGGGGTTTCCTCAATAACCTCACCATATCTTTATGTCTTTTAAATCACTGTCAAGATCCATATTTACTTCATTTTCATCATTTATTGCCACATTCAAAAATATTTTGATTTTCCACGATGTTAGGTATCATTCCTCTAACCATCATCGAGTTACCCTCATCACCGACACTAATTACCCAAGCGTAAATCGGTCTCGTGTTTTAATTTTTCAATTAAAATTTTCACCTTTCGAACTATTTTCCTCCAATCCTTCTATGCTTATGTGTCATCTATAGAGATTAGATTACCAGGTCTACTATATCTCAGATGGTTTTGACTCGTAACCAATCCAATGCCCTTATATTCCATGTTAGCCTTCAGCCGCTCCCGCCTAGCCCATCATTGCCTTCCATTCTATCACCTATGGATCCCAGTCAGCCTATTATCATCAGTACCGGTGATGAGGAGTTCACAAGACTCCTTGATCAAAACTCGATTCTTTACAATATTATTTATCCCATTCATCCACTCAAGATTCATCATGACAACTTGTATACGACATGCATGTGTATGTTCCTCCTACCCTCGCACCCATTTTTGCATTGGCTACTACTAGCTCAGCCTTACCCTCTTCCACCTTACCACCTATGGTGTTCGACTTGACCCGCATCATCGATATCCATTGTACTACGGAATCTATTGTTCCTTTGATATTAGTTGCTCTTATGGTGTCAACCATTCCATTATCAACCGCTTTGATTCTAGGTCTATCTCGCACCCACCACCTCTCATATATCTATTGCATCTCAGCCCGACCATAGTATCGGCAACCGATACTCCCTTCCAAAACATTTTCCTCTCCATACCAAAGTCTCTTCCTCTAATTACTATGAGATTTGTTACATTCACTCCACCTACCTACACTTATCACCAACAACCCCTATCTCATCTATCATTTATTCAGGATACATGTCACTGCACCTATTCCTCCCTCCCAATTTTCATACTCGTAACCACCATATACTAGGATTCCACCCATGTCATGCCTTCATCATCTACTCTGTTATACTATAGGGGGTACCCATTCATCACAACCTACTAACAGATTATCAAAATGATTATGGACAACATGCAGACATTGGAAGCATTGGTCTCCAACTCATGTAATTCTCGACATACGACAAGATTTGCAATGAGCCCACTCACCCATCCATTCTGATTCTTCCATACCCTACACATTGGTAAATGTCTAAATTCAACTGGTTTAATAGAAAATAATACCCACAGCAACACTTGTGGTATTTTAAACATGGGTGTTATCTAATCACTCACGATGACACTTTGTTGTTACGAACATTCCAAATGTCCTTAACATGACCTATGTTGGATTGGTATAGTACTCTATCTAGGCACTCCATTTACTCATTCAACCAAGTAGCTCAAGATTTCCTAAACCAATTTTCTATCAACATCATCAAGAAAGTCACCATGACTGACTTGTACTCGACACGATAATATGAAGACGAGTCTATCACAGATTTTGTCTCTCATTGGCAAAGCCTAATCAACTAGCTCATGTTTCAACTACCTCAAACCAAGTTAATAGAGTTGTTCACGGAGCTTGTGCTAAGCACATCTTGCCAAATCTCCAAGTTCAAACCTTCTACATGGTCAATGAGGTGTTGACCATGGCACAAAACCTGAAATTTGTGCCATCAAGAAGAAAAGAAGATACAATTAAGTAATAAGTATGTTGCATTTAAATCAAACTATACGTCTTCTTCTTCCAAACCAAAAATAATTACTCCAAAGCAAAAGGATCTTCCCATGTGGTAGATTTGAAATCCGTCCCATCTCACCCATCTAACCAATAAAATCCTTCTTCTAACCTTTCTCTTGTTTAGGCTTTCCAATTCAAGTAGGAGCAATAAAAATACAATCCCATAGGAGAACCCTACTCTTGAGTTTTAGAAAAAAATATAAACGTCGAGTCGTCACTCTTCCACCTATAAAACCACATACTTGTTTTGACCCATCTTATCCTATGCCCTTATGGTACAAAGAAAATGATTCCGTAACTATCATCACGTTAAAGGTCATAGTAACGGTAATTGTATAACTTTCAAAAACATTGTCCAAGAAATGTTAGATAATGGATATCTCACTTGGATAACCCTAACATACCGGCTAATCAAAACTTCACATCTTCAAGAATTCATTCCCAAACCACACCCTATCATCTAAACAAACCAACGAACCTTTGACCAATGATGGTAAAATTTATGAGGTTCATGCTATTTTCGACATCATACCATCTCTTCCTCAGTTTCCTCCTACTCCATCTATCAAGGAGATTCTTACACGAGATCCTTCATCCACGGAGTTACTTTTTCATCTACTCCTTTTCCCACATAAGTTTCTCCTTTATCTCCCCTTCACCCATGAAGGAGTCCGCCATATCTACCAATACGGTCTCCCCACACACTTCTCAAACTGACAAACAACCCGCAGTATTAACTCTCCTACCCACGGGAGATTCATGCTCACCTTCCTCTTCATCAAAAGATGAACCTACCTAATCCTAATTTTCATCTCCCCTACCCATAGGGGATCTATTAGTAGTGCCCCTTCCTATTGGTGAAGATTCTCCATTATCTTTCAAGGATCCTATTAATTTTCTCTTAGCTCTTTTACCCACAGATTCTGAAGCCAACCATTTCCCTGTCTCACAGAAATTCTTTACAAGTATCACTACTAAATCAACATCATCCCCCCCTTATAATGGTGTTGTTTTCACATTTGGTTGACCGCTTGGATTATGTCGACAATTCAATGCTTTGGGGAAACCTTCAGCTACCTTTCTCAACTCATATGAAATTTTTGTGTACCGATACTTCCATGATCTATCCATAGGTGTTTTAGATAACCAAACCAACCATGCCCATGTGATATGAAATGACCTCTTCTTCATCACCCTTGCCTACACTTAAACCTTTACCATCAACTAAATTTTTTCCAATTCCTAAAGCCTTACGTACATCTATATCTTCCTTCGCATCCAAACCCATTCCCACATTGGGAGTCATGCCGACATCAAGCCTAGTCCATGCCTCTGTCAACCTGGATTTAACCTCATCCTAACAAGCTAGCACAAATATTATTCTTCCACCTAAGAGGAAGACCCAACCTCTTAGATCACATAAAAAGATTCACCCACTACCCCTATGTCACCTTCACCACTTCCATCTATCCTAGGGCCCCACCCATCAACCTTGGCCACGTGACCTCTTATCCAAGATAAAACAAAATCATAGTAGCTCACCTCCTCGTCACGATCCTCTATTACACCCAAATTACTTACACATCTTACGCCTTCACCATCACCCGCATCCTTGCTACCACCTATACCTACACCACTTCTAGTAACTTCGTCATTACCTATGATATTTTCTTCTCTTCAACCAATACCTTTCACCTTACCTATTCCCACATCCTTCACCACACTGTCATTATCACCTTGGCCAACCCATCCCCTTCCGCCATCTACCTTCCTTCTACATCATGCATTTTCTCTTCAAATTTACCCAATAAGGTGCAACCAAAGTCGAAAAACCCACTACCCTCTAAAGAGGTAGTTAAACATACACCACCTTTAATCGCTAGCTCATCGATACATCTTTACCCAAGAAGGTACAATCTAAACCTAAAAGCATACTACCTACCAAACAGGTTGTCAAAATGACTCAACCTCCGATTCCACCTCCCATGGCACTCTCCCACCAAAATCTCCCACACTTCCATCTAGATCCACACTTACTTCACATTTTGATCCATTGGTAGGGTCTTATGCCAACATCTTAGCTAACATTTTAGAAACCTCTGTCATAATAGTGCCACCACTTAGACCTTATAATCCACTCAAACCTAAACCGGAAGGGTTTGACGATATGAAAAATTGTGCTTACCATCTTATGTCGGGGCATGATGTGTAAAATTGTAAGGGTCTTAAGACTTTTCTTCTCTAACTATGTCCTCTTGAAGAAATTTTTATGATGATGACCTTTTGGATGAAGAGAACATTCCACCTTCACCTGCTGCCATACATCTGACCTCACCCCATATTTATTCAATGGAATTTACCTCCACCTCCACAACACTCTTTTCTTCCTCTAATTTTTGAAATAAACATGGCAAACATAGCCACTCAATCACAATATCTGAACGAAAAAGGAAAAGAGAAAATTGGTATCTTGTCTAGTTCATCTTTACCTGTTATCCAGCCTCCACCTACCCCCAAGTTAAAATTTTGTGGGCCGGCATACCCTGTTACTAATAGAGTCACACACCACTCAATGTTTCAACAACTTCATTGATCTCCCCAATGATGGCATTGTCCCGATAAATGCTTCTGGCCCATCTGCATAAACATTGCCTAAACTTTTCTTACACAATGTTACCTATCATCACCTTATTCTACTTTACCCTATGGGGGACTCGAACATTCCCTCTTATTATATTTACACCTCTTGTCCAAACCAAACCTTCATCATCTACCTTACCTAATCTACCCACCACCTACCTCAACCTTGCCTCAACCTTGCCTCAACCTTGCCTCAACCTTTCCTAACCTTGCCCAAATTTTCCCAATTTGTCTCAACCAATCTACCTTACCTAATCTACCCACCACGTACATCATAACACTTAACCTTGCCCAATCTTGCACAATGATATATATTCTCACCTTAATCTCACTTATCCGTGGGGACTCGACACTCACTTTTCTTCTATTACACCTCCCTTCAAAACCATCCCTTCTTCATTTACCTTAACCTACCTTACCCAAATTTACTCACGCTTACCCAATCTTACCCAACCTCACCTATCACCATCTCATTCTTCCCTATACCCATGGGGGAATTGTCACTTCCCCTTCTTTTATTGAATGTTTCACTAAAACCATACCTTTTACATCCTACCTTTCCTTCTACCAAAACCTTCCAAGTCAACAACCTCATCCTGAAGGAAAATCTACATGTAACCAAAGCGGAGAAAATTAAACGGGGCAAGATTTATACTAATTGGATTGGAACCTATATCATTACTCATACCTATAGATCAGGTGCTTATCGTTTGTCTTCACTCGAAGGAAAACCCAAACCTGAGCCCCTCAATGCCTTACATCTTCGACCATTATATTGTTGAATCAAGTCCTAGATCACCTTATGTCTATTAAGTGCTTGTCCCTTGAGCACCATTCACCTTCCACTTACCTATTTTAAGGATCAACAACTAAACAAGAATCATGTGATTACCCATCACCTTTTAGCCTTATCTTCAAGATGAGTACCATGACTCTACTCATGGCATGATTCCAATGGATACTTTTCATCCTTTTCAAATGGAATCCCATGGTTGTTCATCCCTTAAAACCTTTGTTTCATAGCTAACCCATGTGTGTTATGGTTTTGTCTTCATAAAATAAGCCTATACTTCTCTGTAGTCTTTTCCATGATCTAAAATCCAAAAAATAATTCAAAACTAATATATGGGATATTCAAATTCAAACTCTTTGATTCAAACTTCTAGTAAAAAGATGACTCTCTCAAAAAGGACATCTAATCTTTCTATCTTGCTACTATAAATTGACTGCTCCCTCGAAGGATAGTTATACAAAGCTAGCCATATTGTACATAATCTATCACAAAAATAATACTATCCCTGCAAAAATAAAATAAAAATATTCTAAAGCTTCCCGCATCGATCAACTTCACAAAGACCTTAAGGATATATTCAATTCATCCCATATAGACTTTCGGCATTTATCATCTATAAAAAAGCAAAAATAAAAAGATGAATTTTTCATCATGGACTTGCCTATTTTTATCTTGGGTCTCCTGCCAAAGAGGTATGTTGTCTCACACTAGGTTATGCTAAAACAGTTCATTCACCTCACCACCTTGCCTTTCTAACCTTCGCCTACTCAAGGGATGTTGCAAAAATGTAAAATTTCTTGATCATGTGACCTTCTTCACCCTTAAAATAGTCAACCAAGCAACGCCTTTAGGGTTTTATGTTTATATGCCATCCTTGGTATGATTTACTCATACTAGTTTGTACCAATTAGGAAGATCTTTTGTCTCCTCTTACGATTAACTTATTATCTTACTTATTAATTCTCCTACGGGACTGGACCTTCAACACCTACATTTTAGAAAATTCCTCTTTCACCAAAATGACACATGCCTCTAACCTAGACTCTACCATGTCTAAACCTGACATAACCAACATTGGTCATATAAATCCCTAGCCAACCAACATCAGTTACACTATAACCGCATCATCACCCGACATAACCATTTGATGCACCGCATGCCCATTCTGCCTAAAACCATTATCGATCCAACAACTGTTGACCTTACCAACACCTATTACACCTTACCCACAAGCCTCCATTACATGTACATTTCCTTAAATGTGTTTAGGGACATGTTATTTACCTATACCTCGGTATTAGATATTCCTTGACCTACATACCTTGACCTGAATTGCCTTTTGTGACATTTAAATTTGTGTACTCGCTATACCTTGCGATGTTGTTACCCGTGTTATTTAGCCTAATGACCTTACCTTTCCTAATGATGTGATGTTTATCCTGACCATACCTTTGGTGCCATGGAATAAAACCTATTACCCATTCCTACACTGGACCTTGTTGTGCTTCATGACCATATCCTATACCTTGGATACCTAAATCACTTCAACCTCATTTGGATAAACCTATCGCCCTTTTGACAATGTAGATTTTGCAAGCTCTTCCGCCTTGTATTGTATCACAATCTATATGTGTCTATGTGTTAAATTTCCATTACCCATTACCCAAAATGACCATACCCTTACCCAAAATCATGTATTTATCAAACCGCTCCCCAACTACGTTTCCTACCTCATTGATTCATGGTTTGAGGGGATCACCTTCAACCCTACTTGGGACAACCTAACCTCTACTTAACCCTAGGACATCAAATACCTATTTTTATCATCATCGCTTACCAATATAATCCATGCGACAAAAAGTGGAAAATGTAGACACCAAATTTGGGTCACACTCCCCTTGGTCCCCTTCAATCAATTAATGTAATATATTTAATTAGTCATGACCCCTTCATCCTATACTAATATTCATCCTCACATTATTAATTAATTTAATTATTTTAATTAAGTTAATTTCACCCTCACACCTCCACCTCATCATTACACCTCACCCTAGACCCATTCCAGGGGCATTTAACTCACAATGACCAAGTCATCACTCTCGAATCGAGTCATCACTCCCAGTGTTGAGTCACCACTTAACCTAACTAACTAAGACTTCTTCCTAAACCTAATTGGACTTCTTCTATGACCTTCCTTCCTTCTCTCACGTGAACTCCACTTCCCTAAGTAGAATCAATCAAAATCACACCAAAAATAGTAAAGATCTACCTATTTTTGGTAAACCTAGACTTTCCCACCTTAACCGACGCGGTTACACCTCAATCAACATTAGTCACCTAGCCTCCATCGATTTACCTTATATACACTTTCACAAATCTTTACCCGGGTTGGTCATTCAGTTATTGGAGCCTGATTGCATTCAAGCGTGAATCTTCAAGCCCTCCTGCATCTAGACGATGAACACACACAACCATAATGTAAGATAAGTAGTCATTTTCCCTTCTAGAGAATTGGAATATTCACGGGAACACTCTGGGAGTATTTCTGTGACACTGAACACAAAATATCTTCATGGATCAACTACCATCCTCCTCCACCTCCAAATATCTACAAGACATCAAGTAAGTATTGTGATCCTAATCATTTTACTTATTCCTTTGTAGATCTTTGTTTTCTTTTAGTATTTTATTTCCTCTGTTTCCTATACATCACCTTGCTCCCATCCACCCACTAGTAAACAATCCGAAGCCTTTTCACCATTCTAAAATCCTTAGTATCCATGAGCCTTCTTAGTCATATTACAACCCAAGTCCTACTACCCTCACTCTCTGTGCAATCACAGAGAGCCTAGAAACTCTATTTAATAATTTACTACCAAATTTCCCCTACCAACGTCAGTCACCTTAACCATCATCAGTCTCCCTCTCTATCAAGATCGGTCACGGACCAATATCGGTCACTTTTTTTCTTGCTAACCTTCACCAAATTTCCCCTAACATCACCTAAACTCCACCCATACCTTACCATATACCTCTATGACCTTACCTAAAACCCTTGTGACCTGTCCTAACAAAATGCATACCTTACCCGATGCTATATTAGTTTAGACTTCAATACTTTGCTTAATCTAGTTTTTTAATAACGTTTTCAAATACCTATTGTCCACTCAAAATTCCCTGCTCTAATGAAAGTAAAAATTTCAAAATTTTGAGTTTAAGTGTTTTCTCTAATGTACCGAAGTCATGAAATTGAGAAAAGTCTACAGTTTTGGGTCATTTTGTGTGTGTTTCGGGCCTGTCGGACATTTTTGTCCCAACTGTCCCAAGTTCCGAAGTGCGCTTTGTTCCCCGATCGGCCGAAATCCCCGAAGTTGTTCCATTTTCGGGCCCGTCGGACATTTTTGTCCCAACTGTCCCAAGTTCAAAATTGCGCTCTGTTCCCCGATCGGCCGAAACACCCGAACCGCGTACTTCGCTCTTTCATGTCCCAAATTTTCCAAGTTCAAACGGGCCTTTTGTTCCATTTTCGACCGAAACACCGAACCGTATACTTCGCTCTTTCATGTTCCAAGTGTCCCAAACTTTAAAGTGCAAGATGTTCCATTTTCACCCGAACCGGCCGAGTCGCGTACTCCGGAACTTTTTGTCTCAAATGTCCCAAGTTCAAACGGGCCTTTTGTTCCAATTTCGGCCGAAACACCCGAACCGCGTACTTCACGTGTTTTCATCCCAAATGTCCCAAAATGCATTTGTGCGTCTTCTCCCTGCTTCGCCCGAATCGGCCGAGCCGCGTGTTTTGCGCATTCACGTCTCACATGTCCCAAGCGTACCAAGATTCATTCGTGCTTATTTTTCCCGCTCTACCCGAATATCATGTTTATTCAAATTGGTGGGTATGTATTAAATGCGCATTGATCACCCTTCTCTCTCGGTCAAAGGCCAACACGTCGGTCCTCGTGGAAGAGACATAGGCGAGGCGTTAAGGAATTTCAAGCAGCGGATTCGAAGTCGGTGGGTCCCTCTCGATGGTGGCTTTTTGTCTTCTTCTCCTTGTTCTTTTCTCTTCTTCCCTTTCTTTTCCGTTTTCTTTGTAAGAAGTTAAGGTATTATTGCGATTGGCGGTCCTTAACTATTCTTGGTTAAAGAAGCGGTTACGAAGAGTAATTGATTTGTAAAGCTATATAATGGCCTTCCTTACGCCATTCAAAAAGGAGGAAGAACTTGGCTTATTTTCTGAAAAGTGTAAATAGATTATAAAGAAATCAATACAGAAGGACTTTTCCATTCTTTGTCTATCTCGATCTCTCTGTTATTCCTAAGCTTTCATTTATTTTCTTTGTGAAGCTCATTTGTCTCAAATTTGTTAGTCTTACCGATTGCATACTCTTGACTTTGCAAGCACGGTGATCTTGTATAACCAAGAAGGAACTTTGTTTCCTTGATTAATGAATGTGTTATGTTAAGAAACTTTGTGTTCTAAGAAGATGTTATTTACAAAACTTTGTGTCTTTAAATTCCATCTTATTTATTTGATACAAATGATCTTGTTTCAATTCACTTTGTGACTTTCACATACATAAAGAATTACTCGATATCTATAATTCGCATGTTGCCTTTTCGCTCTTTCCCGTACTCTCATTTCCTCGAGTCCTTTTGTAATTGATGATCTTCATAGAAAAACTTTCGTGATATCCAAGTTTAACCAACAAATCATGTTTTGTACATTTGTAAATAAGTTCGTTTTGAATAAGGGAACCTCTCCCATTAAAGAGGAGGGACTTCTTGTCCCCATTTGTTGCTCTTCGTAAAGTCCTATCGATGACCAACGAGTTTTTGGCGACTCACGGGGAAAATCATATTCAGTTATGTTATTTTTGATCATCTTTTGATCGGTGACTCCGCATTTTACTCGAGGGAGAAGGACCCTTGGTATTGAAGATTCTCAGTTCCAGATTTTGGAGCAGCAGGGTTTTCCTTTTCCTTGACAAGAAATAGAAGAACTCGTTCGACAAGCACTCCACCTGTTCAAGATAGAAGTCCTACGGGTGATATTCTTTGAGCTAGCTAGCCCTAATCTTTGAGCTTTGATTCTTGCTGGTGTTGCGATTCCTCTCCAAGCCATTTTTCCAAGAATGGCGGTGCCATTACCATGGGGTCATCGTGTCGGGCCCCTTGCTCTTCCTCAGCCTTTGTATGAGTTACCCGGAGGTAAGGAAGAACTTCCCAAAGTTCAAAGGCGATGGCAAAGTGCATCGATGAACACATCGTGAGCCTTCATTGTTGCATGTGGAGTCTTGGGAGTTGAGCATGAAGACGTCTCCGTGAGACTATTCGTTGAGACATTACAAGACAATGCTGCTGATTGGTTCTACCACCTTCCGGCTGGCGCTATCATCGACTGGGACACAATGAGAACTCAGTTCGAAAACCATTTCAAGCCGGTAGAAGATGTGCATGCCTTGCTTGCCCAAATTTCTCAGATAAAGAAAGATTCATCAGAACCCATGAGAGAATTTGTGGCCCGATTCAATAGACTGATCAACAAAATTCCTGTAAATACTCGACCTGTTGATCAAATCTGAAAATGTTTCTTCTTAAATGCCCAATCATCTGAAGTCAGTTATGCGCTGAGAAGGGCTAATCTCGCAACATTGGTGGAGGATCAAACTCTTGCTGTTAGTGTCGAGGATGATCTGATCATGTCAGGCAAGTTGAGGAGAGACCCTTCCAAATCTAAGTCTGTTGCTTCCTCCTCCTCCACTCCTGGACCTAATACTGATCCATTAGTCCAAAAGCTTGTGAATGATCTCATTGCTATAAAGAAACAATTGGCTCAGCATGCCCCTTATGCAGATGTTCCAAGGAGGAATTTTCAGCCCAGAAATCGTTTACCTCCTTCTCAAACAAGACTAGCACTTGAAGGACCTCCTGTTAAAGTTCCTGTGAATGCAACCTGTGAGGTTGAAGAGCCAGATGATGATGAAGATAATGAAGCTTGCGAAGAGTTTGTGGAAGAATTTGATGATGAAGCAGACGAACTTGAGGGATCTCGAGTAAATTTCTTCACCACTGAAGGCATTGATGATGGAGATGACTATGATGAAGTAGTAGCGAGACATGAATAGCGAATCATTCGCTGTCATGACTCGAGAGCAGACAAGTCGGAGGGAGAAAGTGACACAGCCTATCAAGAAATCTAAGGAGCAGTCGACAACTATTCCGTGATTGCAAAAAGAGGATCTCCTATCCCTACTTCGTCTACACCAAAGGTGAGTCCTATCAATCCTGCTACCAAAGTTGCTTCTTCTTTTTCTCCTAAAGTTGATAAGCCTAGAGTACCGAATGATGATGGCCCGTCCACTTCTGGATCCTTTGATATTGTTGATCACCTGAAAAAGACCAAGGTCCAAATCTCAGAAGCTGAGTACTATCAAACCCATCCCAAAGCTTTTGCCAAAATGATCCACTTTGTCAATTCCCACTCTAAGACCACCTCTAAAGGCCTTTTACCTACTCCTCCTTCTGCACCACAGCCTAGTCTGGTAGCTGCTGTCACCTCGCCTAGTGACAAAATTAAACCATTTTATGTAACACTTCTTATAGCTGGTCATAGGCTCAGTAATTGTGTCATTGACTCAGGAGCCTCAGATAATGTGATGCCTGCTAAAGTAGCTCATGCTTTAGGCCTGACTCTCACACGCACTTATGGATCTTGTTACTCCATGGAGAGTAAAGAAGTGCCCCTGGTTGGGAGAATTAAAGATGCACAAGTAGCTTTTCTTTGCTTTTCGAAAAGAAAGTGTTGGCTACCATCTTAGTGGCAGATATTCCCCCTTCATACGGGATGTTGCTAAGTAGGAACTTCTGTAAGGATGTGGGTGGGGAAATCCAAATGGACTGGTCACATGCACTCGTGCCTGTCAATGGACAAATGAAGAAGTTGCTGCCTGAGAAGCAGTCTGAGTATATTGTGCAGAAAACGGATGATCCTAGAGCACAAATACTCTACGAGGATATGGGGCATGGTAACTACATGATTATGTCCCCTGATGAAATCGACCCCCCAAAGTGTCTCCTAAAGATCCTAATGGGGTTTGGATTTTAGAGTTTGATGGAAGTTGTTCCTCAGCTGGTTCTGGAGCCGGTGTCCTGCTGGTGTCACCTGAAGGAAGCCTACACCCCTTTTCATTTAAGTTGCAGTTCAAAAATACTAATAATATAGTAGAATACGAGGCTCTCATTCTCGGATTGCAAGTGGCCAAAGAACAAGGTGTAAAGAATCTTCTGGCTCGTGGTGATGTAGAACTGATTGTAAAGCAAGTGAGAAACCTTTTTCAAGTAAAAAATGGAAGGCTAAAACATTACCGGAATCAGGTTTGGGATTCCATTGAATTCCTTGATGCTTTCTCCATTGAGGCAATACCTAGGGAGAAGAACAGCAGGGCTTATTCACTAGGCATCTCGGGGTCACTCGATTCCTCATCCTGACTTCTCTCAGGATAAGTTCACCATTGAGATGGTCCATCGGCCTAGTGTACCTGACAATACCAATAACTGGCAAGTTTTCAATGATGATCAACATTTGCTTTCCTTCCTGGAACTCAAGGGTAATTTTGAACAACTGTATTTTGAGGGAAGTGACAACCTACCTCGTGAGAGTGTGCCCTTTGACCAAGCAGTCGCCCAAGGGGAAGAAACAGATCAAGATGGATGCCTCAATCTCAAAGGAAACAAGATTCCTAAAGGTTTGGTGAGTTTGGAGGAACTATTTGATAAACATGACAGGTATGTGAAATCTAAAGCTTCTACTGGACCTCAGCAATCAGCTGAGTATGATAAGATTGATATTGGGAGTTCTAATGACCCTAAGCTAGTAAATATTGGAAAATGTTGCACAGCAGATGAGAGGAGAAAAGCAATTGATCTTCTAAGAAGGTATAAGGATGTTCTCGCTTACTCTTATGAAGATTTGAAAGCTTTCAAACCAAAAGATATGCAGCACTCTATTCCTCTTAAGCCTGGAATTAAGCCTTTCAAGCGAAGCAGAGAGCAATACAACCCCAAAATAGCTGACACCATCTTTCAGGAGATACAGAAGTTGTTGAAGGCTAAAATTATTTTTCCCATTCACCATTCAACATGGATTGCAAATATTGTGCCTGTTAGGAAGAAAAATGGTGAGATCCGCATCTGTGTTGATTTCAGGAACCTGAATCAGGCATCTTTGAAAGATAATTATCCTTTGCCTATGATGGATGAGTCTTGTAAGCGATTGAGGAGTGTCTGAAATGTTATCCATGCTCGATGGATTCTCGGGATATAATCGGGTAGAGTTGATCTTGTAGATCAACACAAAACACTTTCACTACTCCTTGGGGTACCTTCACCTTACAAGAGGATGCCTTTTGGGCTTATTAATGCTTGGTGCCACTTTCCGAGAGAGCTATGGATCTGCTTTTGGAAGCTTGAAAGGGAAAGTGTATTGTCATATACCTTGATGACTGTGAGTGTTTTCCAAGACAAGAGCGGATCATTTTGATCACCTAGAGACGATTCTGCTTTGAGATCACGAGAGAGCATGGGATCTACGAACCCTAAAAATCTGTCTTTTGTGTCTTTGAAGGAAAGCTATTAGGGCACATTTTCTCCAAGGATGGTATTAAGATTGATCTGAATGAGTTCAAGCCATCCAACAAATTCCTCTCCCAACCAACAAAAAAGGCGTGCACTCTTCTTTGGTAAGATCAATTTTTAAGAAGGTTCATCCACGATTTTGCGAGTTAACTTTGAATATTTCTCAGATGATGAAAGGGAAGAAAACATTTGGTTGGTCTTCTGAAGGAAAGGAATCCTTTGAAGGTATCAAGAGAGCTATTGCTAAAACTCCTATTTTAGCCTGTCCTGATTTCAGCAAAGATTTCATCATCTATTGCTATGCTACAGATAATACCTTGGCTGTTGTCTTAACTCAAGAAGACTCTAATGAGCATGAACTCCCAATTGCATTCATGAGCTATATTATGAAAGATCATGAGTTGAAATACACCATGATGGAGAAGCATGCTTTTGCAGTGGTCAAAGCTGTTAAGCAGTTTCGTTTTTATATCCTCAACTCTCACTCCATGGTGCTGGTTCCAGATACAACTGTTAAGTCAATTCTCACACAACAAGAATTTGGATCCAAGAGAGGGAACTGGGTTGCTAAGGTCCAAGAGTATGACATTGACATCAAACCAACCAAGCTGGTTTGTGGAAAAGGCCTTTGTGAGCTCATTGCTGAAGGAGCTAAACATGAGTTGCTGGAGGAGAAAGCTGACATTCCTACCATTCTGTTCCTTAGCTCAGTTGATGAATGGTATGCTGACATCGCCCATTTTCTCACCTATGGGGAATGCCCCTCTCATTTAACTTCCAAGAAAAGAGGACATTAAATTGAGGTCGGTCTGATATGTATTGTGGGAAAATGCTTTGTTCAAGCATGGGTTAGATGGGAGATTTTTGAAGTGTGTGGACAAGGAACAACAGAGAAAGTTGCTCTCATCTTTTCATGATCAGGCATGTGGAGGGCACTATTCATCAATGGTTACAGCTCATAAGATACTCCGTGGAGGATACTATTGGCCTTCCTTGTTCGAGAGATGCATGCAGTGGGTTGATAAATGTGAGGCTTGTCAGACTTTTGTGGGAAGACCTAAATTGGCTTCTTTGCCTCTCAAGCCAGTTGTGATTGAGGAACCATTTCAACAGTGGGGTTTGGACTTCATTGGTACACTTAATCCTGCTTCTAGTGCTGGTCACACTCATGTACTAACTTGACTACTTCACCAAATGGGTGGAAGCTATTCCAGTTAAGAGCACTACTTCTGAAGTGGTATGCAGCTTCATCAAAGAGAACATCTTGGTAAGGTATGGTGTACCTAACAAGATTGTAACAGATAATGCCTCGAATTTCTCTTCAGCTGAGATAATGGACTTCTGCTATGGGTATGGCATTTCTTTGGCTCACTCTTCAGATTACTACCCTCAGGGAAATGGGCAAGCAGAATCCACTAACAAAAATTTGGTGACTATTATAAGAAAAGTTAGTAAATGAGTCTCAATGGCGGCACAAGAAGCTCTATGATGCTCTTTGGGAAGACAGATTACACAAAGAGAGCTATTGGAATGTCTCCTTTTCAAGTGGTATATGGAGTAGAAGCTCAATTTCCGGTGTGTGGAAGCTGACCTTGCACCTAATGAAGGCCATTGAAGATACTAGTTTGAGAGATGCTTTGGACAAGAGAATTATGTACTGCACGCATTGAATGAGGATAGATTGATGGTTGCTGATAGGATATCTATTCACAGCGAGAAGGTAAAGGTCCTATTTGACAAGAAAGCTAGGTTCGAGAGATTTCCAAGTTGGAGACACCGTTTATTATGGGACAAAAGACATGAACCTCGTGGCGGCCATGGAAAGTTTGATTCCCTGTGGCTCGGACCTTTCAAGATCGGACACTTTCTTTGGTGAGAATTCCTTTTATCTTGATTACATGGATGGTTTTCTCTCCCACTTCCTTATAGTGGGCGTATCTCAAGTTGTTCAAGTTTTAGGTGATTAGGGAGTCCCTTGTATATTGCATACGGTGTTTTTGCTTTTCTTTCCTTTTTGTTTTGGTGTGTTGCCCTCTGTATTGAGTCATTTTTGACTCGTTGCCTAATGGATAAGTCTTGGTCTGCTTCCCGAGTTTGTCTAAGTTCTTGCCTTGCCTCATTTCTTGAATTTATGCCAAGTCATCCCGAAGGAGCACCTATTGTCCACTCAAAATTCCCTGCTCTGATGAAAGTAAAAATTTCAAAATTTTGAGTTTAAGTGTTTTCTCTAATGTACCGAAGTCGTGAAATTGAGAAAAGTCTGCAGTTTTGGGTCATTTTGTGTGTGTTTCGGGCCTGTCGGACATTTTTGTCCCAACTGTCCCAAGTTCAGAAGTGCGCTTTGTTCCCGATCGGTGAAATCCCGAAGTTGTTCCATTTCGGGCCCGTCGGACATTTTTGTCCCAACTGTCCCAAGTTCAAAATTGCGCTCTGTTCCCCGATCGGCTGAAACACCCGAACCGCATACTTCGCTCTTTCATGTCCCAAATGTCCCAAGTTCAAATGGGCCTTTTGTTCCATTTTCGGCCGAAACACCCGAACCGCGTACTTCGCTCTTTCATGTTCCAAGTGTCCCAAACTTTAAAGTGCAAGATGTTCCATTTTCACCCGAACCGGCCGAGTCACGTACTCCGGAACTTTTTGTCTCAAATGTCCCAAGTTCAAACGGGTCTTTTGTTCCAATTTCGGCCAAAACACCCGAACCGCGTACTTCACGCGTTTTCATCCCAAATGTCCCAAAATGCATTTGTGTGTCTTCTCCCTGCTTCGCCCGAATCGGCCGAGCCGCGTGTTTCGCGCATTCGCGTCTCACATGTCCCAAGCGTACCAAGAGTCATTCGTGCTTATTTTTCCCGCTCTACCCGAATATCATGCTTATTCAAATTGGTGGGTATGCATTAAATGCGCATTGATCACCCTTCTCTCTCAGTCAACGGCCAACACGTCAGTCCCTCGTGGCAGAGACATAGCTGAGGCGTTAAGGAAATTCAAGCAGCGGATTCTGAAGTCGGTGGGTCCCTCTCAGTGACTGGCCACCTGTCTTCTTCTCCTTGTTCTTTTCTCTTCTTCCCTTTCTTTTTCCGTTTTCTTTGTAAGAAGTTAAGGTATTGCGATTGGCGGTCCTTAACTGTTCTTGGTTAAAGAAGTGGTTACGAAGAGTAACTGATTTGTAAAGCTATATAATGGCCTTCCTTACGCCATTCAAGAGAGGAGGAAGAACTTGGCTTATTTTCTGAAAAGTGTAAATAGATTATAAAGAAATCAATACAGAAGGACTTTTCCATTCTTTGTCTATCTGATCTCTGTTATTCCTAAGCTTTCATTTATTTTCTTTGTGAAGCTCATTTGTCTCAAATTCGTTAGTCTTACCGATTGCATACTCTTCAACTTTGCAAGCACGGTGATCTTGTATAACCAAGAAGGAACTTTGTTTCCTTGATTAATGAATCTGTGTTATGTTAAGAAACTTTGTGTTCTAAGCAGATGTTATTTACAGAACTTTGTGTCTTTAAATTCCATCTTATTTATTCGATACAAATGATCTTGTTTCAATTCACTGTGACTTTCGCATACATAAAGAATTACTCTGATATCTATAATTCTCGCATGTTTCCTTTTGCCTTTTACTCTCTTTCCGTACTCTCATTTCCTCAAAAATCCTTTTGTAAATAATTGATGATCTTCATTAAAGAAAACACTTTCATGATATCCAAGTTTAACCTAAATCAAAGTGTTAGCAATATGACCTTTATTTCTCAAAATCATGTTTTGTACAGTAAATAAGTTGTTTTGAATAAGGGAACCTCTATTAAAGAGGAGGGACCTTTATAGTCTCATATTTACCTTCTCATTAATTTTATAAAAATAGATGAACCATTCGAGGAAGCATCACGCTTCCGGATCTAGCCTTACTAGGTAGTCCTCTAACTCTTTCTATTTAATGTCATTTGGTTATCGGCTTTGTATCTATAGGTAATCCTTCCCGGATAAAAATGAGTTATCCACGATCATCTTGAATAAATTTAGTAAAGCATGCATTCAACCTTCAACTAACATAATCACGGGTATTCCTCCTTGACCGTTACCTTATCTTGTGTATTGCACAATAACAATTCGGTGAAATGCATACCATAGAACAAGCAATTATCTTGAAGTAATATGTTTTGTGGGATAGTTTCCAATGTTTGTGTGTTTGAGCTTTTCACATGTTTTCAAGAATTTTAAGGTTTTATGAATGTTGAACTAAGTTTCCTTTCACGCTTCTTTGTAGTGTTGAACAATATTACCTACCTTAAATTCACGAGGATGATGCATTTTTTTATCCTACATGGATTCGATTCTAATAGACTTTAAGATGGTATAGGGAATGAAGGCATTTTTCATTCAGAATTTTAGATCTATTATCTTGGCTATTATGCAACCCTTGTCTTTACCCGGATAGTCTCATAAGGATATTCTCAAAGAGGGGATCTTCATCTCTAGGGGGTATATTGGTTTTAGTTCCAAATACAAAGGAATATGGGGTTACACCTATAGGTGTGTGGATGGAAGTATGATAGTCCCAGAGGGTAGGATGGATTTGGAGATGTCAATTACAACTGTTTTACTAACCATTTTATCCATAATCTGAATAAGTATTTTATTGGTGGCCTCAACTTTCCCATTACCTTGAGGGTAATAAGGTGTAGACCACTTCTAGTAAATTTTAAATAGTTTGCACAAGACCTTCACTTGCTTGTTATTGAATTATTTTCCATTGTTAGATATAATGGCATAAGGGATGTTGTAACGGAAGATGATGTGGTTCATGATGAACTTGGAAATCGAGCACCTATAACATAAGTGAGAGGAACAACCTCCACCCATTTGGTAAAGTACTCAATAACATGGATAATGTGTTTGTGGCCATTATATGAGATGGGGGTGATTTTTCCTATAATATCGATCCCCATTTGGAAAATGGCCATGGTGTTGTGATAGGTTGTAATGACTAAGATGGCACATGAATCAAATTTACATGATTTTGACATAGGATACATTTCTTCACATAATGGCAATAGTTCATTTTAATAGTAGGCCAACAATATCCCATACATAAGAGATTCTTTATAAGAACCGTGTCACTTGTATGAGAACTACAAATTCCGTTGTGCACTCATTTGGTTACTTAGATATTTTCTTTAGAATATATGAAATGTAATAAAGTCCCATTATAACCTCGATGATAGAGAGTGCCCCCAAGTAGAGTGTAATGGGCTATTCATTGGATAAGGATTCTCTTTTGGAATTGGTAGAGGTTAGGTGGAAAGATACCATCCTATAGGTAGTTATAAATATCAACGTACCAAGGGAAAAGGGACCAAAAATTCACATACCAAACATGATTCTAGCATTTCATATGCCAATACCATTATATGATCGATAAGGAATTGAAAATCTCTAGTATCTTCCGATAAGCATAATAAGGATTTGATGGTAGCCATAGCATCTGTCGATCAGTTTCACATGTGTGGAACTTGATGGAAGGAAATCATAACAAAATACCTTTTCAAGGTGTCCATCATGTGTCTTTATGGGATAAGCTCCTCATCTTTGACTTTGTATTAGTCACCCACTTCTTTGATGATAAGTTGTGAATCTCCTATAACCTCAAATTTTTTGATGTTCCATATGGTAGCAACTTTAAGTCCTTAAATGAGAGCTTCATATTAGAAAATATTTCTTATACATGGGAAAAAATATTTGAAATCTTATGGGATGATATATCTTGTGGGAGTAATAAAGACTACTCCTGCTCTTGAGCCATTAAATGTGAATGACCCATCAAAAAATACCTTCCAGGTTGATGATTATTCAATATATAAAATTAAATCATATGGAAGATCTAGACTTAAGAGTTCTTTTCCTATAAGTGGTGCTTCATCTAATTGGTTAGAAATCACTTTTCCTTTGACTACTTTTTTATTGACATATTCAATGTCAAACTAACTCAACAAAATAATCTAGTTGGCCATCCTTCCTATAAGTGTCGGTTTTGAAAAAAGGTATTTGAGAGGGTCAACTTTAGATATTAGCTTGGTATGGTTGTTTAAAAGGTAATGGAATATTTTTGAAAGGTGAAGACAATAGCCAAATATGATTTTTCAATCTGCAGGTATATGAGATCATTGGCAATTAAGGTTCGACTAAGGTAATAAATGGATCTTTCTTTATGTTCAACATTATAATGTGCAAGAGCATGCCTACAAAAAATTAGGTAGCATATATGTATAACAAAAAAGGTTCACCTAGAGTGTGTGTTACAAGAATAAGAGGATTTTCCACATATTTTTTGAGCTAATAAAAGGCTTTTTCAGAATCCATGCCCAAGTGAAAATCAACATCTTTCTTTAGCAAGTGGGTGAAGGAGTGACACTTATCTCCAAGTTGTGAAATGAATCTTCGAATGCCCTGAAATTTTCCTTGTAGGATGTACAACTATTTGAGGTTACTAGGAGGAGGCATCTTAGTGATAATAGTGAATTTAATGGGATCTACTTCAATTCCATGCATAGACATAATGAATCCCAATAGTTTACCAGATATGACTCGAAGACACACTTCTTTAGATTCAAACGGACCTTGTAATCCTGGATTCGTTCAAATATATGATGAAGGATCATCGAGTGTTCTAATTTAGTATTATATTTTCTAAGGATATCATCCACATAATCCTACAAAATATCATGTAACATGTCATAGAATATGACGGTGATAGCTCTCTGATATGTTACACATGCATTATTGAGGCCAAAAGGCATGAATTGATAGCAAAAGGTGCCCCAAGGAGTAGTAAAGGTGGTTTTATGTTGGTCCTCTTCTACAATATTAATTTTATTATATCTTGAGAATCCATCCATGAGGGATAAAATTTAATGGCCAAAAATAGAATCGAAAATCATCTCCTTGTTTAGAAGAGGAATTTCATCTTTAGGAGATTACTTGTTGATGTCCTTGAAATCTATGCAAATCCTTATACCAATAGATTTTTTTTGAAAAGGAACTACGTTGGAGATCCATTCAGAGTAATCAATAGGTATAATGAATCGCACTTCTAATATATTTTCTAGCCCCTCTTTGACTAAGAGATCCACACATAGATACATTTTTCATAGTTTTTTTATTGGCTTTGTTGATTCATGCACAACTAGGTTATGCACTACTAAAGAAGGATCCAATCCTATCATGTATACATATGATCAAGAAAATACATCCATAAATTATCTAAAGAGCATTTTAAAATCTTTTTATTCATGTTCTAAAAAAGAAGCCCCAAGTTTGATAATTTTAGGCTCATCTTCTTTACTAATTTTGATATCAATAGTATCCTCCACAAGTAATTTTTATCCATCCTCCATATGCATAGGATAAGGGGGAGATTGATTTATTTCTCTATGGGTGTCTTGACATGATTTTCACCCATAGGATGGTCACTTTTTATATCCTTTTTTATTTTTCTATTTTTTTTTCCATAAGTTTCTCATCAAAGAGGTTTTCGCAATGGGACTTGGATCTTTTATTTTGGTGAGGATTTTTGAAAGATATTTTTCCCTTGTTATTTTTAGCCAAAAAAATCATCCTCCTCCCTGAAATACACATATGCATCAAGGTTGATAGATAATCCCTTCTTATGGTCACCAATAGTAATTTCATCACGCAACCCCATGAGTTCTCCGGTTACTTCATCATTATGGAAGAAATTAATTGATATATGTCATTGTTGGTCTGGTTGATAAAGGAAGGGTGTACGGGGTCTAATTCGGGAGTGGAAGGGAACGGGGTTAAAATAGTCATGTGAAGGAATAGGTTAGTAGAAGCAATGTCCTTGTAAATTATAGAAAGGGAATCTGGGGATGTTATCACAATATGAAGAGCTATCCTCATGTTTTGAGTATGTGGCCTCAACTTCTATAGGTGGCGATTCGTAGGGTCAAATACCAACTTTGTATCTATCCATTTTCTCATGTGCCAAAAGGGTATCTCACAAAAATTGTTCATTTATGCCACACCCATATCCCTTGTATCCCATAGCATATATCATCTTACTAGGGATGAAACATTCTAGGGATTGATAGCATGAAGCCATCATTTCATTAGGGTATTGGGATATATAAGTGTTATGCATTTTCTCATATGCTAAGAGACCACCAGGGATGAATTTTTCAATATTGCAAGGTTCCTAAGGTTTTGTGGCTGAAGCGGGGCCTACCATGTGTTTTGGGTGATAGGGGGAGATTTTAACTAAGGAGGGCCTATTTGAGGTTGTATTCTTTGCGGTTGATAGGAAATATTTTCATTTCCCATGTAGCAAATGGGGATATAGATGTGGAGGCACCAATTTCATGTGGGTGAAGTTTATCAAGATTGATGCACGAGAGGTGAGGGCCTCGATTTAATCTCAACAACCATTTCTATATAAGGACATTCATATTCTTTGGGGTAATGACCAAATAATACTCTACAACACACATCGGGTTACGTGTCCCTAAGAATGGTAAGTGATTTTCCTTGATAATAAAGTTTGATACACTAGTGAAATGTTGACAGAATGGCCTACACGACATGGATCTATGGGTGATTGAGGAGAATATTATAGAGTAGTTCCAATTCATAGACATGGAACTGGGATTTATGTGTAATAGGTCTAACTTCCATTGGTAAGGTAATTTTCCTTCTTATTGTCTCTTTGCATTATCATAAGCCTTAATGGTGATCATATTAGGCACTAGAACATTTTTATTGTGCGCCAACTATTATATGAGCTTCAAGGTACATATGTTAAGGCCTTATCCATTATCGACAAATAACCTTTTGATTTTTTTGTGAGTAATGATCACTTCAATGTACAAAGGGAGGTTGTATGTTTGGTCATCCATTGGAATCTCATTTTGGCTAAAGGTGATTTTTTCAGATGTTGTGAGTTGTCAAACAAAGGATTTGAAGTGCAAAGTTTCAATATCCATGGGAATTCTTGAATCCTGAAGGGTTTTATAAAGGATATCCTTATGAATAGTAAATATCTTGAGAAGATCTAAGATACGAGATCTTGGTGATTTTCTTCTCATTCTTCTCTAGGAGGTCGTAATGGCCCTATGAAGGATTAGGTAGAGGAGGTCCTGGGATGATAAGATGAGTGTGTCACCTTGCCATGACACACCCTTGTGTTTTGATTCGGATGGTATTTTTATGCTCGGTTGTGGGATGGACATAGCCACCCGAGAAAATCAAATAGATTGGTTGTTTTGGAAACAACTTGATTGACATTTTTCCTTGTGATGTTTGACCTCAATTCAGCTTTTGTTTCACCTATTTATGTTTGAGGAAGGGTTCTTTATAAATTCCCAACTGATTGTTAGACTTTTTTTGGGTTCTTGTGTATGTAGCTCGACGTATCCTTAATCTATGAGGTCATGAATGAAGTTTTCAATTTCATAAAATGATCTATAATATGTATTTTTATGTGATGATATTCACAATATTCATGGTCTTTATACCACGATGGTTTAGGTGCATCGTCGAGAAAATGGTGTAGTGGTTGGAAATTCAACCATGTTGACCACATCTAGTTGTTTTAAAATTAATTTTAAAGATTCTATGAGGGAAGTGTACTCTTTACATTAAAATTCATCTTTGAGGGATCCTCGTGAGAGTTTTAAATGAGGAATTTTTTGGAATGCTTGAACATGTTTGGAATCCATGATTCCATTTCCTACTACATTATTATTTTTTTAAATCTTAAAATTGTCTATAGGTTTGGAATCATGGTTATCTCTTTGGAAGGGTTTTAAGGTCCCTTTGACAAGAAAATCCTTTTCAATCTGGATTCCTTTTTCAATAACTTCTTTGAAGGTGCTTACATAATGCATTTGCAAGTGAAAGGATATCTCAGGATGTAAGTTAGGTATAAATATATTGACAAGTTGTTTCTCTAGAATAGAGCAAGGGAAGCGACTAGCTAACCATTTCCATTGTTGTAAGAAACCAACAAATTTTTCATTTTTACATTATTTTGTGTAACAAAGGTCTATCATAGTGATATCACTTTCCATGTTGAATGAAAAGTGGTGAACAAACTTCTCAACTAAGTCTGAGAATCTGAAAATAGGCCCTTTGGGGAGATGGAGGAAATTATCGCTATAGGAAACCTCATGGCAAGCCGTGAAGCATTATTTTACATGATCATGATGATCACCTTTTCCCATGGATTTATCAAATTTAGGGCATTCAAATATAGGTGGAAAGGGATTATGTAACATATCCCGATCGAAGGGATAAGGACGCGATTCTTTGAAGTGATATTTCTTATTACGTGAAAGGATGTTTTATTAAAGGACAAAAGTGTGTATCTCATGGATTTACACTCTTAGTCAAAGATTTTCCATGTGAGGGTGTGTCGAGTCTATACACATGGTTAGATTTTATGTTTCACCCCCACGGTTTTTAGTGTAATGTTTTACATAAGTCACCTTATGTTTTTCAAGTACACAAAACTCTACTTGTGTTTTAATGGACATGTGAATCTAGGTTTGCTAAGCGGTGACTAAGAGTTTACAATTATTGATGTATGGCGACCTCTTCATTTTGGGGTTGTGGTTGAGGTTCATGTAGGGTGTGTTCTAGTTTCATAGTTGATTTGAGTAAATGGTATATGATAACTTGAGTTGTAGTCTTTGAGGATTATGTTTCATCATTGTTTCCTTTCGGTTTGGTAGAGGTAGAAGAATTTCCATGATTCAAGATATCCTCAGTTTTGTGATAAGGAGGAGTTTATGTTCTTTCTTCTTCTCGAATCATGTTTGTGAGGATAGCGATATTGAATTCTAGGTGGTAATTTGGCCTCTAACTCTACTAATTATATTAAAACTTGATCTTTGTTTTGGAAGAGGAAGTTATCTATGTGAGTGGGTTCATACTCAAAGGTATCTCAAGAAGTTGGTCCCTCATATCCACTATGGTCAGAAAATATTTGTTCCTCTTCAGATAATGGGTCCAAAGGGTTTTAGAGGAAAGGATTTGATGTGCATCTCCTATGTCTCAAACACATTGTAGGTTTCATGATGGGAAATGTTTTGCAAATATTTGAAATATGTGGGCATATTTTAGAAACACTAAACAATTCAAAAATCAATAAATGAGGAAGAATAAACCTCTAAGACTACAACTAGTTATCGTATACCATTTATTTGAATCAAACGTGAAACTAGAATAGAGGGGGAAGAACACGAAAAGCACCCCGACATGAAACTCAAGCTGGAACCCCAAAATGAAGAGGTCACTATATAACAATAGTTACAAACTCTTTATCACCGGTTAGCAAATCGCTTCACATTTCCATAGAGACACAAGTAGGGTTCGCATCTTGAGAAACTTAAGGTGACTTATATAGAACATTACACTAAAACACCATGTCGAGAAAGACATAAAAATATAATTACATGTACATACCTACCACACCCTCGCATGGCCAAATATTTGACCAAGAGTGGAAATCCATGAAATATGAATTTGTTTTTCTTGAAAACAACCTTGGATGCAATAAGAAATATCATTTCAAAAAACTATGTCCTTATCCCTTCGATCGGGAGATGTTATAGACTCCCTTTCCACGTAGCTTTGACTACCATAAATTTCATTAATAAAGGGGAAAAGGTAATCCTCATGATCACATAAAACATTTCTTCATGGGTTTCTATTAGGTTTTCTATAGTGATAATTACCCCATTCGCTTATCCCCACAAATTCTTTGAGGAAAGTACTTCAATGGTTTCTCCATATCCCCAAAGGGTCTGTTTTCAAATTAATAGACTTTCTAAGAATTTTTTTTGCCACTTATCATTCACCATGGAAAGTGATATCACTATGCTATACCTTTGTAACATCAAATAATGCAACAATGAAAACTTCACAAGTTTCTTACAATGATGGCGAGGGTTAGCTAGTCGCTTCCCTTGCTATATTCTAGAGAAAAACTTGTCGAGTATATTTGTACATAACTTACATCCGAGATAGAATTTCACTTGGAAATGCATCATGTAAGCACCTTTGAATAATTTATTCAAAAATAAAGCTAGATTGAAAAGGATTTTCTTTCTAAAGGGACCTTAAAACCATTCCAAAGAGATAACCATGAAACCAAACCTAGATACAAGTACAATTGTTTCAACAAAAATAAGATTTTTGTAGGTGATGGAATTATGGATTCCAAACATGTCCAAGTGGTCCAAAATACTCCTCATTTGAAACTCTCATGAGGACCACTCAAATTTGAAGTTAAATGTAGAGGGTAAAATCCCCTCATGGATTCTTTATCATCACTTTTTAAATAATTGGATGCGGTCAACATGGTCAAATTTCCAACAACTAAACCCTTTGCCAAGGATGCACCTAAACCATCGTGGTACAAAGACCATGAATATTATCAATATCATCACGTAAAATTCCATGCCACGAATCGATGTATGAAATTGAAAAACTTCATTTTGTACCTCATAGATCGAGGAGACATCGAGCTATGTGCACAAGAACCCAATAGTGTCTAATAATCAGTTGGGAATTTATAAATAACCATTCCTCAAATATAAATAGGCATAATAAGGAAAAATTATCGATCATGTTGTTTCCAAAACAACCAATCCATTTGATTCTCTCATTGGCTATGTAAATCCCACTACTGAGCATATAAATACCATAAAAATAAAAACAAAAGGGTGTGCCATGGAAATGCGACACACTCATGTTATTTTCCTAGGAAATCCTTTGTCTACTCCTTCAAAGGGTCATTATGATCTCTTAGAGCATCTTGAGAAGACAACCGCCAAGATCTATATCTTGGATCTTCTCAAGATATCTCATTCATAAGGATATCTGTATAAAACCCTTGAGGAGTCAAAAGATCCCATAGAAATTGATGTTTCAATATTCCAAGCCTTAGTCGTGTGACTCACTCCATTAGAAAAAATCACCTTTATCCAAATGGGATTACAATGACAGATGACCAAACAGATAACCTCCTTTATACATTAAGGTGATAACTACTAACAAAATATCAAAAGGGTGCTTGTGGACAATAGATCAATCCTTAATATATGTACCTAGAAACTCATAAAATAGTCGGGAAATCTTGACACTAAACTAGATCCTAATTTTATCACCATTAATGCTTATGATAATGCAGAGAGACAGTCAGTGGGGATAATTACCTTTCTAATGAAAGTTGGGCCTATTACACTTGAAACTTGGTTCCATGTCATTTACTTGGAACTAGGGCTAAGATTTGATGCCCGTCCCGAATGTTTTTGCCTCTTTTAACTATATTTTACACTTTTTAAAATAATCATCTCGTCCTTTTTTGATGTGAAATAATTTGACAAAGCCATATGAACACATTCAATGTAAATAGCAAAACATCATTACATATATATTTAAATAACATAGTTTACTAAAAATGCATTTATATCGAGCATATAATCCCTAAAAATTACCCAAAACTTGTAAGTATAGCTAAAAAATAATGAAATTTTAAAATAAAAAATGTATTTAATAGAAATGGATGGGATTTTGAAAACCAATTAATGTCACAGATTATTGGTTTGATGGGTGGGTCTGTCGACACTAAAATTTTCCTCCGTAATTTCTATTTCATTAATTTATGTATTAGGAATAGGATGTTGTTAAGTATAATTAGTAGTAGCATCCGATAGAAGATAACGGGTATTTGCCAAGATCGACGCCGCCAATAATGTATAGTACGGCAATAGTCAAAAGTACAATAGGAATGTTGTGGTAAAAAAAGTAGGTTGTCGTAAGTGGTCCGATAATGTTAAAATGTCAAAGTTGGGGTAAGAAGAGAAGTAGGGTCTACATGATTAGGAATTAGAAATATTATATTGGTAATAAGGACAAGGAGTGAGGTCATAAATATTTTGTATATTTTATTTGTAAAAAGTCTAAAAATGTGGAACCCATATGAAATGATAAGGTTTATCTTATCTTAAAAGATAAGCTTACATGTACAGATAAGAGTTAAGGTATGGAATATGATTCGTTAGAGTGGATTTCTTATCCTATCTTAGAGATAAGATGGATAAGCCTAGAAGTCTATAAATAAAGAGGCCACCCCCCTCATTTAGCATAGAAGGAAGTAGTGAGAAATATTGTAGGAAGTGTGTAAAGGAAGCCATCAGTTTAAAGGTGTGTTGAAGAAGCCATTAAGAGGTGTAATTGTAAAGTTTCTCCCATAGTCTTGGTGAAAGGCAAGTGAAGTCAATAACACTTGAAGTACCTCATGGGTGAGATTGTAACAATTTCATGTTAATATTATAATTTACTCTGATATTTTAGATTTATCATCATTCCTTCTTATCATAGTCTATGGTATTCTTGTGTTATGTTTGTTGTTGTGTTTCCAGATTACATCCACCAAACTAAAGGTTGTGCATTAGTAAATAATCATAGCACGAGTTCCCGGTGAAGAATTATCATAGTGCCGGATTGGTGATGACATTTTGGTTCCGTTGCCGGGACCATTCCTCATTGGTGGATTTTCTGGAGAGATATTCCCACTTAGTCAAAAATCAATTGGAGGGTAACCTTATTTTTACTATGCATAGTAGTTACCATGGTAAAGTCATTTTTACCGTGAATAGTAGTTACCATGGTAAAGTCATTTTTGTTGTGAATAGTATTTATCACAGTAAAGTCACTTTTTACCGTGAATAGTATTTACCGTAATAACTTCACTTTTTACTGTGAATAGTGTTTACCATGATAAAGTCAATTTTACGGTGATAAGTCAAGTTTTACCATAGTTACCGTGGTCATTTCTATTTTTCTTTGTAGAAAGGTGTAAAGTCACTTTCTATTACGGTGATCCCAATTATTTGTGCACATAAGTCTTATTGATTGTACACTGTGGGTTGGTATTTTACGGTGGTTACTTTTGAAAATGGAGAAGATTCCTATTTTTTCAGCTTAATCTATTGAAGATTCTTCCTCTTTCATTCAAGAGTTTAAACGATCTTGTATTTGTAATGGCCTTATAAGAAGGGAACAATGGACTGAATTTTTTCCTACCTTTTGAATGGTTCGGCACTTAGGTGGTTTAAAACACTACGTGAAAATGTGAAAAATTCATGGGATTTATTAAGCGAAAGTTTTCTTGAAGAATTTGGTGAACAACAGAAATATGCAGATCTCATGATCGAGATCACAAAGCTATCCCAAGGAGAGAAGGAGAAGATAAGGGATTATCATGCTCATGTTCTAGAGCTAAGGAGGAAGCTCGATGCCTAGATCTGGAAGGAAGGATTAGCGGATGGGTTGATGAATGGCATGGATAATCTCCTATGTAAGCACTTCATTCTTGGGATGAAGCCGAGAGATCGAGACAATGAGTGAAGTGAAGTATGTTGCCTTGACTACCATTGAACAAGCAAAGGAGATTGCAAGAAGGCAAGAAGAAAGCATGGAAGAGGAGCCCAAAGAAATTGTTGTTAAAGTAGAGCCTACACCGGCACCTTTGGTCAGAATCACAACCACTCCGGTGAGCACAAATATTTCTCCTAGTACATCTACTTTTGAGTATGAAGATCTGCTAAAAAAGATGGGTCAATTAACTATTAATCTTCTTGAGGAAAAAAATTTAGTTCTCGGGGAGGAGATAGAGGTCAAAAAGAAATATTTCGAAGTTGTATGTTATGGTTGTTATAAAAAGGATCATTATAAGTATAATTGTCCGAGATAGAGCTTCTACATCTAGTAAAGGAGATAATGATAAAGGAAAAGCACTGTGAATTCTTTTGATGTAGTAGATAAGAGCAGAAATAATAAAGTAGATGTGTTTGTAACAAAAAGAAAGAAAGAAAAAGATAATCAAGATGGAAATGATCCTAAGAAGATGAAAGGAGAAACTAGTAAGAAACATAGGAGAAGAAAGTTGGGTGTGTAGGATTTTACGATTTCACGGGGGCAAGGACCATACTCCATCTTGGAAGATCTGTCCAAAGGCTGCAAATATTACATATAGTCAACTCTTGGCTATGTCTTCGAGAAGAGGCGGGAGTTGCGAAGTGGACTCAATGCTCGACGAAGGAAGGAGGTTGAGGTCCTGTTTTGGAGGCGAGGCAGATCCTATGCTCCATAAGCTGAGGTATTATGTAATGGTATTTCAATTCATGATGTCTTAGTTGATGGAGGTGCTGCAGTTAATGTAA
This sequence comes from Taxus wallichiana var. yunnanensis, assembly GCA_018340775.1. Classification (NCBI taxonomy): domain Eukaryota; kingdom Viridiplantae; phylum Streptophyta; class Pinopsida; order Cupressales; family Taxaceae; genus Taxus; species Taxus wallichiana. The sequence continues at coordinate 601,349,951 of CM031239.1, read as the reverse complement.
TGACCGAGTCTGTAATGAATATGTTGGGTTTAAAAATTGATCGCCCTTCAACACTTATGTTAAGGTCATTAAATAAAGGAAAAACTAAACCAGAAGGTGTAGTTTCAAATGTGGCAATATCTGTTATGGGTGTTGTATGTGTGGTAGACTTTCAAGTGATGAAAAATGGAAATGCATTGCATACCCAATCTGCTTTGGGAAGACCATGGATAAGGAAAGTTCATGCAAGAAACTCTTTGGAATGAAGGTTTCATGACACTTGGGCATGGTAGAGAGAGGTGAAGATAAACGTGATCCCTCGACATCATAAGCGAGAACCTATGGATTCAAGTGATGAAACCGATGATTAGACATCCTCTCGATTACTCTAGTACCGGTGAAGTGGACACGAATATGAAGAAAGTGAGGTTGATGTTTGAGTCATGGATATCCTTCGATCACACCAACTCATGACCCCATAAAATTATACGAAGAAGAAGTTGATGATCGTCTCCAACAAATAAAGATTGGTGATGTTGTGATGGAAAGTGAGAAGAAATCCTACCTCCGGCTCTTTCGAAGGTACATACAAATATTCACATTTGATTACAAGGAACTCCGTCAAGTAAGTTGGGTAGAACATTCTATTGAGGTGGTAGATGGTGCTAAGCCCATAAAGTAAATGCCATAGAGAATGAATCCTAATTTTCCAAGGCTGTAAAAGAAGAAATAGATAAGTTGCTTGATGTAGAATTCATATTTGCGGTAGAGAATTAAGAATAGGTTTCTCCCATTGTGATCTCAATAAAAAAGAATGGGAAGCTACGCATTTGTGTTGATTACATGAAGCTCAATAAGGCAACAAAGAAGGATCATTACCCTCTTCCACTCTCGATCAGATCTTGGGCCGAAGTAGCTGGCGGGAGTGCTATAGTTTCTGCGATGGATATAGCGGTTACAACCAAGTTCGTATAGCAGAGAAAGATCAGCTGAAGACCACGTTCACCACTCCTTGGGGAACGTTTGCTTATAGAGTTATGCCTTTTGGGTTGTGTAATGCTCTGGCAACATTCCAGTGTTTGATGAATAGGGTGTTCGAACCCTACATTGAGACCTTCATCAGAGTATTTACGGATGATTTTTACATATATGGGAGCAAGTTGGACCACCTGCACCAAATGGAGACAGCATTTCAAAGGTTAGATGAAGCACAAGCCTCACTAAACCCTACAAAGTGTGTCTTTGGATGTTCTAAAGGTGTTTTGTTAGGGCATGTTGTATCCAAAGATGGTATTAGTACTGATCCTGATAAAGTTTCAAAAATCAAAGAGTTACCATTTCCTATGAATAGAAGTAAGTTGAGATCATTTTTAGGCCATGTGGGGTACTATAGAAGGTTCATCAAGAATTTCTCAAAGATTGCATAGCCACTAACCTAGTTCTTGAAGAAGGATGTTACTTATGAACCAGGAAATAAGGCGCATGAAGCTTTTGGACAACTAAAGGAAGCCCTGGTGTCTTCACCTATTTTAAAGAATCTAGATTGGAGCAATCCATTCATTGTGTACACTGATGCCTCAGATGCAGCACTAGGAAGTACTTTGAGCCAAAAGGATGAAAATGGGAATGAACATCTAATTTACTTTGGGAGCAGACAAATGAGTAGTCTTTGAGGTAAATTATCATGTAATGAAAAAAGCTCTGGCTATCATTTTTTTGTAAAGAAGTTTAGGAATTACTTGCTTAGGGAAAAAATTTCTAGTTGTGAGATCATCAGGCTCTAAAATATATTGTAAATAAGCCTAACCCATCAGGGAGGATAGCAAGATGGATAATTTTACTACAAGAATTTGAATTTGATATTATAGATAGGCCAGGAAAGAAGCATGTCAATGCAGATGCACTCTCTTGAGCCTATGATGGTTTAGGATCATCTTGTGATGATGATGATTTCCCCGATCTTTGACATTGTTATCCCTTGACACAATCCCTAGTGAATACATAGATATTTGGAATTATCTGAATGAATTCAAGTTTCTGATGGTGCCAATGCAAAGACTAAGAGAAAGATTACTCAAGTCGGTCATCCATATTCTATTCTGCGCATGGAGTATTATTTTGAATAGGACACGATGGACGTCTGACAAGAGGGCAATTGGACGTGATCAAGGAAGGAAGCTGCTAGAAGAATTCCACAATGGTACATGTGGAGGGCACTTCTCTGGACAACTTACTGCACAAGAAGGATCTTGGATGCGAGGTTATCACAGCCCACTCTTTTTAAAGATTGTTATAATTATTGTAAGACATGTGATATTTGTCAAACACATGGTAACCGTAAGACTTCATCAGCTCCATTATGTCCTATTCTTCCACTTGGTCCCTTTGAAAAGTGGGGAATAGACATTGTAGGTCCACTTCCAACTACCTCACACTAAAATAAGTATATTGTAGTTGCCACATTATTTAACCAAGTGGGTTGAAGCTAGGCCATTGAAAACTTGACTTCCATGGATGAAGTGGCAAGGTTCATATATGAACGCATTGTCACCGATTTGGTTGTCCATTAGAAATTATAATAGATCAAGGAAGCCACTTCATTAATGAGGTGGTAGAAGCCCTAGTTAATAAGTTTTCTATTAAACATAGGAAGGAAACAACATACAAGCCAAGCAAAAATGGACAGGTGGAATGAACAAATTTTGTGTTGTGTCAAATTCTAGTAAAAGATGCAGCCTTGCAGGTACATAAATGGGATAAAAGGATTCATGCAGCATTGTGGGCATATAGGGCAACATCAAAGTCAGCAACAGGATACTCCCCATTTCAGTTGGCTTATGGCATTGATCCAGTTCTTCCTATTGAGTTTGATATTCCCACGGTTAGAGTAATGAAAAATGAAAGAATGGATGAAAGTGATTCAGTAAAAGAAAGGTTGGTACATCTTCATTTGTTAGAGGAAATGAGGGAAATAGCTAAGGATACAAGCTATAAGAAGAAAATGAAGCAGAAGGAATACTTTGATCAAAATATCTGGTGGTCTCCATTTCATGTGCATGACTTGGTTCTAGTATATGATTCCAGATACAAAAAAAGAAGACAGAGAAAATTTATTCCAAAATGGATGGGGCCCTACAAAATAGCAGTTGTGCATGAAAATGGTATGTACCGACTAGAGGAATTGGATGGCACTCCCATTACGAAATGGGTCAACCACAACAAGTTGAAGATTTTCCAAGCACCAGAAGAGTCTACTCCAAGGATGGAGTAGAAGCTAGGAAGGGGGAAGATGTCGACACTAAAATTTTCCTCCGTAATTTCTATTTCATTAATGTATGTATTAGGAATAGGATGTTGTTAAGTATAATTAGTAGTAGCGTCTGATAGAAGATAACGGCACTTACGATGCGATGACGATGCCGCATGATAATGTATAGTACGGCAATAGTCAAAAGTACAATAGGAATGTTGTGGTAAAAAGTAAATAGTTGTCGTAAGTGGTCCAGTAATGTTAAAATGTCAAAGTTGGGGTAAGAAGAGAAGTAGGGTCTACATGATTAGGAATTAGAAATATTATATTGGTAATAAGGACAAGGAGTGAGGTCATAAATATTTTGTATATTTTATTTGTAAAAAGTCTAAAAATGTGGAACCCATGTGAAATGATAAGGTTTATCTTATCTTAAAAGATAAGCTTACATGTATAGATAAGAGTTAAGGTATGGAATATGATTCATCAGAGTGGATTTCTTATCCTATCTTAGAGATAAGATGGATAAGCCTAGAAGTCTATAAATAAAGAGGCCACCCCCCTCATTTAGCATAGAAGGAAGTAGTGAGAAATATTGTAGGAAGTGTGCAAAGGAAGCCATCAGTTTAAAGGTGTGTTGAAGAAGCCATTAAGAGGTGTAATTGTAAAGTTTCTCCCATAGTCTTGGTGAAAGGCAAGTGAAGTCAATAACACTTGAAGTACCTCATGGGTGAGATTGTAACAATTTCATGTTAATATTATAATTTACTCTGATATTTCAGATTTATCATCATTCCTTCTTATCATAGTCTATGGTATTCTTGTGTTATGTTTTTTGTTGTGTTTCCATATTACATCCACCAAACTAAAGGCTATGCATTAGTAAATAATCATAGCACGAGGAGTTCCCGGTGAAGAATTATCATAGTGCCGGATTGGTGATGACAGGTCAGCCATCAAATCTCATCCTTGCTTGGAACTACCTTATCATATTCTCCTCGGACACCCATGGATCCATGTCATATAGGTCATTCCATCAACATTTCATCGGTGTATCAAAATCTATTATCAAGGACAATAACTTACCATTCTTGGGGACCCACAAACATGTATGCATTGTAGATTATTATCCATTCATTACCCCACAACATATAATTATCCTTCTACAAAAATAGTTGTTGATCTTCAATCGAAGTCCCTCACCTCTTACATCAATCCCGATACAATACTCCCAAATGAAAGTGGTCCCTCCACATCTATATCCCCATTTTCTACATGGGAAATGAAAATCATTCCTATTAGATGTGTAGAATACAACATCGAACATGCCCTCCTTGTTTCAAATCCCCCCTATCACCCAAAACACATGGTAAGCCCCACTTCCGGCTACAACAACCTCAAGAACCTTAAAATATTGAAAAATTCATCCCTGATGTAATCTTGGCATATGATAAAATGGAGCACACTTATACATCCCAATCCCTTGATGAAAGGATGGCTTCATGTTATCAATCACCTAGATATGTCATCCCTAATAAGATGATGTATTATGTGGGATATAAGGGATATGGGTGTGGCATAAATGAACAAGGTATGCAAGAACCCCTTACGAAACATGATAAAATGGATAGATACATAGTTATTATTTGGCCCTATGGGTCACCACTCATAGAATTTGAGGCCACATCGGGATGTGAGGATAGCTCCAGATTATGATAGTGAACAAGAGTCCCATTGTATCCTTTACGAGGACCTTTCTTCCACCAACTTATTCTTTGAAACATTTTTTTTAACCATTTCCCCTTCTACTACTGAATTATACATTGTAAACCCTTCCCTTATCAATTGGGACCAACAATGACATACACCAATTTATTTATTTCAAAATGAAAAATAAATTGGATAATTCATGGAGTTGTGTGATGAAATTCCTATTGGGGACCACAAGAAGGGATTATCTATCAAACTTGATAACTACACATATTTTGGGGAGGAGGCTAATTTTTGTGATCAACAAAAAGAAAAAGAAAACAAGGGTAAAATATATTCAAAAATCCTCACCAAAATAAAAGATCCAAGTTCCATAGTGAAAACCCCTTTGAGCCACTTATGGACAAAGAAATAGAAAAATGAAAAAGGATATAAAAATTGATTAGCCTATGGGTGAAAATTTCATTGAGACACTTATAGAGAAAGAACTCAATATCCCCTTGATCCTATGCATATGGAGGATGGATCCAAATTAATTTTGGAGGATACTATTGATGTCAACATTGGTACAGAAGATGATCCTAAAATTATCAAACTTAGAGCTTATCTTTCAACACATGAACAAAAATATTTTGGCATGCTCTTTAGATAACTTTTGGATATATTTATTTAGCCCTATGTAGACATGTCAAGCTTGGATCCTTATTTAGTAGTGCATAAATTATTTTTGCATGAATCAACAAATCCAGACAAAAACAAACTATGCAAAATACATCTGCATGTGGCTCTTTTGGTCAAAGAGGAGCTAGAAAATTTATTAGCAATGGGATTCATCAAACCTATTGATTACTCCAAATGGCTCTCCAACGCAGATTCCTTCTCGAAGAAACCTTTTGGTATAAGGATTTACATACATTTCAAGGACATAAAACAGGCATGTCCTAAAGATGACTTTCCTCTTCTGAACATCGATATGATTTTCAATTCAAGCTGCTAGCCACAAAATTTTATCCCCCATGGATGGATAACATAAAACTATATTTACTACTCCTTGGGGAACCTTTTACTATCAGGTCATTCCTTTTTGCCTCAAGAATATAATTACAATATATCATAGAGTTATGACTTTCATATTCCATGAAATGTTACATGATATTGTGGAGGATTATATGGATGATATCCTCAAAAAAATATAAGACTAGATCAGAACACCGGAGATCCTTAAATATTTATTTGAATGAATATGAGATTACAAAGTCCATTTGAATCCAAAGAAGTGTGTCTTTGGAGTCATCTCAGGTAAACGATTGGGATTCATTATGTTTAGGTGTGGAATTGAAGCGAGACTTTGCTAAATTCACCGCTATCAATAAGATACCTCCTCCTAATAACCTAAAAATGTACTTATCCTACAAGGAAAATTTAGACCACTCAAAGATTAATTTCACATCTTATAGAAAAATTCTTGTCCTTCACCTATCTACTAAAGAAAGAAGTTGATTTTCTTGGGTCCCAGATTTCCAACAAGACTTTTCTCAACTCAAAAATATTTGGAAAATTTGCATGTTATTGTACCACCTACCCCAGGTGAACCTTTGTTTTTATACATATATGCTACCCAATTTTCTATAGGCGCACTCTTGGCACAATATGATGCCCAACACAAATAAAAATCCATTTATTACCTTAGTCGCACCTTAATTGCATATGAACTCAACTACCTGTAGAGTGAAAAAACATGCTTAGTTGTTGTCTTCATATTTCAAAAACTTTTCCATTACCTTTTGAATAACCATACCAAGATAATATCTAAATTTTACCCTCTCAAATACATTTTTTCAAAACTAGAACTTACAGGAAGGATGTCCTAATAGATTATTTTTCTTGAGTGAGTTTGACATTGAGTATGTCAATCAAAAATTAGTCAAAGGACAAGTGCTTGCTGACCAATGGCCAAAGCACCACTTCCAGAACAAAACCATTAAGTCTGGATCTTCCATATGCTTATGTTTTATATATTGAAGAATCATCAACCTCGAAGGTATATTTCCAAGGGTCTTTCACATTAAAAGGCTCAAGAGCAAGAGTATTCATTAATCCCATAGGATATATCATCCCACAAGATTTCAAACTTAGCTTTCCAAGTACAAATGAAATTACCGAATATGAAGCTCTCATTGCAGGACTTAAAGTCACTATCAGATGGAACATCAAACAATTTGAGGTTATAGGCAACTCACATCTTATCATCAAACATGTGAATGATGAATACAAAGTAAAAGATGAGAATATTATCCCATATAAACACAATCTGGACACCTTGCAAATTTATTTTGTTTTGATTTCCTTTCATCAAGTTCCACACATGCAGAACTGATCAGTAGATGTTATGGCTACCATCATATCTTTGGTATGCTTACCACTAGATAGCATATATTTTTAATTTCTTATCGATCATCTAATGGTACAGGAATATGACATGTCAAAATCATGTTTGGTATGTGAATTTGTTAGTCCCTTTCCCCTTGGTACATCGATATTTATAACTACCTATAGGATGGTACCTTCCCACCCAACCTCTCCCACTCCCAAAAGAGAACCCTTATCAATGTATATCCCATTACACCCTACTTAGGGGCACTCTCTATCATCAAGGTTATGATGGGACTCTATTACGTTTCCTTAATTCTGAAGAAGTTATCCAAGAAACCAAATAGGTGCATGAAGGCATCTATGGTGCTCATATAAGTGGCATGGTTCTTGAAAATAAAATCATATGTGTGGGATAATAGTGGCATAATAAGGAAACATATTGTTTCATGTATGTGAAGAAATGTATCCTATGTCAAAAGTACAGAAATTTTATTCATGCATCATCTCATTCATTATAACTTATCATAACACCATGGCCATTTTCCAAATGGGGGCTCGATATTATAGGAAAACTCACCCCCACCTCATCGATGGCCATAAACACATTATCACTGCTACTGAGTACTTTACCAAATGGGTGGAGTTTTTCCTCTCACCTATGTTACAATGCTCATATTTCCAAGTTCATCATGAACCGTATCATTTACCATTATGACACCCATACGTTATTTTATCAAAAATGGAAAATCATTCAAGAACAAGCAAGTGAATACATTTTACAAACTCTTTAAAATTCACCAAAATTATTCTACCCCTTATTACCCTCAAGGTAATGGGAGGTTTGATGCCGCCAATTAAACACTTTTTACTATGGAGAAAATGGTTGGTAAAATAGGTCATAATTGGCATCTCCAAATCCATCCTTCCCTCTAGGCCTATCACACTTCCATCAGACACCTACATGTGCAACCGCACATTCCTTGGTATCGACATTGAATCCATTATACCCCTAGAGATCGAGCTCTCCTCTTTGATAATATATTTGTGAGACTATTCACAAATATAATATCATATTGTGTTTATTTGTTACTCCATTTTTGTAAAAATACTCCTTGTTGAAAGGTTAGTACATCATCATTGTTTAACTTGAAGTAGTGCTTGAAAAATTGTGGGTTTGTTGAGTTAAATGATAAATCTCCTTCGAGCATGTTTTTATTTATTTTTAACCCTTACATTTCATTAGGTTTTAGAAGTGTGATAATTAAATTTCAACATATTTTGAGATACGAGACACTATTCCTTTTAGTTATAAACGAACTTGAATGTTTGAGGGTACTTAGTTAATTTATAACATGAAAGAAATGAATGTTAGAATGAACCATTGTGAGATGGATGTTAAATTGATTACTAAATTTTTTAACAATAACTCATCTTTGAAACTTGATTGATAGCAATAATTATTTCGTAATAAGTATGAATGTTGATTGTTTACTTAAATAGATGAAATATGGGTAGCTAATTTGTTTTGTATGATTCTTATAAAGGTTGATATCATTTCTTATTTCGGAAATAATTACGAGAATGAAAACTTGGTTAGAATATGATCATTCATTTAAAAATTAATAGTTATACTTAGCTGAAGGATATTTTGTAGACATTATTCCTTGCGGAAAGTATGAATGGATTTGATGGTTGTTGATGTAAACCTTATTCTTGATTATTGTATTTAACATTTGCAATAGTATGTTACCTTTACTATTTAAAGGTTAAGATTTTAGTTGAATACATGTGTTGTTGGAAAACATAGCATTCAATATGAAGTAATAATTCATTTGTACATGATATAGCTTACTTAATTAAATAACTAGGAAGTTTATTAATTATTAGTTAAGTTTATTCGCGAGAATATAACATTTTTGCATTTATGAAGTTTACTTGATGATATTGTCCTTGTGGAACATTCTTGAGGAATTGAAGGTTGATATTATAAAATCTATTCTTGATTATTGTAATGAGTAACTGAAATAGTATGCTACTTTTATAATCTAAAAGTTATGTAATTCAGTTCAATCCTCGTATTATTTGGAAATATTCATTACGAAGCAAGGTTTCATTTGTGTATGATATAGGAAGTTAATTAATTAATTTGGATGTTTATTATTTATCAATTAAGTTAACTTTAACTTATTCTATTATTTCATTTAAATACAACAAGAATATGAGTTAGATAACTCATGTCAGTTCTTTGAACTAACCCATATATACATTTTCTCTCTCCTACAGTGTGCAGGAAGGAATGACATTCATGAAGTGATTGATTGGATTGTTTATGCATGATTACATCATGTATTATTTGTTTAAAATATGATAAGGATTGTTGTATTTATTTGTTAAATGTGAATGTATTATCTTCACAAGTTTATTAATGGGAATTTTCCTAATGTATTATCATGATAAATTGTATATCACTACTTCGAAAATAAGGGATTATCGTTATTAAATTTTAATTAAATATTTGTTTGTTTTGTAACTTGATTTGATGATTATGAAAGTATTAATATGTATTTTTACATCAAAGTATAAATAACTTTACGATATTTGATGCATATCTATTAATGTTCTTAATAGCTCATTGAGATGGAAAAATATGTTGATTGATGAACATAGTATGATAAGAAAAAAATATACAACAAAAGCATCATTAAATTATTATTGTACATTATGAAATAAGATGGATTAATCATATTAATTGATGAACTTGTGAGTTTAAGAACTATCATTAATGAGTTATAAATGGAACAAGTTAATGTGGACATGGTTAGTAAACCTATATTTAACAACAAACATTATGTTGTGTTCGTTCGATAAGAGGTACTAACGAAATATAGTAACTCGTTGAGTTACTATAAACCTCTTTTGAGAATCCAACATCGTGTAATGATACATTATAACTTATCATGAAAATGAACTTATTTACTTTATCTTCCATAGATAAATAAATGTGTAAAAAAGTATAGATATTATGTCCCATCATCCTTTCAATAGGATCCTACCCGTGCTATATTAGGATGGCTACGGGAAGGTTAGTGAGGAAGTAATGATGAAATTCATTACGTGGTCACTATATTTCCCACTAGGGATCCTAAGGGGAACTGATAGGATACTTTCGATTAGAAAGGTGATTCATGGTTTCTACTTCTTTAAAATTGAAACTTAATTTCTTAATCAATGAAAATAAATCTTGATAACTATGTGGACATGATTGTGTGGTGGCGGGAGATAGGTTTCGTAGGCTAGTGTGTAGTCTCAAAACTATCTTTCAAAGAAATCCTAAAAAACTATGGCCCATGATAATATAAATGGTGATTGCATTATATGTTCACCATTTCTTATAATCAACAGTTTCGGGTCTAGATGGAAGTCACATAAATTCATTCTTGGTTAACACTAAGGAGATGCATAGGTTATCATAACCTATAAAAATGTTTAACCAAAAGTATACAATACATACACACTCACGTAAACTGAATAAGGGGATCGAAACAATCTAATAGACCCTTAAATTTACACATGGTTATCAAAAGGATTTTGGAATATTAAAAATTTATTTATGTTGGATTCAATTGATGTAAGTTGGAATAATTGAAGGCATTAATTGTAATTATGGGGTTTATTTTTAAAAATTCCCTTACTTTGGATGAACCATAACATGGGTGCTACATTTTTGTATCGAGTTATAGGTTTATCATCTCTTGGACTTCATGGGTTCATAATATTAATTGGATTTTTATCCTTGTATTAACGAGGATATGATGATTAGTTTAAGGATGAATATTTTTGAAAGAACCAGTTCATTTTAATCTTGGAGGTTGATGGTTAACAAGTTACATAAAATTATAAAAATCCTTCAAGACACTCAAAACCGGATAGATGCCTTGGAGCAGCTGGTAGGGGGTGAAAATGATAAGTATAAGGAGGAATAACTTGAACAAGAATTTTATTATTAACAACGATAGAATAAAATATCTCACATGACTATTAAGCTGTCTAATGAGGACAAGTTTGGGATCTCAAATCCATTATGGGGTTAAACCAAAACATAGGAGGATAATTAGACCATCTACTATGGAAGAAGTGTTTAAAATTCCATTGGGAAAGAAAATAAATTGTAAAAATTCCATCTCATAGAAATAAAAAGTGTAAGAAGAGTGCCACTCACCTTCACAATTAACTTCAAGAAAACTTGATAGAAAAAACATGAAAAAAATGAGGATTGTTGACCCAAAGGATATTTAACACTTTATTTGTTCCAAATTTTCCTTAAACCTATTATTTATGGAATATCTTGGAGTCACATTTCTAGCAAATTTTAAACAGGTCAAAATGGACACCATATGCTCCAGATATCATCCACGCAAGAACAAGAATCAGCAAGGTGAAATAAGGGCACAAGTGACACGGTGTTAGGACACGTTTCAAAAATGAAAAATGGGTCGATGTGGCATTGACAAGTGACATGGAGAAAAACAAATTCTAGATGTTTATCTTTGGTCTTCAACGGTAGACAAAGGGTTTTTTCAACTATGGGGTCCAATTTTATTTCAAAGGGGCACCCAATTGCCATGAAATTTCAAGTAGTTCATCGGTGAGTTGAATAACAAGTTGTTTAGAGAGACCGAGTTGCCTACCGAGATAGGTAATCTCATGAATGAGCTAGGATGAGTGTAAGGGACTGATCTATATACCAAGATTGTGGGGTGAGCCAATGCATAACCCACCTACCAAGTTTGAGCACTTCACATTCCAACACTAAGTTAAATGATTGACACATAACAACTTACCACATCTCGATACATATCCCAACAACTCGGTAGCAGATCAACATGTGGGAAAAATAGAGTAGTGTGTGGCCCAAGCCAAAGGATATATACGTGGGGCAACCTTTATTAAGGCTAAAAAAATATCCCCTACAAATGTGGGATCTTATTTCCCAAAACAAACAAAGACATTCAATGGGTGGTTGGGTAGTTCAAAGCCCCAACCTCTCCCATGTAAAATTTAGATCTCATCGTTGGATATTAGTGGTGATAAATTCTATAAATACAAGACTTGGATCTTATACAAGTAATCGAGATGGATGTGTTATTGTTGATAACAAGGTAGTTTAAGAAAAGTGATATTTTGAGACGCTTTTGAGGACTTAATGTAAACAAGATGTTCCTCGTGCATATGTTATTTTCTTGTTTTGGAGGTTTTACGTCTTTTTGAGGCGTGGAAGTCCCATGATGACATAGAACTGAAGGGAATATATTTTTTAGGTGCTTCAAGAAGGTGGAGGAAGAACACGATCTTATTAGGGTCCTTCAAAGGTCCGAATACACAAAATTGCAGCTTTTGAATTTTTTATTGCAAATTGTGATTTTGATTGTACTTACTGTTTTTACAATTTTAATGGATTGGTTCAAATGAACTGAGGATGTAAGAAATTTTTGAACCCCGTAAACAACTCTAATGTCGTATTTCCTTCTAATTTTCTATTTTTTTCCGCATTCAATCATAACTTCAAACAAGCATATTTATCATATTACGACATTTTTGAAAATTGATAAAATGGAAAACTAAATGGTTTGATTGAACAATGAATAACGTTGATTTTGAGAATCATTTAATTCAGTTATGGATCAATTTTAATTCATATTTTTATTAGTTTTCAAATCATTAAATAAAGAAAGATTATAAATTTAAACTATGTGTTTAAACAAGTAAAACAATAGGGGTCTATTTTTCGTTTCTGAGATAATTTTTTTAGTATCGATTTGGTTGCATTCATAGGTTTGATTTCATTTTTAATTTTATATCAATTTGATTTTATAATCCCTTGATTTGCATACTTTGTGGTTTGATCCTTCATTTTGCAACTTGTAGTGTTTGGAAGTACAGGTGTTTATAAGTAGCCATGGGTAAATCCTTAAAAATAGAAAGACTAGAAGAGATTAAAAGCATCAATGAGATAGATTCAAGAAGAGAATGATTTCTTGAGATGCAAGATCCATTCCCTTGAAGAAAAAATTACACTTGTGAAATCAGATTTGGAATCCAAGGATGAAATCTTAATCAGATTACATTATGGTGATCCGAAGAAGGATTTTCCTTCCACTTAAGAGGCAAAAACATGACAAATGAGTACATTGTAAGTTATTCACCACGTGACTATTCTTCCTCATTTTTAGATTTAGATTCAGATTCATGTATTGTTTTTGGTGATTTTCCAAAACACACTAAAGGCATTAGATCTAATTTATTGTTGAATATGGGATTTGATAGTAGAGACCTTGGTAAGAATGGCCGAGATATGTCTAACCCAATACCGGTCGAGGATCATCCTCATTTTGCAAGTTTGGGTTATCCTATTGTGGGAATGGATATTGGAGAGTGCTCTAAGAATGTTGAAGGGAGACAAGCTTCCGATAACAAAGTGAATACCCCACTAGTTACGCGGGAAATTGGAAATTCATCGTCACGTGATGGATTTGGTAGGAAATTACAAAGATGAGGTAATGAAGTACCATGTTCTATTTCTTACACACCTTTGAGCACTAAAAAGGAAAATTTTGTAAAAATTCTTATTCTCTCTTTCAGTATGAAAAATATGGCTATGATATTTAGAAAATGTGGCATGTTTTTCCTTGCACTTTTTGTGGGTTTAGTAACCATTATGTTGCCAGTTGTTGGAAGAGAAGGACATTGTTTAAGAATTTGATGCCTTTCATTAGAAATAAGGAAGGTGTAAAAGAAAAATCTCATCATTCATAGGCAAGAAAAGGAAAATAGATTTCCTAATCCCAAAAAGGAGGATAATAGTATTGTTCACACTCATTGTCATATGAATGGACACCGAGTGGAAAATTGTTGGAAACTGCATCCATCACACCATCATAGAATTTTGGTGTATATGACTTGTCTCGTTGACACTCGACATCTTATCCACATCATGTGGTTAGTCATCTCACTTGGTGAGATCATAGGTCATTAGGGTTACTTAGGGTTATGTCCACATGTCATGCACAAGAGTTTCACATTACTCTTATTGTTAGGTTGTAGAGCTGTTTTCATGTGAGAAAGTGTTGAAGACTATACACTAAGAGTATTGTACACTTTCCACGTTGTCTTATTGGGGTTCACGGCCGAGGATGAGCCCGACCGAGAGGTCGTCAGGCGGTAGCCCAGAAGTTGAGGGTTGGTGCATAGCCCCCAAAAAAATTGGGCCTTAAAATGTGCCCGATATATCGAGAAACATGATTTTCTTATATGGGTGGGTTTTTTTGACCCAAAGGTTTATGGGACAGTTTTGGCCCATGGTTTTGATACCCACAATTTTTTAAACTACTTAAGCACTTGCCAATTTATATGGTTTTGTGTATATGGTAGATATAGTGAAACATTACGAGATGTGTTTTGAATTTGGGTGTGAATTTTGTAGAGTTTGTTGAGCATAGCTCCAAACAGATATGGGTATTGTATTGAGAGAGTGGTGGCTTGTAATAAAATATAAGCAAGTGATTCTTGGTGGACGTAGCCCAAATTGGGTGAACCACGTTAAATACTGTCTCTTTGTGTTGTGTTATTTTATTATGTAATTTTATTTGAGATCTATAATATTTTATGCATATTAGTTTCTACTATTGCGATTCTATGAGGGATTATTCCGCATATTTTATCCCTTATTTCCTAACAATTGGTATCAGATCCTGGTTTGGTTTGCTAAAGTGTTGAATTACAGGGAAATTTTTATCTTGAGTGGGAGCTATGGAAAATGATGGAAGATCTAGGGTTGATAAATTCAATGGGAAGAATTTCAGTCTTTGGAAGATGCAGATGGAAGATTACCTTTATCAGAAGGATCTTTATATTCCGTTGTCTGAGAAGGTGAACAAACCCTTGAGCATGATGGATACAGAATGGGATTTTATGGATAGGAAGACACTTGGGACAATCTGACTGTGTCTTGCATCTTCGGTATTATTTAATGTTTCAAAGGAAAAGACTACAAAAGAACTGATGGATGCATTAGGGAAGTTATATGAAAAACCCTCTTCCTCTAATAAGATATTTTTAATGAAAAAGTTTTTAATATGATGTCCGAGAATAGTTCGGTAGTAGATCATTTAAATGATTTTAATACGGTTGTAAATATGCTAGCTTAAGTTACAATAGAATTTGATGAAGAAGTTAGGGCTTTGTTAGTTCTATGCTCTTTACCTAAGAGTTGGAATAGCCTAGTAATGACGGTAAGCAACTCGGTTCCAGCTAACTCAAAGTTGAAGTTTGAGGATGTTGTAGGGGTGATCCTAAGCAAGGAAATGTGAAGAAAAATCTCGGTGAATCTTCTACTTTGGGAATGCTTGTGAGTGGAAACTAGAGGGAGACAGAGAAGAATAGAGGAAACCATGAAAAATAAAAGGATCAAGCAAGGTCAAAATCCAAAAGCAAGATAGTATGTTGGCATTGTGGAAAGTCTGGGCATGCAAAGAAGGACTGTTGGGAGCTTCAGGACAAGAAGAAACAACATGAAGAAAACAAGGAGGTAAATGTGGCAATGGGTAATGTATGTCAGGATGCTTTGATTCTTTCTTTGCACAATATTACTGAATCTTGGGTTTTAGATTCAGGGCTTCTTTCCATGCTACTCCACATAGGCATTATTTTTTTGATTATGTTCAAGGAGATTTTGGGAATGTTTTTCTTGGTGATGATGAGCCTTGCATCATAGTTGGAAAATTTTCTATTCATGTTAAGATGCAGAATGGGAATACTTGGTTATTGAAGGATGTTAGACATGTGCCTACATTAAGACAAAATTTGATATCAGCAAGGCGGTTGGGAAGTGATGGTTGTCTTGTGATATTTACTGATGGAATCTTGGAAGGTTGCCAAGGGTGCTATTGTGGTGGTAAGAGGTAAGAAGGTTAGAACCTTGTATTTAACCACTTCTAGCACTAATGTTTGTAATCTTGTGGCTTCAGAAGTAGATACAACATTGTGGCACTATAGGCTTGATCATATGAGCCATAACAGCATGGAGATCATAAATAAGGATTTTCCCGATATACGAGAAATAGGTTTGGAGTTATGTGAGAACTACATATATGGAAAATAGAAGTGAGTAAGGTTTCTCAAGGTTGGACCTACAAAGAAAGAGAGTAAGTTAGAGTGGTGCATTCGATGTGTGGGGTCGGCTCGGGTATCATCTTTTGTGGGTTCAAGTTATTATGTTACTTTTATTGATGATGCAACAAGGAATAATTTTGGGTTTATTTTATTAGAAACAAATCTGATGTATTTGACACTTTTGTTAAATGGAAAGCGTTAGAGAGAATGAAACAGGTCTTAGGCTAAAATGTCTCAGGTCAAATAATGGAGGGGAGTATTGCAGTAATGAATTTGATGATTATTCTTCTAAGAATGGAATCCACTTTGAAAAATACGGTTCGGGAACTCTGCAGAAAAATGGGGTGTCGAGAAAGGATGAACAAAACAATAATGGAACATGTTAGGAGCATGCGGTTAGATGCAGGATCGCCTCTTTATTTTTAGCGAAGCGGTGAGAACAACTATGTACTTGATAAACAGAGGACCCTCAAGTGCCTTAGATGGAGGCATACATGAGGAGGCTTGGTATGGTAAGAAAGTTGATTATTCATTTCTTAGAGTCTTTGGATGTGAGGTGTTTTCCATATACACAAGGATGATAGGACCAAGCTAGAGGCTAATATTGATTTGGATCAGACTGAAAGCATTTTACAAATGATATTCAATACACAAAGAGAGATATTCTATTCAACATACTGATTACAAATAATACTGAGGCTAATAAATAGCCATGGAAATAGAAAACTGACTTCCTACAAACCAGGAAGTCACACAACAAAACACCCGTTAATATCATTACGGGTACAACAAAATTATATTGTTGAAACAATATAACAAACCTGTATTATTAATAATGAGTTATAATATAACTCATATTAATAATATTACAATATAATAATGAGAGCACTAATTAAATAATTCCTAACATTCCCCCCCTTAGTGCGAACACGGGGAAAACACCATCTTCAACTAAGCAACATGCCGCTCCGTAGCCTGCACATGGTCTCGATCCTCAACACTGATTGTGGGAACTACATCATCCAGGGACCGTTCAACCTATTAGATGAATACATGAATTGGGACCATTCAACCAATTCACATCAACCATCAAATCAGTCTGATCAAGAACACTTCCTGCAATAGTATCAATGGTACAATTTATCATCACGGGGGACACACAAGCACTACACTGCACACAGGAACAGGGATGCTCATCTGTTCTTATTCATCACACAAGACACAAAGATGTCACTAAAGTAGTTTGCGGCCTCTGAGGTAGTGACAAACTCGAGGACGCTGATTGTCCTCCTGCCTCCGTTGCCTCCATCCTCCAAATATACATACCGCTTAGGTCAGAGAAATGTGCTCAGACTTCTTTTCCGAACTTCTCATTTTTCGTAAAAGATGGTCTTTGTATTCTTTAGCTGTCAACCTTTTTCTTTTTAGAGCTCTAGGTGGTTCAAATTCGCTGTCACCTTCATATCCTTCTTCTAAATTTAGCATAGCTGAATTTTCTTGATCCTGTATATTTTTTATGTCACTCTCTATGGTAATTGGTTCCATGAGAATACATTGTTTTCTTCTTTTCTTGACCATAGTGAGATAACGAATAATTACCTAGACAAACTGACAATAAATAACGACACTTTAGACTCAAAACTACAATACGAATATTCCTAAGATCACCTATTTGACACTTTTACAAACAAAAGACTATAAGACCGAAACAAACATTGATTATTTGAAATAACAAAATTTTGACTTAATAAGACTCGACCCGTTAAAAACAATGACGAAAAGAGTAAGAAGATTTTATAAAATAATATTATGAGACAACACAATTAGATAACAAAGAAACTTTATAATGGAGGCCAAAAACAACCTAACCCATAAACAAATAATGAAAAGACACATAGACCGGATAATATTGACAAATGACTAACAAAAATAATTCCTATCGACTTAATAATGCACGGATATAAACTTTTAATCTAGACAAACAATAATATAAAACTATTATTTCTAAACTTAAATCACTAAATCCACGTGTCTTTTCTAATCTTATATTTTGCAGACTTTATCAAATCTCATCAATCAAGGTGAGGAGACTGGTGAATGTTGAATCACCCATATTAAGACAGAAATCTGGGACGTCTTGATTTGGAGTGACTAAACGCCAAGTATTAGCCGATCTGAAGACTTTTCACTTAACACGTTGCAAAGATCTGATGATGGAAATTGGGCAGAATATGTCCTCACAACAGTTTTGATTCCCAAATGTTTTTTTCAGGAAAATCGACCTCAAAATCTTTGATTGCAAATAATACTCTCCCGCATATGAAAGACTTTGACGCCTGCTGGCATGTGATACCAAATAATGGTGGCTTGTGCAGCACCGAATTCAATTCCACGATTGAGAAACCGAACCAGATTCGCCACCCAAAGGAGTCTAAGCTATGGCTCAAAGTTCCAAAGATATGATTGCGCGGCTGTGGAAAATCCAACGCTTTGGAGACTCACATGTAGATCGAACCAGTTTCAGCGACTGTACATGCACAAAAAAAATGTGACAGCTAAACTTGTCTGCTAAACATTCTAAACTGCGAAAATGTGGAGCTCGATTGACACGTTACGTCAACCAATCAACATGTTCACAATGCGCTCGGTTATTTGGCTTTAAGTACGACTGCTTCCAAGTGATAGATCTGGCCTATCGATTAAAAGAAATCTGTACACCTCCCATCGTAGAATTACCCGTTAAATGACATGCAAATGACAAAGCGTGCGTTCCTTTTATCGGCTAAGAAATATGAATACATACTAAGTATTTACCATCAAAAGCACCAAGAACACAGATCTTGTTTCTGCAGGTTTCCACACGACTGCACAGGTATGTGAATGTGCGCACCAGAAAAAACAACTGCAGACTCTCATCGAAATGAACCTTGCTCAAAGAATGGAGACCGGACGTATGGAAGAGGCATTTCTGGATCTCAAGCGCTCTGATACCAAATATTGATTTGGATCAGACTGCAAGCATTTTACAAATGATATTCAATACACAAAGAAAGATATTCTATTCAACATACTGATTACAAATAATACTGAGGCTAATAAATAGCCATGGAAATAGAAAACTGACTTCCTACAAACCAGGAAGTCACACAACAAAACACCCGTTAATATCATTACGGGTACAACAAAATTATATTGTTGAAACAATATAACAAACCTGTATTATTAATAATGAGTTATAATATAACTCATATTAATAATATTACAATATAATAATGAGAGCACTAATTAAATAATTCCTAATGACTAAATTATAAAAAAATTACTTTCATTGGTTATGGTGGTGATGACTTTAGATATAAATGTTGGAGTATTAAGGACAAGAAAATCATTTGATTTAGGGATGTGGTCTTTAATGAGAAATTCATGTATAAGTAGCAGTTGTAGGAAAATAGGGAAGAATCCAAGAAAGAATATACAACGGTAGAGGATCTTCTAGATGGAAAAGTGACACATGAATCAGTTCAGAACCTCATCAACAGGAACCCCAAAATCCTATATTGAGGAGGTCTTCTAGGGTAAGAAGAGAACCTGAATGTTTTCTCCTTCTCTTTATTATTTATTACTCACTGATAGTGGAGATCCAAAGAGCTTTGATGAATCAATGCAGGTAGATGTCAGGAAGAAATGGGAGCAAGCCATGGATGAGGAGCATCAAGATCTCATGGAGAACTAGACATGGGATTTGGTGAAGCTACCCAAAGGAAAAAGAGCATTACAAAACAAATGGGTGTTTAGAGTCAAAGAAGAAGGAGGCAATAAAATATACAAGGCCTGGTTGGTGGTCAAGGGGTTTGCACAAAAAAAAGGTATAGATTTTGATGAGATTTTTTCTCCTGTAGTAAAAATGACTTCTATTAGAATTGTTCTAGGAATAGTTGCAACAGAAGACTTGCACTTAGAACAACTTGATGTAAAGACTGTATTTCTCCATGGTGATTTTGAGGAGGAACTATATATGCAACGGCAGCCGAGAGGGCTATGAGGTAAAAGGTAAAGAGGAGATGGTGTGCAAACCGAAGAAGAGTTTGTATGGCTTGAAACAAGCTCCATGTCAATGATATAAGAAATGTTATAGCTTCATGATGGAGAAAGTTTATATTAGATGTCATTCTGACCATTGTGTGTATACATATAAATTTGAGAATGGCATTTATATTATCCTTTAATACGTATGTGGGATGACATGTTGGTTGTAGGTAAAAACATGCAAGAAATAAAATTACTCAAGAAGCAACTAAGTGAATCCTTTGCTATGAAGGATTTGGGGGCAGCCAAAAAAATCCTTGGTATGAGGATATCTCGGGATAGGAAGGAATGGAAGTTGACTTTATCTCGGGAAGAGTACATTAATAATCTCTTGGAGAGGTTTAATATGCAGGATGCTAAACCGGTTGGGACTCCTTTGGTAGCCCATTCCAAGTTATCAAAGGAATCGTGTCCTAAGACAGAGCAGGAGAGAAACCAGATGTCCAAGGTACCTTACTCATCAGTGGTTGGCAGTTTGATGTATGCCATGGTGTGCACTAGGCCTGATATTTCCCATGCAGTGGGAGTAGTGAGTAGATTTATGAGTGATCCAGGTAGAGATCATTGGCAGGTAGTAAAGTGGATCCTTCGGTATTTGAGAGGGACCATGGGGACAATTTTGTGCTATAGTGGATCAAACACCACTTTGTGTGGTTATGTAGATTCAAATATGGCTAGAGATGTAGACAGCAGGAGGAGCACAACATGTTATGTTTACATTATAGGTGGAACAACAGTAAGCTGGATTTCACGACTACAAAATTTGGTGGCTTTGTCAACCACGGAGGTTGAGTATGTTGCTGCCACTAGAGGAAAGCAAGGAAATGATTTGGTTACAAAAATTACTTGAGGAGTTGGGGCATAAGCAGGAGGAAGTAAAGTTATATAGTGATAGTCAGAGTGCTATACACCTAGCTAAGAACTCTGCTTTCCACTCTAGGATGAAGCATATACGTTAAGGTACCATTTCATCGGGATAGCTTTGGAGGAAGAGAATTTGAAGATAGAGAAGATTCATACCATCATAATCCTACGAGACATGATGACCAAGGTGGTCACTGAGGGAAAAAATGAAGCTATTTTTAGCTTTGGTTGGTCTTCTGAAACTAGTGAAGGGTTAAGAAGCTTTCTTAGAGGAAAATTAGTCTCCAAGTGGGAGATTGTTAGGTTTTGGAGCTTGTTTTCATGTGAGAAAGTGTTGAAGACTGTACACTAAGAGTATTATACACTTTCCACGTTGTATTTACGGGGTTCGGGGCCGGAGTCGGGCCTTGAGTGGAGGTGCTGGGGTAGTAGCCCCGGGAGTAGGGGTTCGGGGCACACCCCAAAAAAATTGGGCCTTAAAACATGCCCGATATATTGAGAAAATGATTTTCTCATATGGGTGGGTTTTTTAACCCATAGGTTTATGGGATGGTTTTGGCCAATGGTTCTTTATACCCATGGTTTTGTAAAGCTACTTAAGTAGCTATCTATTTATATGGTTTTGTGCATATGGTAGATATAGTGAAACATTATAGATGTGTTTTGAATTCGGGTGTGAATTCTATAGAGTTTGTTGAGCATAGCTCCAAACAGATCTGGGTATTATATTGAGAGATTAGTGGCTTGTAATAAAATCTAAGCAAGTGATTCTTGGTGGACGTAGCCCAAATTTGGTGAACCACGTTAAATACTATCTCTTTGTGTTGTGTTATTTTATCCTACAATTTTATTTGAGATCTGTAATATTTTATGCATATTAGTTTCTACTATTGTGATTATGTGAGGGATTATTCCACATATTTTATCCCTTATTTCCTAACACTTATATGTATGATGCATCCTAGAATTTATGAGCTAACACCCTAGTCACACTGGCACATCACTCATCCTTGACTAAGTGCTCACCTGAAGTGTGCAAAGGTACCTGAGTCCCTCTTTAGGGTTCTTTATAGAAGGATGTTAGCATGATAAAGGAAAACACATATAGATTCATAACTAATCCATCATTCTACAATGTATACTACACTTAGATCTATGAAGGAACAAGATTTAAACAATAATCATGATTGAATTAATAACATGCACTACTCAATTACACATAGGAATGACACTTATATTTAGCCAATATCTTCCATCTATTAATAAATACGAAGCTCCTTATAGTATTGTCGGTATATACCAATGCGCGTATGGATCTCGATACTGATAATTTAGTCATATGTGTATACCTCTATACCTCCATACATCCATCACACATACATACACACACTCTGTATATTATTTGTTACCCCTATCTACTATGTACTTAACATCATAAATATAAGGTGGGGGCTTTCCCTACACCACTTATCTATTCCAGAAATTGGTTGCATGCTATTAATAGCCACACATTGTTTACAGGCATAGCCACACATGCAAGTGTAATATCTATATACCTCTTGCAGATTAAGCTGAAGTATCAATCCTATTCTTATCTCATCTCCATGCAAAACACTTCTATCCCATCCCATGCGGACTCCTTGTGTGATCTTTGACAATTATTCTTTGATCAACATTACCCCACACTAATCTCATTGTCATCCTAAAAATGGGCATCTCCAAAAATTGAAGTAAAGAATAGAATAATGGAAAGAATAAGAATGAAATAATGTAGAAAAATAAAGAATTTTTATTAGACATCCTCCTCTATATCACTTTGTAGTATCAATTCTAGATACTCCTTTATTTTGGCCTCCAAAACCTACCATTCAGTGAGTGCTTGTTCTACTTTTTGGGATGTCCACAACAATGGATTCCAACTCATCCCTCGCAATCTCTCCTTTCTCATTCTACAGAACCAACACAATGCTAGACATTGATGTCATTCTTCCTTCTAAAAGATCCATCTTCTGCGCAATTAGCTTCCCAAGCTCTTCCAACCAAGTCTTATGCGGCTCTTGTGTTGCTACTAGGGCCTCACACTTTTGTTTAACCATTGAATATCTTCTGCGTGGCCCAATGTCTCATCCTTCATCACTTTCTGGACCTCATTATTTTCTTCTAGGGTCTTTATGTTGATAAGTGCCTCTGGAGTGTGCGGAGGTATTCAAATCTGGTCTACTTTCTTCAATACTTCATGTAATGCTTATAACATCCCTTCATAAGATGCAATCTTTTGCATCACTGATGCCTTCTCCCATTCAAAGCATATTTATCGAGCTTCTTAGTGTTGGCACGCGTAGAGGTTCATCTTCAAGTACCAAGTCCACCAACTTTCCTTCATAGTATATCGTTGAAAGAAACATCGTGGTACTTTGGCCTCCAAGTGTGGCCTTACTCGATGACATTGTCCCCAATCTCCTCTTCTATGCTAATAAATACTTTTTTCTTCTTTCGTATAAATTCCCTCTTGTGTTATGCACGTTATCTCGCATCCTTTATCTTCATCTCCTCATGCGGTGCTACGATCATTGTAGTTTTGTCCATGTTTCTTATAACCACCTCAGCATAAAACTTCACCAATGTGTTGCTGACCTACTCATCTGACATGATATTAGGCTTTATTGTCATGTGTCTAGCTTGGGGTGCCTTCTTCATCCATCTCGAAATGTATGACTCTTCACATACATTGAAGTCAGGATCATGCATGTGGGTGTACATTGATCATGATAGTTATTTTTGAGTGCACATAGTCACCATATCCTCATCCATTAGCTCCTAGCCAAATAAATCCTTTTGTGCTATCATGCTCTGGAAGTGGGTGCAGACAATTTTTCCTATGTCCTCTGCATACCCCATGGCTGGTGGAATGTGCTCTCAATTGTTCTTCTAAACCGTTGTTGCTTAGGAACTTTAGCTTCCAAATTTGGCACTTGTGTCTCCATGTCCTAAAAATTCTCGGTAGTTGTCTCCTCTGGTCCCTTCTCATCCTCTTCTCTTTCCTTTGATCCCTCACCCTGTTCTTCTATGTTCTCTGGAAGTGTAGGAGAATTAGGTGCATTTTCTTCTGACTCTTCTTCCTCCTCATCTAACTTCAATTTCCTCCTTTTAATTGTTGCCTCCTTCTATGGAGAGAGTCTGGATGATTTGCACACAGTGGTTAGAGTAGCACCTTAGGTCCTTGTTCTCCTAAATACCCTCTTAAACCTTCTCTCCCCTTATCGCATTCAAGTCCTCATCATCCCCCTTTTTGGCTGAGGTGGTGTAATGGCGCATTCACTTCACCCTTATTTATAGGATGTCTCCTACCTCTATGCTCCAAACCACCACTATCTTTGCACTCCTCCTCCTCATCCTCCACTTCAATTGGTGTTGTGATCTTAGGCGTTGGGATTTTCTCCATTGTATGCTTTCCCTTTGGTGGTCTTTGGAAGTGCAAACTCACCTTCCACATATTTTTTTATTCTCCATCTTTGGCTTTAACTAAAGATACATCAATGTTTCCCACACATCTACTACATCCGAATTATTGGGTTAATATTTAGTACCTCGAAATGATCCTCTACGAATAATCACTTATTCCGGGATACACATACTTCTTCCTTAATGTATGGTAGTCGTAGTATACCTTATCTCGCATTGAATACCGGTCGCCGTGTGTCTATAAATCTATGAATAGATGCTTAGAAATACCTTGTAGTGAATTCATAAGGAAATTTACACCATGGGCTCCAGACTCCATCTTTCATTGGGAAGCGCGTGATGCGAAATGTTGATATATAGAAAAGCTGGACTTGTTTCTCTACCACTACTAGTAGGTCCTTTGGGATGTACCACTCTTCTCCAAATGTCGTGTGGCACCTGTCATACCATTTCTCCACCCTTTGATTTACATCATCTGTCATGGCTGCTTTACATATATACTTGATGAACCTCTCGGCTAGTGACTTATTATCCATGGGGTGTTCCCATACTTTTTCCTTTGGCCCATTTGGTACTCCAATCTCCATGAATACTAGAACAGCCCCAAAGCTAATCTTCCCTCCTGTATGTGTTGCTTCGACTATTTTTTCTTCAATATAGCCTAAAATTTTGTAGATTTCCCCTTCGACATCCTACACACAATGTGTAACCACATAGTATTTACTTGTGACCACCGCTCCTAATCATTCAACTTTGTAACAAGGTGTGCTACTACTTGCACAACCGAGAAAATTCTTCAATTTTTCTATATCCATACCACGTAGACCCTTCAGGTACCCTAACTCCTGTCTGGTCTTTAAAATAGTGGATTTATCTACAAGATAACTTGTTTTGTCCTCTCTTGTGGCCTTCAAACCTATAACTGATGAGATAAGCACATATGAGATTCTAACTCTGCGTCCTACAAAGTAGAAGAAGTCCTCATGCACCCTACTCATGAGCCACTGATACAAGGGATCATACTTCCCAAAATATGGAAGTTCATATGATTGGTAGACCCCAATTCTCTTCATAAGCTTCTCACCGCATCATCATCAAAGCGGCATGTCATCTTTCATACGCTTGTTTGTCCTAACATTAGCAAGGAATCAAGCTCCTTCTTGTTCTCTGAAGTCATGTGATTGTATTCACTTACTTTGCTCTTTTGTATGGGTGAATCCCTTTCTGGACAACGATGACTCCTTCTAGTTATTGCATTTCTCTAAAAATAGCTTTCGGGTGCCATCTCTTCTTCCTTGACGACCACCTTCTTCTTTCCTTTTGTTGTTGCTATAGATGCCTTCTTAGGTGTCATTTTTACCTTGCAAATGTCTCCTCTTTAACTCTGTAACTTTGCGAATAAAACCCTAGCTCGATTTAATCGTGCCCTAGGTGGAAACTTCATAACCTAACTCTTTTCTATCTCCCTACTTCACTCAAACCCTTCACCACCGGGGATGCAAGCTTCTTGTCGCATAGATCTGGTTGTCATGCTTGGTTTCACACCCTTTGCACCTTAACTCGATCACTTAGCTCTTTCCTCAAATACTCTTAGTCACAATGGTAAAAATGAATCCGCATTCCATTCTTTCTTTCTTTTTCAAATTTTGATGCATTTATTGCTCCTTCACCTACCAAATATCCCCTCATTCATTGACAAAATTTATTCATTTCATGCGGTACATCTTCACACCCCAGCTATAACCTTCTAGCGTGCCTTCCTACCCTCTAGTCATAGACTTCTCTTCAGTGTGCGCCCTTGCGCCTAAGTACCTCGTCACTGTACCTTCTCCTAGTAGTTATCATGGCCTCCGATTACCTTACGTTATCTTGTCATTTCATCCATCTCCATCCTCGGTCACTTTTGAGAAGCAATATTCTTTTGACTTAAAGCACACCCATAGCAGCTTATTCCTTTCACCTTTCAATTCCCATAGTATTTTACTTGGATAACTACAACCACCCCACATGAAAGGTATGTGCAGTCCTCTACGCATAGACATTCTTCATATAGTAATTAGCTTCATGCACGCAATGCAAGCATGCTTATTATACAAAAACAACTAAATTGATAAAGCATAACAATAATGAAGGAAATACTTTAAGAAAATATAGAATTGAAAACCTAATCTAAATGGAAATACTACCTTATTAAAAACACCAAGAAGACTTATTTATAGTAGGGCTTCAGCCTACTCCTGTTAAAGTAACTAGGTATCCATGTTCCATCAAGTGCTTATAACTAGCAAGCACCTATTTTAAGTATGTGAGTGATGACATAGAGCCCCAACCAATTTACTTTGAGCTTTCTGGATGGTGTAAGAACTTAGATTCATAAATAAGTACCATTTTTCCAATCTCAAACTTCTTATCCCTTATGTTTCGTCATGTCATGCCTTTTTCCTGGCCTTTTCCTACTTCTGAATCCATCGTGTTATGGCTCATCGCTCATCCAATTGAATCATCTTCTCGATACGCTCTTCTAAATCATGTTCATCATCTAGACCTCCAATGTGTGCAATGCGCAAAGAAGGTAACATAAATTCTATAGGGAGAATGGTTTCCACACCAAACACCAATTTAAACGGTGTGGCTTTGTTCAACCTCTTGTAAGTTGTTCTATATGCCTAAAGAATAGTTGATACTTTGTCATCCCAATCCTTTCTTCTAGCATCACAAATTTTTGTCAAATTTTGGCTCAAAATCTTGTTGAAGGCCTCAGTAGTTCCATTTTCCTGAGGATGATAGGGTGTAGTTTTATGGTGTGCAACCATAAACTCATCTAATAGGATCTGATTGTCTCATTCAAAAAGTGTGTACCCCTATCACTTGTCAATATTAAAGGACATTCATATCTTGTAAGAACATTCTCCCATAGAAACCTAGCTATTGTAGTTGTTGTACAGTCCTTGGTAGGTGTTGCTTCTTCCCACCGTGTAAGATAATCTGTACAAGTAATGATATAATGTGATCCAGTCTTGCGCGTGACCGGTGAAATAGGTCCTACAAATTCAATGGCCCATTTCTCAAATAGTTCAGCACTATTAATTGGTCTCAAAGGCATCTCATCTCTTTGCCCTAGTTTTCCTAGGTGCTGATAATGATCACATGCCTTACAATATTCTTTACTGATCCTTATACAATGTCTCCCACCATAATCCAGCAAGTAGGATCTTTTGGGAAGTCGCATCACCTATATAATGGCCTCTTGCAATACCACCATGAGCTTCTTCCATGATATCCTTATGCTCATGCTCTAATACACAATGACGTAATACTTCATCTCTGCCTAGCTTGTAAAGGTCACCACTGATCAACATAAATAGTGTCACGTGTATAGCAAGCTGTTTCTTTTCTAATGCTTTCATTCCTTCTGGTGTCATACATGTTCGTAGAAAGACAAAAATGTCCTCTATTTCTATGGGCGCACATTGTAACCTATATAACTATACATTCGGCATGGTTTCTTCAATTGTTTGTGCATCCTCTCCTGAATTGATTCTCGATAAATGGTCTAGTCCATAATTGCTTTTCCTTGGCTTCACCACAACTGTGAAGTCAAAATCTTGAAATAAGAGCACCCATCTGCATATGCGCCCCTGTAAGATGATCTTGTTTATGAAATAATTCAATGTCATGTGATCTATATAAAACATAAATGGTTTTGCTAACAAGTACTGTTGAAACTTGTGTAATGCATAGATCATTGACAAAGCTTTGTGCTCTATAGTTGTATAATTTCGTTCAGCAGGAGTCAACTTCCTACTAGAAAAACAAATTAGATGATCTACAATACCTTTGCTAGGTTGAGCTAACATAGTGCCAATGGCCATGCTAGAAGCATCCACATGCACATGAAATGGTTTATCCCATGAGGGAAAGCGCTAGAATGGGCGCAGTAGTAAGTTTCTCTTTTAATATCTCAAATGTGCGTTGTTGTGGTTCTCCCCAATAAAATGTACCTTTCCCCTTTAGTAACTCTTCCAAGGGTGCAGCAATTTTGGCATACCCTTTGATGAATTTTCTATAATATCCTATATGACCTAAAAATATGCGCACCTCACTCTAATTGGTAGGCACTCCAAGTCTAAAATGACTGTAACCTTCATTGGATCAACCAGAAAACCTTCCTTGCAGATTATATGTCCTAATAGTATCCCAAATGGTGTAGCAAATATGCATTTCTTGATGTTTAAAGAGATACTCAATTATCTGCATCGTTCAAACATTAAGTGCAAATTGTCACAATGATCTTTCACAAGCCCATATACTGTCCAATCATCTAGATAGACCTGTAAGAAGTTGTGAATAAAATATTTGAATTCCTGAACAACTATGTGTGAGAATACAATAGGTACATTTTTCAATCCAAAAGGCATCAGAGTATAGGAAAAATTTCCCCATTCAGTAGTAAATGTTTTCTTTTCTTGATCCTCCTGAGCAGTCCTAACCTAATGATACCCGAAAAACCCATCTGTGAAGGAATATATTTCACACCCTAGTGTGTGCATGTATAATTTGCTTAATGCTAAATCAAATGAAGCAAGAACTACCACCTAAAATAGTTCTACAATTTAGCTAAAACAAAGCATAAACACCATCATGATAAGAATTAAACAAGGGTTAGATGCTAGCATTCATCAATACAAACTTTGAAACTAACAATGCTAAATATCTAAACTCCTCTATTCTCTAACAACAAATAAATGAATGGACCTAAGTAAGTTCCATGGCTATCAAAATAGTTGTCCTTAATGCTCCAAGAACCTAGGAATGGGGCTAATCAAAGTTAGACTCTGAGACCCTTTTGACACCTCCCATATGACCCAAGCACTTTAAGAAAGAGGCTTAACTCTTCAAGATGATAAACTCTCAAAAGGGCAAGGTGCAAGCTCTTAGTCTCTTTGCTATATGCTTTGCATTTACTCTCTTAGAAAGTTTAGGTGTAAGTAAAAAGGTAGGTGGAGGGCTCTTTATATAGCCCAAAGGATAAAGGATTCAACACATTCTCATGAATGTGGGATAAAGGTAAAACATGATTAGGAATGGATAAGGTTGCTTTATTAAAGGTAACCTTACTTTAGAAGGGTTTAATACATGTTTAGCAAGTCATGGGAGTTGGGGTATTTTAATTAATCAAAGGTGATTAATTAATAGGTAGGTGTAAGCTTATAGAAGCCAATTAGAGGAATATTAGTGTGATTTAGGCTATTATAAGGGGATTAAATCAATTAAATATTGATTTATTGGTTAAATGGAAGGGAAAGCTAATTAATTAATAATAATTAATTAGTCTAGGTAGAAGGGGTGATTTATTAACGGAAGGTCATTAATTAGGGTATTTGTTGGATAAGCAACTTAATTAATTAGCTTAGTGTAATTAATTAATGATGATATGAGGGAAAATGAGTGCCTTTGACGATATGTCGTTGATTTGTGAGAAAGGGGATAATTAGCACAATTTAAGTATTTAAATTGCTTGGGCGTAATTATAGGTGTCTACATTTGCCCCTCTTTGGGGTGGCATAAGTGATGCCACTTCAAAGATAGTAGACAAAAGAGATTTTGAAGAGATGGAAGAAAAATTAGTAGGAGGGAGAGATGCCCCCTCGAGTGTCGATGGGGTGATAGAAGAACTTGATTGACGATCGAAAAAGGTGAGAAGTAGGCAGAAGAATGGGGACGAGGCAGGATGCCCCGAGGAGAGGGAGAATTAGGGGTGAAAGGGAAGTGGTGTAGAAGAAATATGGATGAGGGGAGAGAAGAGCTTAACCTCTAGCCGCTTATTTGTTTGGAACAAATTTGATGTCATCATATTGCCATAGGAACTACATCATCGGTCCTTATGAAAAATATAAGCATACGACAAAGGTAGAATGACATGAAAAGCCATAATACGAACAATTTTCCATTGCTGAAAATACCAACTCCACGCAACATACAATAATGCAATGTAATACGAGAAGGAAACAAGCTCATATAACAGGGAAAACAAGTACGAACGCACATATCTAACCCAACAACGGTCAAGACAGTTGTACAAATGGTTTGTTATCAGTGCTGAAGAGATCCACAAGTTCGTGATTGATGACAAGGGTTAAAAATGATGCCCCAAGCAAGGATACATGCAAGGGGAAATGAAAATGGACACGGGGTCCATGAAAAGCATTTGTGCGCAACGAAACAAAGACCAGCAACCAAAAGTGCCCCAGAGTACAGACGAAGCAAGCAGCTAGCTTTTGTGAATGGTTGTGAATCCAGTGATCCACGAGTCGTATTAATCGGGGAAGATGTGAGACAAACCAACAGGATATGGAGAAAATACCATGCACAAGACACAAGTTTCAGCTGTAAGAAGCAAGTTACCATTTTGTAGGGTGTTTTACTTTTTAGGAATTTTTTGAAAAATTTTGCCTTGTTTTTAGATTTTATATATATATATATTGTTTTTGTTGTTTTCTCGAAACAATGTTCTATTGTTTTTGTGTTTTTCTCGAAACAATTTTCTATTGTTTTTGTGTTTTGTGAAACAATTTTCTATTGTTTTTGTGTTTGGTGAAACAATTTTCTATTGTTTTTGTGTTTTCTCAAAACAATGTTCTATTGTTTTTGTGTTTTGTGAAACAATTTTCTATTGTTTTTGTGTTTTGTGAAACAATTTTCTATTGTTTTTGTGTTTTTAATAGTTTTCCAAAGCTATGTGCAGGTAACCAAGAAAGCATGGATGCCCCCAGCGTTAGGTGGAGAATATACAAGGGCAGAAGCCACGCGCTTATGAACAAGAAGGTGAATTCGTTGAGTTGCCCCCAGCGTAAGATGGGAAATAACGAAAGACCACGTCCCTTACAGACGAATAGAAGAAGGCAAAGCCGGATCAAGGCTGGACTAGATGGTGTGCACAAGGAAACTCGAAGGTAGAACCAAGTCCAGGACAAAGACAACTACCCTTCTAATACATAATGCTTGTGAACAACGAATCCTCCCGAGGCGCCGGAAACCGGTTTTCACCCAAGGACTTGTCCAAAGTGCCACAATTGCGTGGTTTTCACTAGTAGACGACACTGTTTTTTTCTCTTTTTTTTTTTTGATGTTTATATATATATATATATATATATATATATATATATATTTTGATGTTTTTATATTTTTATGATTTTTATGACTTTCTTATGCCATGTTTAGGCGTAAAACCTCTTAAGATGCATGGAATTCATGGGCTCCGGAGCTCATCACCATTGGGGTGAGCCAACTCTATGCCCCCTGTGTCATACTTGGCAACTATGACATAGGGTCCTAACCAATGTGGTTAGAACTTCCCTTTCTTTTCTCGCTCCGCTCTCGGTGTGAGGCGATTCTCCTTCATAACTAAATCACCCACATCAAGCGGCGAGGGATGATTCTCTTGTTGTAGTTGCGGGAGATTCTCGTGTTGATATACTTTCAGGGTGATTAAGAGCGCGAATGCACTCTCATCCAGGAGCTCTAACTCATCCAATCTTGCCACTCGGTAATCTTCATCCTTATCCAAATAGTCCAGAAGAGAAATTCGCGCAGGATGGGAGTTCAATCTCTAAAGGGATGATAGATTCTGTCCCGAACATGAGGGAATATGGCGTCGCACCCGTAGGAGTGTGAATTGATGTTCGGTGAGGCCCGAGAGGGTGGGTGGATTTGTAGGTGCTAGTTTCGACCGGTTTTTGCTAACCATCTTCTCCATTATCCTTACAAAGTCTTGTTTGTTGCCTCGAAACTTGTCCATTACCCCGAGGGTAATATGGCGTGGACCATTTCAATCTGATTTGGAACCGTTGGCAAATACCTTTCACGTTTTGTTCTTAAATGACTTCCCATTATCTCTGTGACAATGGCTGCAGGGGATACCATATCGGCAAATAATGTGATTCATGATGAATTTAGAAATCAGTGCTCCTGTGAAATAGGTTAAAGGGACTGACCTCCACCCATTTTGTGAAGTATTACGTAGAAATTTGTGATGATATGTGTATGACCATCGATGTGGTAGGAGTAAGCTTCCCTATTAGATCAAGTCCCCACTTGGAGAATGGCCACGGGGTAGTGATTGGTTGCAATGGTTGCGATGGAGCATGGATGAAATTTCCATACTTTTGGCATAGCACACATTTTCTAACATAATTACAACAATCAGTTTCCATGGTGGGCCAATAGTAACCTACTCTTAACAGTTTCTTAGCCAAGACCATTCCATTTGTATGTGCTCCGCATACTCCTTCGTGTACTTCTTTAATTGCCTGGATTGACTCCGACACATCCAGACAACGTAACAGATTCCCATCGTAGCCACGACGATAAAGTGTACCTCCTAACAGGGTGTAATGGGCTATTTGGTGAATTAGGCTCTGCTTTTCAGAGCGGGAGATTTCGGGAGGGAATGTATTGTCCTTAAGATAGGTGAAAATGGGTTCATACCATGGTGAATGGGGACCAACAACCTCACAAGCCAAGCAAGATTCTGGCATGTCATACGCGGGCTGGCGAGATTTTCTATGAAGAATGGCATATCATTGTTCCCTGGCAGAATACGAAGCATAGATCCCACCGTTGCCATAGCATCTGCCGATCTATTCTGTGCTCTTGGGATTTGCTCAAAGGTAATGCACACAAAATACTCCTTCAGAGTTTCCACCAACTTCTTATAAGGTATGAGCTTGTCATCCTTAACTTTATACTCATCATTAACCTGTTTGATGATTAGCTGTGAATCACCTACAACCTTCACATGTTGAATATTCCACTTGATGGCTAGCTTCATCCCTGCAATGAGTGCTTCATATTCCGTAATGTTGTTTGTGCAAGGGAAGGCCAGGCGGAAAGCCTGTGGTATAGGATCACCTGAAGGAGTAATAAGGACCACTCCTGCACCTGAACCATGAAACGTAAAAGATCCATCAAAATGTATCTGCCATACGATAGATTCTTCAATGTAGAGCAAAGATGCATCTGGCAGATCTAGACTCAAAGGTTCTATGCTTTGCAAAGGTGCTTCCGCTAGCTGGTCAGCAAGTACTTGTCCTTTAATTGATTTTTGATGGACAAATTCTATATCAAACTCACTGAGTAGAATGATCCAATTAGCCATTCTACCTGTGAGGGCAGGTTTGGACAACAAATACTTGAGTGGGTCGACCTTGGATATGAGCTTGGTCTTAGTATTTAGCAGGTAATGGCGAAGTTTCTGAAAGGTAAAAACAATAGCCAAGCAAGCCTTCTCAATCTGAGGATAATTACATTCATAGGTGATGAGGGTGTGACTCGGAGATAGTAACGCTTTCTCTTTATGGCTAAGGTCATATTGGGCAGTAGTGCACCAATAGCATATTGCGTAGCGGAAATATAGAGCAAAAGTGGTTCTCTCGGAGTGGGAGGCATGAGGACAGGTGGATTAGCAGTCATTTAAGCAAAGCAAAGGCTTTTTGTTGCTCAAGTCCCCAAATGAAAGTGATGTCCTTCTTAAGCAAATGAGTGAATGAGTGACATTTATCTGCAAGCTGGGAGATAAAGCGGCGAATGGCTTGAATTTTCCCTTGCAAGCTACGCAGTTGCTTGATATTCTCAGGTGGAGGCATTTCTGTGATGGCAGATACTTTAGCAGGGTCTACCTCAATACCTCGTCTTGACACGATGAAGCCTAATAGTTTCCCAGATAGCACACCAAAGACACACTTCTTTGGATTTAGCCTGACTTTGTATTCACGTAGGCATTCAAAGATACGCCGCAAAATGATAGGATGTTCCTCTCTTGTTTTGGACTTTCCCAGGATGTCGTCTACATAGTCTTCCATGATGTCATGAATCATATCATGAAATATTACTGTCATGGCCCACTGATAAGTTGCTCCCGCATTCTTAAGGCTGAATGGCATCACCTGATAACAGAAGGTGCCCCAAGGAGTTGTGAAAGCTATTTTGTGTTGGTCTTCCTCAGTGATCTTAATTTGATTATAACCCGAAAAGCCATCCATAAGTGATAGCATTTCATACCCTGCGGTTAAGTCAACAATCATGTCAATGTTGGGCAACGGAAAGTCATCTTTAGGGAAAGCTTTATTGATGTCCCTAAAATCTGTGCAAATTCAGATACCAATAGGTTTCTTCTGGACAGGAACAATGTTCGATATCCATTCAGAATAATCAATTGGTTTGATGAATCCTGCTGCAAGCAACCTTTCCAACTCTTCTTTAACTAACAAGGCCACTCTTGGGTGCATCTTTCAGAGCTTTTGTTTGATAGGCTTAGCATCTGCGTGCACAACCAGGTTATGCACGACCAAAGTTGGATCTAAGTCGGGCATGTCTTTGTAAGACCATGCAAACACATCAATAAACTCTCGCAGTAGCATAGTGAACGTCTTTTGTTCTCTGGCTGAGAGTGATGCTCCCAATTTTACTATCTTGGGATCTTCTTCAGTACCAATATTAACATCAATGGTTTCTTCAATTAACAATTTTGATAAATCCTCCATACGCGTGGGATCGGGAGGTAGGTTGAGATCTTCATCCAAGGATGTCTCTACGAGATTTTCATCCTTGGCGTGGTCACTTTGTTTGTCCTTGGATTTTCTTATTTGTTTGTCAGCCAATGCCTCAAAGAGGTTTTCACTGTGTGACTTGGACTTTGATTTTTTCCGAGGCTTTTCTTTAGAACTCTTGCCCTCGCTTTTCTTTAAATTTTGCTGACCACAAAGTTCAGCCTCCTCACCAAAGTAGGCACAGGTGTCTAAGTCGATAAAGAAACCCTTCTTGTGATCTCCAATGGGAATTGTATCCCTTATGCCCATGAACTCTGCAATAGCCTTGTCATTCTCGAATAAATCTAGTGGCACGTGACGTTGTTGGTCCCATTCAACAAGGGAGGGGTATACAAGGTCAAGGGTTGGTTCATTGGGGGTGATGGTTAGGACAACATTATTCATGAAAAGGTTCGTGGAGGCCAGATCCTCGTATTGGCTACAACAGGAATCCGTATCAGTTGTCTAGATAATCAGAGCTATCCTCATGCTTAGAACAAGTCGCATCTTGATCGTTGGGGTGTGCTCCATAAGGGTGAATCCCAATGCCATATCTTTCTATTTTGAAATGTGGAAGAGGGACTGGTTCTCTTTGTCCTTGTTCATTCCTCCCACATCCTAGGCCTTTGTAGCCCATGGAGTACATCATTCTGCTAGATTTTTCATATTCTGGGGTTTGATAACAAGATGGCTGAGTGTCCTTAGGGACCCAAGTAGTAGGTGGATCAAGTAATTTTTCCTCAGCTAACAAGCCTCCAGGTAGGAACGACCCAATAGTATGTTCCTCTCTAGGTCTCTGAAGCAGTAGTTGGGTCGACCTCTAGTCTTGGGCGACAAGGAGAGGTCTGAAACCAAGAGCGCTTGTTGTACATTATACTCCCCATAGCCATATTCCAGAATTTTCATCTCCCATGAATTAAATGGAGATGTTGAAGTAGATGCCCCATGAGTGCAAGAACGAAGAGAATTTGAATCTACTCGAGATTCCATGGCCTCAGAATGAAGAGGGACAGCTATATCTATGGAGGGACATGCATATGTACCCTTTCGTGCAAAGCTATTAAGAGCTCTACAATGAGCAAAGGGCTCTGAGTCTCCTGGTATTGTTACTGTATGTCCCTCATGCTTTAGCTTGATGCATTGATGAAATGTTGATGGCATTGCTTGCATGGCATGGATCCATGGTCGGCCAGAAGCATATTATATGGAAGTTCCAAGTCTAAGACGTGAAACTTTGTCTCGATGGCAAGTGGGGGCCCACCTCCATTGGCGGCGTAATGGTGCTCTGGGCCGACTCTCTTTCGCGTTGTCGTATGCGGTGATAGTGATGATATGGGACTCAAGATCCGCCTCGTATGTCCCAATTGTTTGACCAACTTAAGCATGCAGATATTCAATCCCGATCCATTGTCCACAAGCACCCATTTGATTTTCCATGCGGTGACAACTACCTCAATGTATAAGGGAAGATTATGTGTAGGATTCTCAAGTAGGGACCTCCTATGGTTGAAAGTGAGATGCTCACCTTTGGGTGTAATATTTGCCACCGCGGCTTCAAGGTATGCGGGATCAACTTCTAAAGGCACTCCCGACCCCTGAAGAGTTTGATACAAAATTTCCTTATGCACATTGGATATCTTGAGAAGATCTAAGATCGAGATCTTAGCAGAGTGTCTTCTCAAGTTGTTCTAAAAGGTTATATATACCAGCCATGGGGTCAACAGAGAGGGTTCTAGAATCACGAGGCGGGCACGCCTTGTTACCTGCAATGATCCTTTCCTTGATCCGGATGGTATTGACACGGTCAGTAGGGGAGCGAATACATCCAATAAGTGAATCGTAATGATTGTTATCTCTCTTGGTATACAAGTAATTCGTGGCTTTATAGGTTTGGGATGACTCTCCCCGATCCAGGTTTTTCCTTTTCCGACTTATCATGCTTGGGGAATGGTTCCTTATAAATCCCCATTTTCTCGTTAGGTGTTTGCATGTGGCTAGGGTTATCCACCTCTATCTCCCCGTTGTCAATGAGGTCTTGAATATAGTGGCGAAGTCACAAACATTTGTCTGTTTTATGACCTTTAACACGATGCATTTCACAGTATTCATGCTCCTTATACCATGAAGGTTTAGGAGCGTTGTCATCGAACGGTTGTGTTGTAGGATAGGTCATCATGTGGGCCGCATCCAACTATTTTAGTATGACAGACAATGGCTCATTGAGGGAGGTGAATGTTCTTCACTTTGGTGGTGGTTGAATTGGGCCCTTGGTCAGTTTAAAAGGTTGACTGGTTTGGACCGTTTGAACACGTTTGGAATCAGTGATTCCGTCTCCCACCACGTTTTTGTTTTTGTTAAAGATCTTTGGCTTTTCAACGGGTTTGACACTTTGGTTGTCTTTAGATTGGGTTTTGAGGGTGCCTTTGGCAATGAGAGCCTTTTCTATTTGAATCCCTTTCTCGATAACCTCCTTAAAGGTGTGGACACAATGCATTTGGAGGTGGAAAGCTATATCTGGGTTGAGATTAGGGACGAAAATACTAACTAGCTACTTCTCAGGGAAAGTGCAAGGGAAGCGACTAGCTATCCCTCTCCATCGTTGGAGGAAGCTAGCGAAGGTCTCATTTGGGTGTTTTTTTGTGCTGCACAAGTCTGCCATGGTGACGTCACTCTCTATGTTATATGAGAAATGACGCACGAATCTTTCTCGCCAATTCTAGCTAGGTGAAAATTGATCCTCGTGGCAAGCGCGTAAACCATTCTAATGCTTGACCTCCGAGACTCTTAGGAAAAAGTCTGATGAGGTAATTATCACTATAAGACACCTCTTGACATGCCATGTAGAAATCTTTAACATGATCCCTTGGGTCTCCCTTTCCTTTGTATTTGTCGAACTTTGGCATATCAAATTTCTTTGGAAAGGGTTGAAGGGTCATTGTCTTGTCAAAAGGATAGGGGCATAGTTCTTCATATTGGTATTTCCTAATACTCCCTATATTGCTTTCTTGTATGCTCGCAAGCGTTGCTTTCATAGATTGTACTTCTTGTGCGAGTAATTGTTCTTTAGTGGGAGAAACGGGGATGTGTACATGATGATACCCTGTGTCTTCTTCTCCTTGGTTTTCTCGATGGAGTTCGTGGATCCTAAACTTAGGCTTTGACTTTTGAACGTTCTTGTTTGTGTCTTTCTATACTTGGAAAGTAAGCAAAGCTAGTTGTCGGCTTAATTCTTGAGTTGTTGTTGGATTATGACTTGGTTTGTGTCTTCTTCTTCTAAAGGTTCCTCCTCTTCGTATTGTGGAGGTTCTTCCCCTGTCTCATGTTCTATCTTGTTTCTTTGTGGCACTTTGATGAGGGGTATTCTATGCCCTACCACTTTATCATTTTCTACATAAGAAGTGGAAGCATGTCCACTTGTTAAAATATCTTCCATATTGATAAGGGGGTGTTCCTCCTTAGTAGTGTCATTTGTTTGTAGTATTGGTTCCTTCTCAATGGGCAATTTGGCCCCTAATTCCATGACCCGTGCCAAAACTCTATCTTTGTTTCTAAGGAGAAACTCATCTAGTAGAGTGGGGTCAAAATCAAAGTCTCAGTGCGTGTGGTGATTCTAATTCATTTCCACTATGATCGACCATCTCTTCGTTTCCTTTTCTCGCAAAAAAATAGTGGTCCTAGATCGTGTCCGATAAATGGGTTTGACCCTTGTCTGTTAGAGGTTTCCCAAGCTTGCGCCTGTTGTTCCTCATATGTTTGTTTCTTTAACCCTAGACGCGTCTTAGGAGCCATGTTTTCGTGATAAATTTCACTAAGGTAAGTTATAGATTTGTTCAAAATTCAATGTCTACCCCTAAGTGAAACACAAGATGTACGTGTTAAGAGTAAATTAACAGTGTGAGAATACCAATGTGATAGAATGATAAAGTCACCAATGAAACAATCATTTGGTATCAAAACTTAATCAAATGAAGTACCTCCTAGATTACATTTTAAAGTAATTTACGACGCCAGATGATTAACAAGATGTCTCCACTTATGCCAAGTTCAAAGGAATGAACAAAACGTAAGTAAATACATGAAGTTAAATGCGATCTCCCAATCAAGATATACAATGAGCAAGCTCAAGTCTAATTAAGACCTATATCTCAAAAAGTGTCAATTACGATTTATGAATGACACAACAATATCACCAAGATATGTTAACCCACTTTGCAAGAAAGTGGAGTATTGATATCAAGGTGTTATTGATATAACACGCACAAATGGTAGTTCCTAACACCTTTTGAAATCGAGGTAATAATAAAACTGAACAAAAAAAGCTCAAAGTATAGCTAGGAATAGTTAAGAATGTGTGCAGCGTAACCGTACAATATAGGTATTTATGTCGAGTTTACAAGAAACAAGATGTAAATATCGAAATTGTAATGATACGAGACAAACAAACTAACTCCTCTATGGAAGTCCGCAGTGATGAACCATGCCTAACTACAATGACGATCTTGACGTGGGTATCAAGATCACAATGGCTACCAAATGATGTGAAAACACCTCCACTCACTTTAGACGTTTAACTAACCCAGCCGCAAACATGGATGGGCGTAAACGGACATAAAAGTGAGAGAAACAGTCGAATGGCAACACAAAGGTAATCACACCTCTTTTGATCAACAAAGTGTCAAAAGAATATGAAGGAAATAAATCAAGAAAAAATGACAAAAAATGCTAGTCTTACTTCGGCAGAGTTTCGCCTTGCCCTAAGGCAAGTAAAAACTAGGTGAAAGTAATACGTCACACGTTTCTCAAAAAGAAGGTTCACAACTCAACACTATTTTAAAGTGGTCAAAGTGGGCTCCTGGCCAAAGTATATTCTCCTAGGTGGTTCTCTCGCCCTAGGTGTTACAAAGTTGCCACGAGCGAGTGTGATTTACCCAAAAAGTCACACTGACTAGTTTGGGAGTATCTCGGCTTTACTTTACCCCCTTCAAGAACAGTAGGCAACTAGTGCATCTACGTGTACTATCACTGGGGTCGCCACAATGGACAACCTGTAACTCTATCTCACAAAGGAATCACTAGTCAAGTAGGTAGTGCAGAGCACTTCCCGTTTCATCCACAAGGTTCCCTCTTACGTGGAATACTTTGGGGTTCCTGGAACCACCCCCATTGTTGTAGCTTAAGGCGTTATGCCAAAGGGGTTATGTTCCAGTTGAGCGGAGAGGGACGTACCCTTTCCGAAACCTGCAATACAAAGTGTTTTGAATATGTTGTTCTTTTTATCTTGTTTGATTAGGTGTGGTTTGCTTGAACACCTTTTGGCAACCTGTATAACAACTGTATTAGTAGTTTTTGATTTCGTTTTGATTTCTCCTTTCTTTGACAAGCGTTTTTAGGTCCTGCACTCAAGCATTAGTAGTTCTCCAAGAAAATCACATTATTTAAAAGAGGATTAAAAGTTGCTTTTGATTCTCAAGATCATCCAAGGATGCAAGAGAAGAGCATACACAACAAATAATCCAACTAAAAAGTAAATAAAAATCTTTTCAATCAATGAACCATACAAAATTTTTGATAAATGTTCATTCCCTTAAACCAAAAGTGAAAGATGAAGTTTCCAATTTACCAAATGTTATAAAATGAAGACTAAAGTTGCTTTTGATTCTCAAGATCACCCTAAGGTGCAAGAGAAGAGCATACACAAACTTTATCCCAACTATATAGAAATGGAAAACTTCAAATCAAAGGACCGTTGAAAAATGCTTGCAGTAAAAGGTTCATTCCCTTAAGCAAAATGAATAATTAAATTTCCAAGTTTAATCCCAATGTTAAAAAGATATAGATAAAAGTTTTTTTGATTCTCAAGATCACCAAAAGGTGCAAGAGAAGAGCATACACACGCTTTGATCTAAATCGAGTAAGCATGGAAATACAACATTCATCAAAACATTAGACATGTTAGAAAATGACCAGTTTTAAAATAACAGAAAAACCTACAACTTTTGTAAGTGTAAATCCCAAATTTATGTTTTCATTGCATATTTAACTTCAATACCTTTCCAACGCAAAAAAATGGAGTCATTTCGAGGTCGGGAGCAAAAGTTATGGCCTTCGGAAGATGGGTTACGCATATGCTCTTATGCTCATGGGTATGCACTTGACATGCACTTAAAAAATGTCAAAAAAACGTCCCTTAATATGCAAAATGGGTAAATTTTTCCAACCAAGATTCAATTTTGACAACAACCCATCACATTAATATATGAATAGAAGACTCAATGCTATCAAACATTAACATACATGCTCAAGAATTTAAGATTTTCAAGAAATTGACAAAACTAACATGTAGAATGATGAAAAAGTAAGCTCTAAAAATGAAAACATGATGAAATCTTGAAATTTTCTCACCAACATTAAATTTTGACAGCAACCCACCACATTAATATGTAAATAGAAGACTCAGCACTATTAAACACTAACCTACATGCTCAAGAATTGAAAATTTTCAAGAAATTGACAAAACTAGCATGTAAAATGTTGAAAAAGTAAGCTTAAAAAATGAAAACATGATGAAATCTTGAAATTTTCTCACCAAGATTAAATTTTGACAGCAACCCACCACATTAATATGTAAATAGAAGACTCAGCACTATCAAACACTAACCTACATGCTCAAGAATTTAAAATCTTCAAGAAATTGACAAAACTAGCATGTAGAATGTTGAAAAAGTAAGCTCTAAAAATGAAAACATGGAGAAATCTTGAAATTTTCCCTCAATTCCAATTTTGACAGCACTTCACCTCCTTCATACCTACAAGGAAGACCCAACACATGCAAACTCAACAAAACATGTTAAAAAAACAAGTTAGATCAACATGTGTAAAAGAGGGTTAGTAACCAAAAATAAAACTTAACTACAAAAACTTGAAATTAAGTGCAAAAGACAATGGAGTAAGTCCCACCGGGCGTGCCAAATGTGTGCATGTATAATTTTCTTAATGCTAAATCAAATGAAGCAAGAACTACCACCTAAAATAGTTCTACAATTTAGCTAAAACAAAGCATAAACACCATCATGATAAGAATTAAACAAGGGTTAGATGCTAGCATTCATCAATACAAACTTTGAAACTAACAATGCTAAATATCTAAACTCCTCTATTCTCTAACAACAAATAAATGAATGGACCTAAGTAAGCTCCATGGCTATCAAAATAGTTGTCCTTAATGCTCCAAGAACCTAGGAATGAGGGCTAATCAAAGTTGGGCTCTAAGCACCCTTTTGACACCTCCCATATGACCCAAGCACTTTAAGAAAGAGGCTTAACTCTTCAAGATGATAAACTCTCAAAAGGGCAAGGTGCAAGCTCTTAGTCTCTTTGCTATATGCTTTGCATTTACTCTCTTAGAAAGTTTAGGTGTAAGTAAAAAGGTAGGTGGAGGGCTCTTTATATAGCCCAAAGGATAAAGGATTCAACACATTCTCATAAATGTGGGATAAAGGTAAAACATGATTAGGAATGGATAAGGTTGCTTTATTAAAGGTAACCTTACTTTAGAAGGGTTTAATACATGTTTAGCAAGTCATGGGAGTTGGGGGTATTTTAATTAATCAAAGGTGATTAATTAATAGGTAGGTGTAAGCTTATAGAAGCCAATTAGAGGAATATTAGTGTGATTTAGGCTATTATAAGGGGATTAAATCAATTAAATATTGATTTATTGGTTAAATGGAAGGGAAAGCTAATTAATTAATAATAATTAATTAGTCTAGGTAGAAGGGGTGATTTATTAACTAAGGTCGTTAATTAGGTATTTGTTGGATAAGCAACTTAATTAATTAGCTTAGTGTAATTAATTAATGATGATATGAGGGAAAATGAGTGCCTTTGATGATATGTCGTTGATTTGTGAGAAAGGGGATAATTAGCACAATTTAAGTATTTAAATTGCTTGGGCGTAATTATAGGTGTCTACACCTAGAACTCCTAGTATTTCCTCATTGAATGGCGTAGGAATGGATCCGTGATGCATGCATCATTCAACTTTGTGTAGTTTACACATATTCTAATTCTTTCCGTCTTCTTCGACATCGATCACCATTAGGTTAACCCATTCGACTCATCGGGGGTTTGATAATTCCAGATTGTAACATTTTATCAATTTTTTTCTTTTACCTTTTCGCCCAAATTAGGATTCATTCTTTAAGGCCTCTTTCTAACTAGGCGTGCACCATCCTTAAGCTTTATCTTCATTTCCCAAGTGATTCATGCACCTTTAAGTTCATGATACCCTCGAGGGAATAAGTCCAGATAATCCCCGAGTAACTTGATGATCTTTGCTACCTCCAATTCTAACTAGTAGTCTCCAATTATGGCCTCATTAGGCTTGGCCTCCGAACCTATATTCACCTTCTTTTTCTTCATGGGTTCATGGTAGGCATGTGTATCATTTTCTACACTTTCCAAGACCTCGACACCCCTTGTGAATGTTCAATATCTAGGTTCTCAACTTCCTCATTATCTATGATGTAAACCATATTTCCCTTCTCTTTCTCAAGGCAAGCGTGTTCAAGTAGTATGGAGTCTAGTTCTTCTTCCTTTTCAAAATGCACTCTGGACTCTTTCTCACCAAATAATTCCTAAATATGCTCTTCTAATTTTGCATTATCTCCCATAGTTAAGCACTTGATAAATTTTAATGCCTCTTCTATTGGAGGTTGAGAAGAAAAGTAGTCAAAGGTCTAGATCATCCCTGCAGTCAAATTTTTCCATTTTCCAGTCTCTCAATGTAGTTCTACATATACATACCAAGCACTTACACATCCTTTTAGCATAGAATACAATTATGTACCCAGAGTGAAGGTGGTAATGCTTCCTGTCCCACTGTTTAGAGTCTCTCACACTGCTGAATGTGATGCTAAACAGGTTGATCACCATGATAAGTGCATATCTACGTAGGTTCATTGTTCCTTATAAACCTAGTAGACAAAGCGACTCCAATTTCTTCCTAGTTTATAATATTATCTCTATGGACTACCCACCAGAGCATTGTTTTCCTATGTAAGGTATATACTAACATATCTCTTCTCCGAATTTGATCGTCCACCGTGTTTCCATGGCCTTCAAAAATGTAGGAATATCTTCGCCCTCGTATACCAAGGTATTTTGCTACCTATCTATCGAATCAAACAAAGTCCATTCTTACGCATAACCACA
Organism: Taxus wallichiana var. yunnanensis; assembly: GCA_018340775.1. Lineage (NCBI taxonomy): Eukaryota > Viridiplantae > Streptophyta > Pinopsida > Cupressales > Taxaceae > Taxus > Taxus wallichiana. The sequence continues at coordinate 601,305,260 of CM031239.1, read as the reverse complement.
CTTTTTACCTTGCACCCTACCAATTCATATGTACCATGAGCCAAATTTTCGTAAGAAATACTCGTAGTATCACTAATAGAATGATAATCCTCCCACTGTAGGATGCCTTCTTTTGATGGCTCATTGACCTCTGGGTCCTGAATAAAGACGTACATAAATTCTTTTAAGTCCTCCTCACTTAGAGGCTCAACATATAGTGTAGACTTCCCATTTGTCAAAGGCATCACAACTCTTTCCTCCTTGTTTTTAAAGCTGATATACCCCTTATTGAATCTCAAGTTAGCATTATTCACATAACACCAAGGGCATCCAAGCAGGCTGGAAAATTGTCTGCTTTTGCAAGTGCTAATACCTCAAAATCCCCAGTGAACTTGGCCCCTTGTATGGTTATAGATGCATCTTTCAAAACTCCTATGGGAGTGTCCTTAGTCTAGTTTGCCATAAACAACACATTAGATGATGGCTGCAATGGAGGCCTCCCCATTTGTACCCATGCATCTAATGTAAGCACATTTACTTCCGCACTTGTATCAATCAATATGTTGCTCAACAACCACCCATCCACAACAACATTCAAAGTAATTTCTTTGTCATAGTCAATGCTATCAGGGAAAATATTTGCATGCGAACTGCTCGTCTCGCCTCAAGAGTGGCACGCAAAGTGTTCCTTTTAACCAACTTACTAATAGTGGAATAATTTTCTCCTGGCACAACATCGTACACACCTCTTGTATATCATCGATATCATTTTAGATTGTCTCTGATGCTTTCTTTTTCTCCTTTAGGTACTATATCTCACCCTGAAGATTCCTTAGCACTTCCATGGTATCCTAGTAAACTTCCTTCTAATGAGTAGGATCTGGGTACCTTGCATGCAAAACCTCCTCCTTGGTGATCATAGGATTCTGGTGCAATGCCTCTCTTATACACGTTGCTTCAGCGTATGTATTAATCTTCACTGTTAATGCCTCAGGTCCTTCTGCTATCTTGGGAATCCACTGATCCTCTACCGCGCATTGGATTCTAACCATCTTGGTGCCTTTGTTTTCTTGCTTATGTTGCTTACTCAGATGCTCATATAAGTCCAGCACTCTTCATAGCTATGGTTCTTTCCATAGAAAGAACATGCAATATTCTGAGGACATTCACACCTATAGTGGTCAAGAGATCCACACATATAACATGTTCCATGAGGGAACTCACCTCTTCCTCCACCACGGCCTCATCCTCCATATCCACCATGATATCCATGTCCCCTTCCATGACCTCCTTTAAAATGCCCCTCATTCATGTCATAGCACATTTGATTATGATCCCGATCCTGGTGCTCATTCTTACCCTTAGAATTATCTATTACACTTGTTTTTCATACCCCAATGTTTATAGCATCTTAGATCTGACCAATCAACCAAAAATCCTCGATCATGGGTCGTGGACTGCATAAATCTTGCAAAAGAAAGATACATTCTTCCTTATCACGCATTGTAATAAGGAAAAGTGACTAGCATCATGATTCAAATGACAGATCTCACAATCTAATAGTAATGAGTGTACAGATCTGCGAGGGCAACTATCCTTGGTGTGACCTTCCACTTCACAATTTGTACACCAAATTCCTGAGCGTATTTCATGGGCTGAATTTTTTGATAGATTCTCTAACTACTTTCCATAGCTGCAATATGTGCCTCTAAGAATGGACTAATGCCAGTGTCAATGCTCCCAACTGCCTTAGCACATAAAGTTACTTCCAGTGCTTTGCATGGATCAGTGTATGTCTTATGTGATAGTGCCCTTCTAAATGGTGTAATCAATCCTCCAACAAACCATTGTGCATGCTAGCTAGCGTGAATATCATAAGATATCTTAGATAGAAGTGTCTTAAAATGATCATCATACTCACGTACACTCTCAGTAGTGCCTTGCTTGATATCCTTGAGCGCACTTATACTCTTCTACTCAAATTCAGGGATATGGAACTCTTTTAAGAAAGCATCCTTCAATGCTACATAATCCACACAAGTTTGATCAGGGTCAAACTTCCTATACCAGCTGTGTGCATGTCCTTGTAATGTAGTAGCAAATTTACTTGCCTTGTGCTCAAAATTCGTGATCCCTTTAGAGTGCCACAAGATTTCATACATATGGACATGTTTGACAACATCCTTTATACCTCTATACTCTAGAGGATGAAGAGACATCTCCATATAAATATTTTGTGGTTGTTGCGGACATTGACCACCTGATCCATAACCTCGTGTGTTCCCTCTACCTCCAGAACCACCAAATCAACCGAACTAGAACCACCTATACCTCCTGATCCTCTACCTATAACGGGAATAGGACCTATAGATATACTCCCATGTGCTCTAATAGTAGTACTATATTGAACCCCTACAGATTGTGAGGTATTTCCACTTCCAGAGGTGAATCCAACATTTTGCGCACTCACATTCTGTGTGGATGATGCACCTAAGAATGTTCCTCCAAATAAAATTGAAGTCATCTGTCTTGCCATTGATGTACTTGATCCCTAACTTACTCCTGCTCTCCTACTTCCCAAGTTATCTTTTAGGTTACTTGTCATACTAGATACTGAAAAACAAAGTGCAAGGGATAGGTCACCAGGTGGATTAAGATGCATGCTCGTAGTCTAGGTAGTCTCTATTGGTGCACTTCATGTGAGGTCGAGGGGGGATCTCTATCATGCTTTCTAAGATGGGGAGTTCTTGATGCTCTGGCTCCACGTCTTCTACATGAGCTATAAATCCTTCACAAGCCATCTCTCTCCTCAACGCCATACTTTCTACAACAAAATGTTGCTTCTCTATCTCCCTCTCATGTGCCTCATTATACTTAAGCCACCTTTCCTCTCTCTACCTCTCTACCGCTAGGTCTACCATCTTAAACCAAACCTATTCCTGCCCTCGTGCATGGTGAATTTTAGTTAGCCATCGGTTTACTCTCTAGGTTCAAATTTACCATCAAGATCTTGATCGCCAGTGGAATACCTTGCAAATATGTTCCTCTTAGATACCGCAAAAACTAGAATTCAGCTACCTCCAGAAAGAGTACATCAAAATTGAATATTCTAGAATATAACTGTTTAGAACACCATAAAACCATGTATCCACAAAGTGCAAGTCCAGATCAGATCAGCATCATAAAGGGCTTGAAATTCTTCCTGTGTCTAGATAAGTGTGTGATACCTCTAATTCTACTGAGATGCATAAGCAGTAAGCCACTCGTATGGTTCTACTAGAAAGATAACGAAAAATATCTCATATAAGTTGTCATACATAATCATTTCTACCCAAGTGCATGCGTTAAACTCAAACCCACCGAGAACTATCATGTATATTCTTCCACTAGATCATATATCCATTCCTCAATACTTGCTAGATTTAACCGATATGTCTTCATCACGAACCATCCTAAAAACAACTAAAAAAGAGGTCCCAAGCAATAGAACCAATGATGCAGCCTAGAATTTACCAGATAACACCCTAGTCACGTTGGCACATCACTCATCCTTGATCGAGCGCTCACCAGAAGCACACAAACATACCAGGTCCCTCTTTAGGGTTGTTGTAGTAGGATGTTAGCATGATGAAGGAAGACACATAGATTTATAACTAATCCATCATTCTACAATGCATACTACACTCAGATCTATGAAGGAACAAGCTTTAAATAGTAATCATGATTGAATCAATAACATGCACTACTCAAATACACACAGAATGACACTTAGATTCAGCCAATATATTCCATCTATTAATAAATATAGAATCTCCTTACAAGTATTGTTGGGCTTATACTAATGCGTGTATGGATTTGATACGATAATTAAGTCATATGCGTAAACCTTTATACCTCCATACATCCATCACACATACATACACACACTATGTATATTCTTTGTTACCCTATCTACTATGTACCTAACATTATATATATATATATATATATATATATATATATATATATATATATAAGGTGGGGACTTTCCATTCACCACTTATCTATTCCATAAATAGGCTGCATGATATTAATAGCCACACATCATTTATAGGCATAACCACGCATGCAAGTGCGCTATCTATAGACCTCTTGCAATTAACTGAAGTTTCAATCCTATTCTTAGCTCGTCTCCATGAAAAACACTTCAATCCACTCCTCCAAAGATTGACAATGCATGGTGTGCACGTCTCTACATCATTGGTGTGTCCGCACACCATCTTCTAAAAATAGGTCTTCATGCTCAAAATCGGCTAAGTCCTAAAAGTTAAACTTGTCTTCCATACGCGGGTCCTTCATGTCCTTCCATGCCCTTGGTTCTGGGCCTTCTATCCCACACGAACTCCTTGTGTGATCTTTGACAAGTATTCTTCGATTAACAATGTACCTCTTATTTTTTTATCTATGAGCATGTGAGACCCTATCTTTTTCTACTTGATTTTCCTTTTTGATTCATTCTCTTGCTAATTACATGAAGAATTCTCATCACCATTGGAATTGTAACCCTCTTCGATGTGTACAAGGCTCCATATTGATCCTCACATAACAATATGGTATGGTATTAGAGCTATTGTTCGGTAAATATGCACTTAATTAATCTAGTTGCTGATTACATCATTTTTGGATTTCATGCTTCTCTCATGCAAGTTTTTGATTATCTTTTGGAATCTTGTTAATAGGTTTAATAATCTCATTTTTTAAGTTTGTGTTGGTTTTCTAGTTGTGCATGTGTAAGTTTCAAGTGTTTCATATGCTAATCTAGCTAGTTACTGCTAAGTTTGGAGGAAAACTAAATATAGAGGATGGTTCTTCATTTCTAGTTTTTATCAATATCTTTTAATTAAAAGTGATTTTTTAATTTTTGGTCCTATTTGACTCTCTTCCATGTCCTGTTATTTTTCACTTTTTGGTTCCTTTACATCCTTCTTGTCTCCCTTCTCTCCTGGTTCATCTTTGCAAGATAGCTCCTATCGGGATACATTGGCTCTTGGTGACAAGTTGCATTGGATTTTGCATTGAATTATTTGCATTGGTAGCAAGTTGTTTTTTTCATGGTCGATGGTTATTGCTTTGCATTTGATCTATCGAGTCAAGCTCTGTATGTGAGTGATGTTCTTGGGTTACATCCTTGCACAACTTTTTGTGTCGAGTTGTGTTTTTCTCTTTAGTGATTATTTGACCATAGGTTGGAGGTTGTTTTGTTTGAGCCAAGTCATTTTTCGATTCTACCTATGTTTTAGCTCATGTAAACTATGCATGTATTTTGCATTGTTAAGGGCCTACAGCTGGTTTTAGACCTGCTAAGTCGAGTACTTAGTGTTTCAACCCTATCAAGCCACAAAACCTATGTGACATGCCTCTTGTTCAAGCTATTTGGCATCAACTTGTTGTGCTTATATTTTTTATCTGTGTTTATATTTTTTATCTCGTGTTACATGGGCGTGCCTTTAAACTAGTTTCTCTTTTGTCTATGAGTCATGTTGGATCTGTCTCGTGCAGGTATCCTGTGTGCTAAATTTATCTTGGTTATTTCCATTCCATTGATACAACATCCACCTCCTTCAATGACCGCTTTTGCCAATCCATGATTCAACCTTTCCTCGGTTGTTGCCATGTCGATTCATCCAAGTGAATCGTTCTTCTTCAAACCACCCATGTCATTGTATGAAATCCTCACCTCTCCCACTCGTGTTCTCCACATTGGGCTCCCTACCTTCACCCGCCTTTCCCACTTTTTGTTTTTATTAAACATTTTTTTAATTCAAGTAAGCGTTGTTTTTAAATTAAAAGGGGTCAATGGTTTTTTTAGAGGTTAGGTGGGTGGTATTAAATTAATGGGGGAAGTTAATTAAATTTCTTTTAAAGGTAAGGTTTTGTATAGTTAGGTCTTAGTATTAATATTAGGATCTAATTCTTTTTAGGTGGTAAATTAATTCTTAGGATCTTCATTAAAATTTAATTAGTTTTAATTATTTATTTTAACTCTACAATTTAATTTATCATAATTATTAAATAGTATCATTTTTATCGCTAGTCGCTTCTTTTTACCTTTTTTAATCTTTAAAATTAGACAACCGGGAATTATAAAAGTATGATTTCTATTGTTATTAGATGATTTTTTCTACTAATCATTTGTTGGAGTGTGTAGCACACCTTCTAGCATTTTTTTCCTTTTGGGAGCATTTTCGGCATCCTAGAGGTCCCAGGACTCGTCTTGAGCCCGTTTTCTACATTATAATATCCCTTACTACTTGCTTATGTGACTAGTGAGCATGTATGCCAAAGTCTTGTAGCGAGGGAGGTTTATGTTTTGATGTGAGACACTTTTTCTCACAATAGGACTTGCTTTCACCCCTTCTCTTATTTTTAGCTTGTTGTTCTTGTTTAGTGTCAATTTGCTACGATCAACGAAACTTGATTTTGGTCTCCACTCTTACGTGTTATTACACTGATTACAAGGTGAGTGACCAACTATTTCATGATGCACATTCACACCTAATTGTATCCAATGCACTAAACTATAAAGTTTTGAAATCAAGGGGGTTATAATATTGTCCTTAGTGTTTGTGTTACTTTTTTTCTATATTTTTATTTATCTCTCTTCATGATGGATGTAATTTTAATTCCTTTTCTTACATCATTCAACTTCTTCAAATGGAGATTGAAAATGGTAATGAAACTAAGGGGTAAAGGGTTATTTCACATCACCATGGGAGCTAAGACTAAACTTGATGATGATCCCAAAAATATAAGTGGTTGAACCGAAGTGACAAAGCCTTAGGTCTTATTTGTATGTTGGTTTCTCTTGACTTCCTCTTCCACATTAAGTCATCTCGAAACACCCATTCCGCATGGAACATGTTCGATGATATGTTCACAAAAAAATATGATATGAGAGCATATGATTAGGAAAACAAACTACTAGGATTAAATTCTACTGAATTTGAAAACCTACATGAATTCTTCTCAAAGTTCATCTACACTATATTGTTGTTAAAGGAATGTAAAGTGGAGAAGAAATATTCTCACTTGATCTCATCAATGATTTCTAAGTTAGGTCTTGAATACTCCCTCCTTGTGTCAAATTTTCATGCTACGAAATCAGGGAAAGATTTATTGGTGAATATTCGTTAATTCATGAATATTCCAGTTTTTAAAATTTGAAATTGGCAAATTTTTCGGGAAGGGAGTAGGCCTAGGTCGCCAAAAATTTCTAGGTACAAGTTAATTTTAGGGGTTATTCATCATCCCCATGAAAGATAAATTCATAATATTTACCTTAATATTGTCGGTTGGTAGCATATTTTATACTACCGGCCAACAACATAAATGTATGATGTCAGCATGTAGCATAAAATATGTTTGTCGAGTCGGTAGCATATTTTATGTTACCGTGCGACAACATAAATATATGATGTCAGACGGTAGCATAAAAATATGCTACCGGCCAACATCATATATTTATGTTTCGGTCTAGGTTGGTAACATAAAATATACTACCGATTGGTAGCATACAAAAAATCTACCATCCCGTAATAATAGAAATATTTTTAAAAAACCAAAATAAAGAGTAAAGGATTTTTTCTTGTGCCATATTTTGGGAGGACAAATTTCTCATTGAGATGATCATTTTAACTACTAATCAAAAAATTCAAAAAAACAATTCCCATACAAAATTAGCAAAATTTGTATTTTTCACAAAAATAACTTTTTAAATTTTTTTGTTTGTGCCATATTTTGTGAGGACAAATTTCTCATCGAGCCAGTCATTTTAACTGTTATTGTCAAAAAATAATTTTTCAAAAAATTACATATATTTTTGGCTAACATCATATACTATCAACCAACATTTGGCTAATAACATAAAAAAATGCTACCGACTCACAACATATTAGTGTGAAATTCAATTTTCCCAAATTCGCCATTAGTGCCAAAGTTAATTTTCCCATTCGCCAAAAATTTCTACAAATTCTTTTGGGGGATTCTTAAAATTTTCCCCGTATGAAATCTACTCTGGGAAGTTCTTGGAATATGCCCTCATTTGATATTTTTTCATCCCAACTCATTCAAGAACAGGATAAACTCATTCAAATGGGGTCTCTCAAGTCCAAGTCACATGCCCTTGTATAAAATTATTGGTAAGGGAAAGAATACTGAAAAGAAGAAAGAGAAAAAGGACCAACCTAAGAAGGAAACAAAGACCAACCAATCCAAAACCAAACCTAACATGAACACTTCGACTTCTGAGCCTAAAGAAAAGAAATAAAAGTGTAAGTGTTCATATTGCAAGAAGACTGGTCATGAAGAGCATCAATGTATGAGAAAAAAATTGATCACCTTACTCATTTACTTGATAAAAATCATATAGGTGTTCTGAGTCTATCAAACAAAATGCTCTAAAAGCTTAGTCTTTCACTACAAAAGAGTCTAAATCCTATAATAAGATAGGAAAGTCCCTTGTAGTTAGAGTTTTTCTTTGTCGACGTGGATTATATATTGCAATCCCTCGCACCATGGTGCTTTTTGCATGTTGAGTTCTCCAACATTGAACCATATGGCATGTCCCAAATCATGTTGGCTAATGACACTACAATGTTAGTTTCTGGTAGTGGATCAATATAGATGGATGGGGGATCATTTAACCAAGTGTTGAATGTTCCTGATCTCTCTACCAATATCCTATTGGTTTACCAAATCACTCACCTTGGTGAAGTAATACAAGTGGAATTTGGTCCTAACTTGGTGATTATTTGTGAGCTTCACTCGACACTATTGTGGTTGAGGGAAAGGTAGATCATCATTCACGGTTGTATACCTTCTCCCACTTTACTTATGATTTGACACCCACTTCCTTGCTCACTCATGTAGATGAGGTTAGTAAGCTATGGCATGAGCGTTTTGGCCATCTTAACTTTCGTTACCTTGAACAATTGAGTCAAAATGAAATGGTCAATGAGTTACCTCGCGTCAAATTTTCTAAGGCCTTTGTGAGGGTTATGCCCTCGGGAAGTACCTTGAAAATAGTTTTGACAAAGGAAAATCTTGGAGAGATACTCATATTTTGGATCTTGTTCATAGTGAAATTTCTATCCCTTTCCCATCTCCTTCATTTACTAGATATATTTATATACTAACCTTCATTGATGAATTTTCACGTTACACTTGGGTGTATTTTCTTAAGCTTAATTCTGAAGTTTTTGATCCCTTCCAAGACTTTAAGGCTCTTTTTGAGAAAAAAATTGAAAGGTATATCAAGTTTCTTCAAACCTGACAATGGAGGTGAGTATGTGAGCAATATATTCAAGGATTTATGTACTTCTGAAGATATTAATTTACAACATATAGTTGGCTACAGCCCTTTGCAAAATGGAGTTGGGGAAAGAAAGAACCAAATTCTTAAGGAGATGACCCCGTGTATGGTTCACTCAAAGTCCCTTCCTCCATAGTATTGGGTTGAAGCAGTGAATTGTGTTTGTTACATTTAGAACCATGTTCCACATAAGGCAGTAAGAGGGATGGCACCCTTTGTAGCCTAGTTTGGAAGCAAGCGTGATGTTGAGCACTTTAGACTCTTTGAATCCAAGGCTATGGCCAAATTTTCCAAAAATAAATGCAAGGATTTGGAACCACAGTCCAAACCTTTTATATTTGTAGGGTATCCTAATGGCATGAAGGGATATTGATTGTTGAATCCTACTACTCATGAGATTTATATTGAGAGAAGTGTGAAATTCGATGAGTCTTCTTTGACTTCTACTTCTCTACCCTCTGAGGTCCTTATGATCTTTGATTCTAAATCCAACTCTTCGGATGATGATGTTGTTGAGCATGATCCTCCTCTACTTGATCCTCTTCTACCTCATAACCATCATGATTTTTATTCTTTCAATTATGATCGTAGTGTTGATTGGGACCTTTTCCCTTCTCACTCGAGTGAAGAATCTTACAACTTTGAGCCTAATCCTCCTAGTCCTCGTTGGGCTAGGAAAACTTTTCAAAGTGTTGGAGAGTGGATGGGAGATCATTCGGACAAGTGAAAAACTCACTCAAAGTTCATTGGACCTCACTCTTTACTCACCTCTCGCTTATGAACCCGAGTCTTTCTAGGAGGATTATGGTATTCCTGAGTGGGATTATGTCATGCATGAGAAGTATTCCTCACTTATGAAGAACAATACTTATAATCTCACCCCTATTTTGAAAGGAATAAAAATCATTCGATGTAATTGGGTATTATGAACAAAGTATGGTTTTGATAGAGACGTCAATAAGTGTAAATCACGACTAATAGATAAGGGTTTCTTTTAGTTAGATAGGGTTGATTACTCGAAAATTTTCTCTAGTTCAAGACGACTTCTATTCGATTGACCCTCACCATCGTTGCTATAAATAGATGGGAATTCCATCATATAGATGTTAAGATTGTCTTCCTTCATGGGGACCTAGAAGAATATATCTATATGGAACAACCTCCGTGTTATGTACATGAACTTGGTATGCCAAGATGGACTCCTTTCTACTTACATCGTGGTTCACTCGATGTCACTCTAAGCCAAATGTTTATATTCTACGGCAGGATGACTCCATAATCATCATTTTTTTATATGTTGATGACATCTTTATCACGAGAAGCTCTTCCTCTATCATCGATTATGTGAATATTTCCTTATCCAACAATCTTTCCATGTATGACTTAGGATTGCTTCATTGCTTTCTTGGGATTTAGATTTCACAATATGACTCACAAATTATAATTTTGTAGCCTAAGTACTCCCTTTATTTTCTTTCTCGTTTCATATGTCTGATTGTAAGCCTTCTCCTACTCCTTTCATTTTTAGGGTTAAGTTGGTTTCTAATTGCTCTACTCCCTTGGTTGATGGTACCCTTTATCAACAATGGTGGGGATCTTGATTTACCTTACCCACACTCATCTGGATCTATTGTATGCTATTGGGATCATGTCCAGATTCATTTAGGATCCACGTGAGTTAATTGAAAAGCAGCAAAGTAGATCCTTCACAATGTTTTTGGGACTTATATAGATGGCATTCACTATCTAGGAGTAGATATTTATTTGGTTGGATACACTGACTCTGATTGGGTCGGTGATCTAGATCATCAGAAATCTACCTCAGGATACAATTTTTCTCTTATTTAGGGTCATGTTATTTAGTCTAGCAAGAATTAGAATGTAATTCTGATATCTTCTACAGATGCATGATAAAAAGGAGCATAAATGCTACCACAAAAATTTTTGGTTACAAGGTATCTTGACAGAGTTTTCTATTCACTATCAATGACCTACTATCATCTATTGCAAAAATATGAGAACCATCTCAATTTCCTAAAATCCATTTTAGCATTAGTAGATGAAACATGTTGAGATACATATGCACTTCATTCAAGATCTGATTCATGATGAAATCATCGAATTGCATTATTGTCATAATTATAATATGGCTATAGACATTTTCACTAAGCCCTTCACCGACTTAAAGTTTCTTCATTTTCAGTCTCTTCTTGGGGTGAGGTCTCTACATGACTTCCCATCTTCTTCGGGATTTCTATTCCTCTTCTCCTCTTCTTCTTTTCTAGAGAGATGTTATTTGTACATGGATACTTCATCGTGCCTATTTACCGGGATCCATTTGATGCATATTTCTTAGGTTGTTTAGGGGAGTATTTAATCTCTTGTAAGTGGATGTTTTTACCTTGGGTTTTTCCTCCATTATTTTAGATCCTTATTGTATGTGGGTACGTCATCAATCCTAGTTTTCAGGACCCATTTTTCTCTTCTTCTTATTTTCCCAGAGATATGTTTTTGTACATGGGTACCTTATTAGGCCTTCATTTGTTGGGGCCCATTGACAAATATTTCTTCATTTTCTAGGGGAGCTCTCTTTCAGTTATGACTTTCCATTACCTCTACCTTAGCTTCAATGAATGGGATGTGTTTCTATATATGACTTGTCTCATCGACACTTGACATCTTATCCACCTCATGTGGTTAGTCATCTCACTTAGTGAGATTATAGGTCATTAGGGTTAGTTAGGGTTATGTCCACATGTCATGCACATGAGTTACACAACACTCTTATATGTACCTCTTATTTTTTATCTATGAGCATGCGAGACCCTATCTTTTTCTACTTGATTTTCCTTTGTGATTCGTTCTCTTGCTGATTATGTGAAGCATTCTCATCACCATTGGAAGTGCAACCTCTTCAATGTGCATGAATTTCTCAGTATTGATCCTCGCATAAATTTTTTTATAAAAATGGTATGGTGAAGATGGAATACAAGCATGTTACAAATGTAAAAGAATTTCTTAATCCACCACTAATTGATGAGTCAACCCTAGATCAGGTAATAACTAAAAATGAAAATCCATTAGAATGGGTTGGTAAACAATTATTTAATTATATGTTGCATATTGGATGATTTTTTTATAGCATGCAATAATTTAGATATTTTGGATATATGGGATTTCTATTGTATGTTGTAAGGAAATATTTTCCCATGTTGTTTAGCTTTGAATATTTTTGGAGTTCAAATTTGTGAGTGGAACTAAGAGACATGTTTATCATGCTCAGTGATCTTCTTACATTTGAAAATTTGAAAATACTCCATTTGAATCTCCTTATTTAGCTTTTGATTTTCTGGTACAATTTGGATACAGGGAATAAAACTCATTTCATCTTTGGGGTTTTTTGCAACAGTTTACTCAGGTTGTTGGGCACATTGGCAGTGTTCAATTTTCATCCTTTCTTTGCAAAGTAATGCTGTTGTTTTGGGAATGCATATATTTTTTTATTATTGGTAAATGGTTTTGAATGGACCATACCATGTACAAAAGGGCTCAAAATCTAGGATGAACAATGAGATCAGAGTGATTTTTTTATATGTGGGGGCCACTCCCCATCAGAAAAATCCTAATAAGAGAAAGATAAACCGATTAAAACAAAGGAAAGGGCCATCTACCTACACAGATCCCAACAACAGACACAAAATAGCAAAACCATAGTATCACAACTACATCAAAATAGCAAAATAGAAACACATAACTAATTAAGAGATTTGTTATAAAATTTCAGAGCAATTTTTAGGGCCTTATTAAGGTTGATGTCATTTTTCATATTATGGTCTTGGTTTTCTCAGAAAGTATTTTCTTCTTGATTTTATCATTCTTCCAAGCTAACCCAGGACACCACAAACATCACAAATTTACTTGACATTCATTTGAATATAATCAAGAACCACCTTATGGATGGCAAGCTAGTTATTTTCCTTGTTCTCAACATGTTGAAATATATCCTTAAGAAATTTTAACTGCATAAAAAGGTTCTCAAGTTTCTCCTCTAGATTTGAAAGGACATAGGGATCTAGTTTACTCTTAACACCTTTCTTAAGGAGGAATTCTACATTTTCCTCAATTCTCCTTAAATCCTCGGCATGTTATTTGATTTGAGATGAAAAACTAGAAGCGGGAGGTTCAGGGTTACTTATCTTTAACAAGTTTTCAGCTCCAACAATGTCCTTGTTTTTAGCATTACTAGAGGGGAATTATAGAGGGGTTCCTTGATATTGAGGTTCTTGGTATGGATTGTGGGTTGCTGGGGTGGGGGTGCGGGAAGAGAGGGGGTAAGATCATTGATCACCACATCAAGGAAGTAATGATGCAGGAGAAAAATAAAACCTTGATGCAAGGGGAAAACCCTCATATGGGATTGAACATCACACACCAATTTTTCAAGAGAATGCAAGATATAGTAGGGAAGAATCACCTTATAGTCATGCCTAAAATGGTTCAAGAGAACCAAATGATGAAGTGGCAATGTAGAGAAGTTCCCTCTAGGGTGATGTAGTGCACTACCATTTTGGAAACTTCATCAAATGGTGGGGGGATAGAGGAGCAAAGAATCCCTGATTTCCCAATCTGTAATGTTTCATCTCCCACCACAAAACATTGTTCCTCAGCATCTTTGTCAAAATTATTGCAGTAAAACTTAACCCCTTCCATACCCAGACTAGTGATGAATGAGATCAAACCCTCTGTGATAGGAAACTCCTTTCCTTTGACAGTGATAACTCTATCTTTCCATTTACGCGATAAAGTCAAAGATATGTGGACATCATGACCCTTAATTCTTTACATTAAATTCGTAAATCCCTCCACACTTAAGTCTTGCCACAACTTTATATCTTTCTTCCAGATGGATCACAATGGGATCCACTCTACACATAAGACCCCCATACACGAAAATAGAACTCGTGGATGAAGCAATAAAAACCCAGACGTAACTAGAGAGTGGGCCTATGAAAAAGTGATGAAATAGTGGAGTTGATAGCTTTCAATCCTATCCTTCGACATTGAAACACATTTTTAAAAATCTTATATTGAAACCAAGGCACAAAAACTCAATCCTATCGCTAAAGATGGGAGTACTAACAAACATAATCTCTCATGTACCAAAGTTTCCAACTAAGCCTAAGTGACCATAGCTTCCTTAAAAATGATTTCTTTTGTTGCGAGAGAGATCTTCTTATAATCATGCCAAATTTTGAATTCATTTATGATAACACCATCATTTTCTAGAGCATCCACTGCCCCATTCCCCTCTCTATAGACATGACAAATAATGATGTTTATAAAACCTTTACATAAGGCCTTAGCCTCATTTATAAAATATTTTATGGTCCAGCTAGGGGGTTGAGAGCCACTAAGGTTATTAATAATATTCATAGAGTCTCCCTCAATAATCAAATTTCTCACCTTGAGATCCTCGAAAATTTTAATTCCCATAGATCTTTGATGGCCTCGGCATAGTGATTTGATTATTTTCCCATAGGACCAACATAAGTAGAAATTATATTTCCATGATGATTTCGATAATACCACCTCCAACCCAGATGCATCTAGGTTACCATTAGAGGCCCCATCAAAGTTCAATTTGTGCCAACCCACATTTGGGGGAATCCATTAAACAAGAGACCTATCAATGTTGGGAGAAAAAGTTTGTACTGTTGAAACTTAGTATTCCAAACCTTTAAGAACCTCTACTCTTCCTTGGGGTATTTAGCATTCTTAGGAGGCTTAAAATTTAAGATGTTTTTCTTGGCTACAATCGTGATTTCATTAAGAATTATTTTATTGGATTTACTAACATTTATAAAAATGATTGAATTTCAAGCCTTCCAAATCCTCTAGAACCTTCTCGATAAATCCATGTTTGAAAGGAGGATTCCATTGTTCCCAAGCTTAAAATATACCCTCCGGAAACTCCTCGCTATGCCAAATCTACTAAAGATAAGCTTCCATAAAGTAACAACAGTAGGGAAGTGTAAGAGAAGGTGTTGGATAGACTCATTGTCTCTTTTGCAAAGGTAACACCTATTGGGCATGGTGGATATCCTCTCTTGATGAGGTTATCAATGGTAAGGATACTCTTATTCAAGACTTTCCAAAGGAATTAATTGATTTTAGGAGTGAGTTCTTGAACAAAATATCACTCTAGGGAAAACCACAGGGGGCTTCATTTGTAAAACCTTGTTAACTTATTCGACCGAGTAATCCCCATCAAAGGAATGGTACCATATAAACTCATATTTAGTATTAATCTGGATAATTGGAATATGACTAAGAATGTTTTACAAATCCATAATGAGATCTTTATGAATAGAGATATCAGAGTTTAAAGTCATCTATTGATGTCTACCATTGACTCTAGAAATGTAGTCATTGAACTTCTTCCCTATAGCCATTTTGAAGTTATTTTTGAGTTGTTCCTAGTGGCAGTTATTTGTAAGATTGTGAAAATCCACCCAGCTTTCATCCCAGAACTTAATATCCTCACCATTTCCTAGATTCCATTTACAGCCAACCTCTATATTTTTTCTAGTCTTAACCATATTGTTCCAAAAAATAGAGCCACTAGGAAGATTATCAAGCTTGAGAAAATCTTGGGTTGTACCTTGATCTAGATATTTGGCTCTGATAATAGTATTCCAGGGGAGGTTATCCTTGAGCAACCTCCAACTCATTTTAGAGACAAGAGAAACATTCATTATTTTGATATTTTTGATGCCTAATCCTCCCACACTTTTGTTGGTGCAATATTTATCCCAAGCCACAAGGTGGAATCTATTTTTCTCATCCATTCCCATCCACAAGAAGTTATTTTGAATTCTTTTAATCCTATCAAAATAGAAGCAGGGATAAATAACAAGTATATAATGTATATAGGATGGTTTTGAAGCATGCTCTTTATTAGAAGGCTTTTTCCTACACTAGAGAGGATGGCCCCCTTCCAAACAGTCATCTTCCTTTGAAACTTGCAAGTAAATAATTCCAAACACTCAAGGATACTTTGTTAGTGTTAAGGGGAAGGCCAAGATAAGTGGTGGGAAGAGATTTAATTTCACAACCCAAAATCTAAGCAATTTTTCTTTTCCTTCTAAGAGGAGTGTTGAAGAAATAGAGAGAAATTTTTTCAAAATTAATATGTTGTCCTAAAGCCTCCTCATAAGTTTGGAGAATAGTTTTCATCATTTTTGCTTCTTCCATAATAGAGGCTAGAAGAAGAAGGATAGCATCGTCAGAAATTTCTGATGAGAAATAGTGATCTCCAGATATGTGGGTTGGAAACCATTAAGGTAACCCAAGGAAACCTCTTTAGAAATGGTAAATCTTATACTGTCTACCATGATGATAAAGAGAAGGGGGAGATGGGATCTCCCTGATGAATGCCTCTATTTCTTGAAAATAATCCCATAGGGTTTTCATTGATAATCACAGAAAATATAAGAGTTGAAATACATACTCTAATGATCTTTCTAAAATGAGCATCAAAACCAAATTTTTCCATTACCTTATCAAGGAAAGACTAAGAGACTCTATCAAAAGCTTTATGCATATCTAGCTTCAAGACCATGCCTACTTTTTTTCTTTTTTCCATAGAATGTATGGTTTCATGAACCATCACAACACCATATTGAATAATCTTTCCCTTTACAAAGCCACCTTGTTGATTGGAGATGAGATGAGGGAGCAGTGATTGGATTATACTTGTTAAAATATTTGTGAAAATTTTATAAAGGATATTAGTGAGACTAATAGGTCTGAAATGATTGAAATATTTGGCCCCAAGTTTTTTGGGAGCTAACACAATGAAAGTGTTATTAATCTCTTTCATAAGTCTCCATGTCCTATAGAATTCATTTGTAGCTTTAAGAATACCATCAACGTAGATATCCCATAATTTTTGGTAAAAATTTGTAGAGAATCCATCTAGGCCCAGCGATTTGTCTCCTTCCATTGAGAACACTACCTTTTGCAATTCCTCTAAAGTGGCAGGTTTGCTGAGCATACTGAAATAATTTAGATCCAGAAGATCATGGGGAATAGAGTCTAACAAAGTATTTGTTGCCTCCAAGGATAAGGAGGAGTTATCGTTCAAGAGATTCCTTATTGATATTGTTATGATCTAAAGTGAAAAATGATCCGGAAGGGATACTTCTAAAATCCTATTGTGATCCCTATGCTTGAGAGTTGTCATATGGAAAAAATTGGTGTTTCTATCACCATCCTTGAGCCATATAGCTCTATATTTTTGCCTCCAAAAAGTTTCTTCTTTAGCATAGAGGTTATGAAAATCATATAAAAGGAGTTTTTCCCTAATATGATCCTCATGAGACATGCCAACCACTGCAACTCTTTTTTCCAAAGCTTCAAGCTCTTCTCTAACCTATTTTTTCTGAATGAAGATGTTACAAAAAACTATTTTTTTCCAAGTCCTAAATTTCTTTTTTACATTTTTGAGCTTTTGGACTAATCTGAATTGAGTAGTACCATCCACTTCTAAGCTCCACCATTCCTTGATTTTTTCCTTAATGTTTGTATGGTAAAGCCACATTTTCTCAAACTTAAATGAGGGGTGAGAAGGCTTATCATTATTAAGCATATTCAGGAAAATTGGATTATGATCTGAGCGTATCTTAGGGAGAGAGGAGAGATGGAACCCTTGTGAAAGAATCCAATCAGTAGAAATAATGGTCCAATCTAGTAGGAATTGAATGAGCTCATCCCCAAGTCTCTTATTAGACTAGGTAAAAGGATTACCATGAAGCTCAAGATCAATAAGATTAGAATGAGAAATGAAGTTGAACAAGTCATCCATCTCTAAAGTATGAATAGAAGAGCTGCCTTTCTTTTCAAAAGTAGAAAGTGGATTATTGAAGTCTCCCATGACCATCCAATGCCAGCTATCATAGTTAGTTTGAAATTTTTTGAGATTTTTCCAAAGTTGTCTCCTCCCATGAAGAAAATTGGGGGCATAAATGACCAAGAGGATCCAACTAAGAGAGTTGTCATATGTATGGAAAGCCACCACAAGGTGAAAAGAAGAGGATAAAACCAACTTACCCGAGACTAATGTTGGGTCCCAAAGGAAAACAATGCCTCAGAATACTCTCTTGAATCTACGATGGTCCATTAAATTTTTTTCCAGATGTTTCTCGCATGTCTTCATAGCTTTTGAATCCATCTTAGTTTCCCGAATAGCCATAATAGCAGGATTATAGGTTTTGGGAAGATCCTTAAGAGTGTGTTTCTTACCATTCTCGTTAAGGCCTCTTAGGTTCCATGAAAAACTTTGGATGGTAAACTATTTTACTATACCAAAGCTATGAGTGGAGTATTAGAGGAGCAATTTTTCTAAGTGAGACATGGGGGTGGGCTTATGTCCTTAATGTCCATCGATTGATTTACATTTGGAGCACCTCATTATGTTCCTCTTGGTCCATATGGAGAAGTTTGACTTCTACCTCAAGGTGTCCCCATGGACACCTATTGAAAGTGTCTACTAAAATCAATGGGAATGGAACTTAGGTTGATTATTACAAACTACGTATAACTCACCAATAGCCCAAGACCTTGAGTTCATCTATTTTTGGAATTTATATGTTAGGTGCATTTTAAGACCCATATTTTGGGCAAGTGTTTGTAATTATGCTCACAATGTGAAATCTTAATGTGGCCATAATTTTAAATCACATGCTTTAGGGAAATAAATGTGATTTCTAAATATGGTAACAATGTTAGAGAACATTTTGATTACATTGACAAACATTTGTAGTTGCAATGATCTGGAAGTTTCACAGGTCAATGGAAATTATCCTAGAAATTGGATTTTGGTTTCTATTATTATTGATCTATTTGGGTGAATTGTACTTGAAGTGATTGGCCATGTCACAGAATCATTTTAACAGTTTGCTTTTTGGGAATTAGATTGTCTATTTTAGCTAATCAATTTTTTGATGGAAATTATTGTCACATTGGGATGACAATTCTTCAAGGGATTCAGTTAGACATTCGCATATTATTAGAATTTGTTTGTATTTTTAAACCTATCTAAGTTGTTTGTAGAGATTGGCATATCGCAAGGAATCCATTTGGACTCTAGCCTCTTGTTGGCATGTATATTGTCCATTTTGAATTGATCATTTCATGATTTTCTTATCAAAATGTTACGATAAAATATTTTCCCGTAATGTTATTTCTATGGATCCTTAGTGTTTTTGAGATGCAGGAATATGATTGGCAGTTTCAATGGGTAAAAGAAATATTTTTGGAACAAATTCCTTCCCATTACGAGGTATCATCCAAATTATTTTTCACACTTTGGATATTCTTGAAATTTCCTAGAACTCGTTCCTTATGGAAGAGCTTAGAGACAACTTTTTAGTATATTTTGAATGGGTCAAAATGGACACCGTATACTCCAGATATCGTCCATAAAAGAGAAGGAGTCAACAAGGTGAAATAAGGGCACAAGTGACACACTATTAGGACACGTTGCAAAAATGACAAATGGATCGACGTGGCATATATGAAAAATAATTTATTTATTTTATCTCTAGTCTTTAACAATTGACAAAAATGGGGTTTTCAACTATGGGTTCCACTTTTATTTTGGAGGGCGACCCAACCACCATGAAATTTTAAGTATCTCATTGAGATGAGTTTCATATTGAGTTGTTTTGAGAGACTAAATTTCCTACCAAGTCGGGTGAGCTCATGACCAAGCTAGGTGGAGTGTAAGTGACCAATTTATGTACCAAGCTTGTGAGGTGAGCCAACGCATCACCCAAGTACCAAGTTTTAACAATTCACATTATAATGCCGAGTTAAATGGCCAACACACAACAACCCGCCACCTTAACATGCCAACTCTGTTACCACACAAACCTCTCATGTCAGCCAAAGCATACCAATGTTGGCATATTGTGAGCCAACTTTCCCACCGGCCAGGGGACAACACCATAAGCTCATCATACATATCCCACCGACTCACCAGCAGTCAACATATGCAAAAAAATGAGGTAGTGTATGGCCCTAGCCATGAGAGATACAGATGGGGAAGCCTTTATTAATGCTAAAAATAGTCCTGTAAATGTGGGATCTTATATCCCAAAACAAGCAAAGGCATTTGATAGGTGGTTGGGTAGTTTGAACCCACAACCTCCCCCATGCAAAATTTAGAACCCATCGTTGGACCGTAGGCGGTGATCATGTCTATAAATAGAAGACTTGGCTCTTCTACAAGCAATTTGGATGATTGTGTTATTGTTGATAATAAGGTAGTTTCAGAAAAGTAAGACTTTGAGACGCTTAGGATCATTTTGAGGACTTGATGTAAATAAGATGCTCTTTGTGCATATGTTATTTTCCTGTTTTGGATTTTTCTTAACATAGTTTTTAGGAGTAGAAGTCCTTGAAGATAGAGAGCTAAAGGGAAGAGCTTCTACAAGTGCTTCAAAAAGGTGGAGGATAAACATTGAGCTTTACCATAGTCCTTCAAAGGTCTAAAGACACAAAATTGTAGGTTTTGGATCTGTTATTGTAAATTGTGAGTTTGATTGTACTTATAGTTTTTACAAATTTAATAGATTGATTCGAATGAACTCGGGGATGTAAAAAAATGAACCCTATAAACAAATCTCATGTCATATTTCCTTTTGCTTTGTATTCGAATTTCTAATTTTTTTCGCATTTAATTAGTAAAAATTTAACTTCAGACAAGCATATTTATCAGATTACGACATTTGTGAAAATCGGTAAAATAGAAACCACGAATGGTTTGATTGAATAGTCAATAACATTGATTTTTAGAATCATTTAATTCAATTCTAGATCATTTTTAATTCATATTTTGATCATTTTTCAAATCATTAACTCACGAATATTGATAAATCGGGGTTCACTTTAAGAAGCCTCGGAAAAAGGAGGTGGAAAATCCCGATGAATATTTCTTTGGCCACATTCACCACAAAGGAAAATTTTCATAGGTTTCTACACAAAATATTTCCCTTGCATTTTTAAGAGAGCAAGTAGGAAATTCGCATGGTAGCAAGGTGTTGTTGATACCGTCAACAGAACCTTGTTGTCACCTAACAACAAAATGTTGCTAATGTTTGTCAACAACACCTTGTTGTCACGTGACACTAAGGTGTCATTGGACGCAGCGTCAACATCATTTTGTTGTCATGTGACAGCAAAATGTTGTTGACACCCATCAATAGCATTTTTCTATCACACGACAATAAAGTACTATTGATGCACATCAACAGTACCTTAGTGTCTCTCGATAGAAAAAAACTGCTGACGCACATCAACAGCACCTTTCTATCATGTGAAATCAAAATGTAGTTGATGCTCGTCAACAATTTTTTGTTGTCACGCGACAACAAGGTGCTGTTGACATGCGCCAACAATAAGAAACCCTAATTTTCCCTATAAATACCAACATGGCCCCTCATTTTCACGTTCTCATTTTCGGATACCAAATTTTTTCCTTCTCCAAGCACTTGCTACAAGTATCATACGTTGACATCAACCAAAGTCTTCACGTCACCACAATTGAAGTCATGGCTTCTTGTGCCCAAGGTGAACCTCAAGATCTAACACCTGGAGCCTCCAAGGGAAAGATTCAATACATAAGTGCTATGTGCCCCCACATAAATGTAGTTATGGAAATGAATGCAGAATACAAGGATTCAATAGTTGCATCTAAATTCCAAGGGCTTGTTAGCATGCCCCAGTTTGAGGTTGACCATCAAATTCTTAACTACCTACTTTCGTCCTACAATATAGAAAATAGTACTTTTATTATTACATTAGAAGATCAACGTACATTCTCCTTCGGTGTCAAACCTATTGATATCCATTGATTGACAAGCCTCCCTTTTAAAATGTGTCAATAGTAATAACCAAAGCAATCCTCACTGAAAATGATAAGATTTTCCTTGAATCTAGTTATGGTTTCAATGTTGATTGTAAGTGTAATTTTCTCTCATTTGAATTTTTTTTATATTAATTCAAATTGATATTAATTCTGATGACTTTTGCAGCTCATGTCAGCAAATCAAGATGAGGAGTGGATATGCAAGATGTTGCACACCACTTTCTTGTTGCCTTGATTTCTTTGTTTCAAGCCAGAATTATTATGCAGGGTCGACAAACTGACATTCCAAATTGGGTTGTTGCATACATTCTTGCAACAATTGGAAATCAAAAATTTGACTGGTGCACATTTCTATCTAACAAGATAAAGGCTGACATTACCAATGCATCAATTTCAGAAAAACCAATTATTCATTCAACAAACTATATCCTAGCTCTTTATTATGAGGCTTATTATAATTTAAAAGATGAACCAACTCCAACTTGCACAAATGAGACAATGAAAAATTTGTCAATTCCACTTGAAGAGCAGCAGGTAAATAGTTCATATTCCATCTTTACAAAGGGTAGTATTTTTATGTTTTTCTCATTCTGATCGAATATTTGTGCACTAATATAATGTAATTATGATTGAATATTTTTTGTATGCAGAAAATATTTGAAATCACTTCCACGAAAAAAAGTTGCATCAAGAGGAAGAGGCCAAAAACATGTTGAGGCCTCAAGAGAATCACAATCTGAAATTGAAGTTCACTCATTAGTTGATGCCCAAGTATTTGCATTAATGAAATGACAGAGATGTAATACCCTTAACATTCAAAGTAGGGTTGTTTACATTTTGATTTTACCATTTAATGATTTACCATATTGAATTGACATGTAGTTCCTACACTTGTAGGGACTTTGGACTACACACGTGCTTCAAAGAAAGCATCACCAACTCACTCAGTAAAATATCATGCAATTTTCAAATCTCAATAGCAATTACCACCATCAACTCCAACTGAAACAATTCAAACTCTGTCACACCCCCATATTACACAATCAATTTGTACTGCAACAAAATCCCGCTCAACAAGGTATGAATTCATTTATTTTGTGATTTTTTAAATACTTTTACATATTATTTAGTAATTACTAATGATTTTTTTCTTGTTGTTCAAATTTGATAGAAATCCTTTGTCTTCTACTCAAAATATGCAAACCCCACCTACTCAATCAACCCCGCAATTACGATTCAAAATGGCGACTAGAGGTTCAAGACAAAATACCATTGGTAAATGCATGCCGATGATTCCGGCCCCTAGCAAGACAATAAACATTCCCTCATCATTCTCTATTCTAGCCCTCTATCTCGCTAGTTATATCCCACTGCAATAGGGCAATCGGTTTTGAATCAAATAACTTTAGATGAAGATTATTTGGGCATTGATAGTAGTGACCCAACTAGTTTTTTCAACACACGTGATATGATTCAGGGCCAACAGGTATATTTCCATCTCAATGTACTTTTAAATTTATTTAAATTTTCAACATTTCAATTTCAATTTTAATATTAATTTCTATTATTACTATTAGGATCAGCACTCCCAAAAGTAAAAAGATGTAGCAGACGTTGCTCGACCTAAAATTCACCATACTTCTCCTTCAAAATCATCCTCTTCTGATACAGATAGTGATGACTTTCCAACATTTCCTTTGGATAACTTGATTGGCTATGATTGTCAATCCCACATGAATGAATTTATCATGCCTCAAATCAGTGAGCTCATTCAATGGGAGCGAAGGGAAAAAGTATTAATATCTGAGATAGTAATTCATTATGATAACCATTGGCAAAGAGAGAGCTTATTTGCAATGATCAAAAATCAACCTGTGAAGATGGATGCATTATTCATCAAAGCTAAAAGTGGGACTATTGCATATAACAACACCTATAACAACAATATTTTAGATAAATTATTAAACATATTGGAAAATATTAGTGCTTTGAGGCCCAAGCCTATTTTAATAAATGGTCTAAGGAAAAGGAAATGGTGACAATTTCAAACGCTGAAAGAGATAGATTTGTCATGAGTATAATCAGTTTGAAAAAAGATTTTTATTAATTTCAATAAAGATTTGTTTTTTAATATGTTTAATTGACTTTACTCTTTTTGTTGCAGCTGAAATATGAAAATTTACAGAGTCAAGCTAAAGTGTTCCAAGTTCACTTGAAACAGATTAGAAAACGGTTTATCTGCAGCAATTAAGATGAAATAAAATATTATTTTGGTTAACAAACAAAACAATACACTTAAGCGGATAATTAAAGACAATGGCTACGATCCTGAGATTTTATTAAAAGAAAAGGTAGTGACATATCCTTCTTTGACATCCCATGGATATGCTACAAAGGAAGAAGAAGCAATCGTCAAGAACCTAGACATGAATGTTGAGGATCTGATTAGTTCGGGGATAATTGAGGCAAGGAATACAAGTAGGGTCTAGTGAAAATGTTAATGATTGAGGCTTGAGGATTGGGAACCTCAAAATTGAAAATTTAAATATTTTATATATAGAAGAATGAAATTTGATACTTGAATATTTGTTTAATTTGAAGTTTGGATTTAAACTTTATGCAATATTATCTCTGCTTGCAATGATGGTGATAGTTACATTTATCATTAGATGTGGATGTCTGGATAATGAAATTAGAGTAGATGTGGTTATAGTTATTATCCATTTATTCATTTAGAATGTGGTTTTATGTGGACATTAGGTGTGGATGTTTGGATAATGAAATTAGAGTAGATATGGATGATGATGAATTGTACGTGACTAGATGAATTGTATGTTGTTATATTTTTATATAGAATTTCTATATTGTATATGGTGTGTATGTTTGATGGATAATCATGATTCATGGATTTAAAATTTATGCAATATTATCTTTGCTTGTAATGATGGTCATGATTACATTTTTCATTACATGTGGGTGATGACATCTAATATGTTTGATGACATTAGAATGGATCATCCATTTATTCATTTAGAATGTGGTGTTATGTGGATAATGAAATTAGAGTAGATATGGATGATGATGAATTGTATGTGACTAGATGATGATAATGGATAATTGTTTTAAGAAAATTAAGAATGTGCATTGTGGTGTGACAGATACATCTTAATATAGTAAAATCTTCTTCTCTCTATTTTAAATTTTGAACTCTTTAATATGTATATCGTTTCTACACATTTATTTTCAAACCTTTATATTGAATTGAAATGACAAAGCTCAAAGGAAAAAAAGATGTGGTATGACACAGATATCTTAATACGGTAAAATATTCTTCACATTTAAAACTATGGCTAAGATAGGGTTTAAGGTACCTCTTATCTTCTTGAGCAAGCTAGACGACCTTTGATTCTTGAGAATTCAACATGAAAAATGGATAAGGATTAGAATAAAAATGGGTGAGTTGCCTGATAATCTCAGTCCCAAGAAGTGAGAGCTTCCTTGGATGGATGTCAACCCACATTTTTCATAAACATCAATGAAATGAAGAGAAATTAAAATGCAGAATCCAGATCTAACCTAAGAAAATTAAAGCAAACCAGAACCTGTTCATATCGAAGGTGACACAAATATC
This sequence comes from Taxus wallichiana var. yunnanensis, assembly GCA_018340775.1. NCBI lineage: Eukaryota > Viridiplantae > Streptophyta > Pinopsida > Cupressales > Taxaceae > Taxus > Taxus wallichiana. Next base: position 601,279,370 of record CM031239.1, on the reverse strand, counting down.
AAGAATGCATGGCAGAGTGGATGGCAATGATTTAGACACTAAGCGTGGCAGAATATGTAAAATCCATATCTAAGATTTGAAGACCTTGCAAAATACAATATCAAAGTGGTTTGAAAATTAAAAATACCAATGAAATAAATCTGATTTTAATAAATAATAGTATTTGAATAAATGTAGATATACATACCTGTAAAATATTCAATGATAACTACAGATCAAAAATAGCCTCCTCACTGTCAATATTTGCATCTGCAGAATTACAATGGTATTTATGTAAAACTATAAACAATTAAATTAGAATCTATTAATATGAAATTGAATAAATAAGAACAGTTAAAGTGTAATGTCAAGGTGATACCTATTTAAAGCTGAAACAATCCATTTTCAATAGCTTCTTCATATTCAATATTTGCATCCACAGAGTTTGAAGATACGCCACTTCCAGTCTCATCATTGAGATTACTTGGACTTATAGCAGTATTATTTACACCTCTTCTTTCGGAAAGGGAATTCCAATGTGCAATAGCTCTAACAAAAGGAACATTTTCCAAAGAGTAGTGAGAAACATTTAACACCTTATCCAAATTTTGAGATTTTTATCCAACCTATTTCTCGATTTTGATTTAATAAACGATAAAGCATTGAAAACTCTTTCATCCTCCATATATCCCAAAATCATTGTTTGAAAAACTCATAGAACCGAAAATATTCACTAATGTCTTCTGTAACACACTAATTTATTAGATTTTTTTCCAGAGCCTTGTAATAGCACCACTCTCTAAAGTTTCTTCTAAGAGTTTATCTTTGTGACCTCATTTTCATTGCAAAATTAGTTGATTGAGTCTTTATTAAATCAACATTCAGTATACCTTTTATTTCAATACCCTCGACCTCTGATGTCTTGCTGAAATGATCCAATATTGTACCCATGTATTTATGGAAAAGCTTACTTACAAAATCAGCACGGCCACCTTCTGTATTCCAAAATTTGGATTCATCACACCTATGGCTTTAAGAATTTTGTCTTGGTTGAAACGTTCTCTAATTTCTGATGCTAAGGATTCTACAATTTTTGAGTTTTATTCTTGTTTCAATTACTACATAATCAAACATATTTCATGTCACAAGAACTTATTCTTTTTCCATTGATGTAACATCTTTACTTTTTGTAGAATATGCAATGGTATCTCTTTCCCGCTAACATGGATATAGAGGTGATAATAGATATTAAATCTCAAAAGTTATTGGGATGGTTAAGATCTAATAAAACTTTCCAGTTATCAAAAATAGGTGTATCAAAACTATCCGGGGAAGTGTACAAGGCATCAAGACTCATACATACCATTTTTCTCATCCGTATAAAATCAACAATATAGGTTAATCTCCCATGTGCATGCTTCATCAATGTATTGATCTCCTGTAACATTGGAAGAATGCCTACCAATGTAAGAAATGTCTCCAAATCAGTTAGATGGAACAACAAGTCCCTCGCCCTGTCAATTTCATGATGATATTTGTGCATGAAACCAACCAACGAAGGATACTCCTCACGCACTGCATGCAAGCTCATACAAAGAAATCCACCTTGTCTCAACATCCTTTAGAATTTTTTTACCATCTGTAATTCCTATGGAAAAATTATCAAACTCAAGAAATATCTTTGGGATGCTTACCATATAGGCATGCAGTTCTCTTATAAGGTCTTCTACTTTTGCAACATTTTCATATTTGCTAACGATTTTACATCATAAATTCATTTTGTGAGCTATATAGTGAATTGTTAGCATATAAGGGGTCACCGATGTTTGCAATCAAACACACAGCCCGATTCTATGACCCGCATTACATCGATGCACTATTTTCTCCCACACATACCAAATTCGTAGAAATTTCATTCGTAGTCATGCCGAAATTTCTTTCAAAAGAGAAATAACTAGTTTATATAGGTTTTCTCGCATTGTAATTTTCAACCATTTTCGAACACGCAACATATGCGAGATTCCTTATATGATTTTCTAAATGTAAACATGGATACATACCCATGTGGTGTTGTCAACGATTTTCACTTCATCAATTGAGAAAGAGATAAACTATACATTTTTTACACACTCTTTCAAATCTTCCTTCTCAATCATAGCAAGGCATTTATCCATTTCCCATGCACTGTTGTTTGACTAATGAGACTGAGGAATATTCTGTGTTCCATTATATTGATACAAAACTTTGAAATCAAAAAAATCTGAAACTGGTCTTCCTTTCTTAAGGATGTGGAAGAAAGTAAAAAATTGTATGAGTTTAGCACGCAAATTTGATTGATTCATCTTACCAATTTATGATGTGATCGTTCCTCCATTTTCAACAAGAATTCTACGTCTTTTTTGATCTGCCTCATATTTTGTTGCATATTTCACATGCATGCATTATTTTTCAATTTTCCATCTGTGTTTTTATTTTTTGGCCATCTTCCCTAGTTACAATGAAATATTGTTTTCCATAGTGTTTTTCAATTGTGTCCAACTTCAGTTGCATTTTTTGTTGTCTTCCCAATTTCCACGTATATATTGTACATGTACATTCTAATGAAATTTCTTGTAATTAATCGGCTATACTGAGTTTTATAAATGAAAATTTTATAGCCCAGTCAAACTTGTATGTCCTCCCAAGTGTCCACATATTCTTGTTTGTTTTCACAGTTTTACTTTTATGTGTAGAGATTTTAGGAATATCACGATCATCAAGTTTCCTTTTCCATGAACCACTATTTGCATTTGAATTTTGTGTTGCATTTTGCACTCTTGGTTGCACATCAACAGGAATATCTTCAAGCTCTACCATCTCAACTAGAATATCTTCAAGCCCTGGCATGGTATCATTATAGGTGTCATTTGGCTAATACTGAGCAGAATGCATGTCCACTTCAATAACACCTTCCACATAGTTTGTGCTTTGATTGATTTCAGTGGGAGCTCTATGGGTGTTGGCGGTTGTGGTATCTGAACTAGAAGAGTTTCCAAAATACTTGAACAGAGAATTTTGAGTTTTTTTGTAACTTGTTGGGTGTTCTGAGAACTAGCAGCTTCCATTGTTATGAGCATGATAAATTTGAGTTAGATAATCTCCTAGTCATCCATCAACAAACACACCTTGTCGTGCGTCAAGAAACACACCTTTTCACATGTCAACAACAGTTCCCTATACACGTTAGCAACAGAAACTTGTCACATGTCAACAAAAACACCCTATTGAGCGTCAATAGATATTTATTATCATGCGTCAACTGAGTCTTATTTTCACGCATCATAAGGTTATTCTTGTCACCCTACAATAGATCCTTCTTATCACTCGCCAAAAGAGCCTTATTTTCACCCGTCAATAGAGCCTTATTGTTTCCCATTTATAGAGCCTTCTTGATGCTCGTCAACAGTTATTTTTGGTCACACGTCAACGAGGTCTTCTTGTCACACGTCAAAAACTTATTTTTGTCACCCATTAACAGATCCTTCTTGTCATGTGTCAGTTGAATGCTTTTGTCTGAAAAAATGTACTTTGTGTACTATCCTCTATTGCTTCACAATTTTTATGTACTTGATAATAGATATGCTCCCATGTGGTATGAGTTAGCAAGTAGTGTTCTACCTAGTGAATAATATAGGATTATATAGGGGATATTTTAAAGAGGTAGGTGAAGCTGACCCCTAAAAATTAAACTGTAATTTTTAGGCGAGCATATCAATGACCCGCACCAAAAAATTTGCCTTTTCAATTTTTTTTAAAATGGAATATTTACCATATTATGAATATTCACCACTAAGAAAAGCCCTGTGATAAATTTAAAAGATCTATTGAAACAAGTAAGACAATAAGGGTTTTATTGTTGTTTCTGAGATCAATTGTCAAGAATAATACATCATCAAAACATGTTGTAAATATAAGTAAGAATGAATAGAAATCGGTGAAAAGAGAGTCATATGGGTGACCAAAATCACGCAATATGATGTGACCATCAAGGGCACAAAACTAGTAAGAGGCATAGAATTATTTGAGAAGTTGGATTTGAATGCTCAAGTTAATCAAGAGACTTCCTTCTTCTTGGAAAAGGAATAAGAAATAGAGAAGGGATAGAACCAAGAAGACATGCAAGATAAAGACGTTTGTTAAATGAAGAAGGTCTCGCATTATAGCAATAGTTGGATCAACATTATGTCTAGACTCTTTTATGAAAGTATTTATCCTCCTAGTTTGAACAATAATATGAGGCAAAATCTAAGGTTGCAATCTATTCCTTATGCATTGATCAATAAGTTTATTTTTAGACAAAATTGTTGTCCAAAATAACCCCCGAGGCTATTTTTCTAACTTGCAAATTCATTTCAGACTTAGATAGTACAAGTTGGTTAGAATAGGTTAAAACAAGGAAAATATTTGGTTGAGTTGATCAATTTTAGTCAAAACCATGTTTTGGGGAAATTCCAGTGGTTAAGGTCACACCTTTTATTCTTGCAAATATAGTTAGGAGAACACTTAATCAAAATAGGGTCAAGATAGGAAAAATAATGAAATTTGACTTTTGGAGGAACATGAGGAATTGTTCCTCTTATTCCTTGGTTCTCCACCTTCCCGCTTGGCCACAAAACACTATAAGTCGCTAGTCAAGCATTTTTAGCAAAGCTGCATGCTCCAATGTTCATTTGGTTTCGTAGGAGGTCACCATAATTGGCCAAGAGAAGGATGGAAGGGGTAGTAATAAAGCGGTTGGGTCAAAGAAATCATGAACCAATGGAACTCATGGAACATTTCCACTATTCCACAAGTTTCCTGAATAACTAATCGGAAAATAGGGGTAAGTGGGGATATACAATGCGACAAAGGTGGGGTTGATGGAAATGTTTGGAATGTTCCCACATTCTAACCATTCACCACACAACTGGAAAAGTTGTTGGGGCATGATGTTAGTTGTATCGACAAATTCAAGCATAACTAATGCATGACAAGAAACATTTCCCTCATTCAAATAGTTCCCTGAAACTTTGATTCCCCCACCAACTCAATGCATGTGATAAATTTGGGCTCTGAGTGGAACAAAAAGAATTGTTCCTCCATTCTTTTGACCACCTAAGAGCATAAACTAATTAAAATAGATTCCCAAGCTCTACTTGGAACACTTCCTAGTTCCTCGTATTCCCTGGGATCCGCTTGACCATATATTTTTCTCAATAATTCCAAATTGCACAACATTGGTCTCATTTGAACTGTCTCATCAAGAGATTCACTTTAGAATCAATAAACTCATAAAACTATGGCATTTTTGGGGTAAAAGTGTTAAAAATAGGTTCATAAGGGAAAAGTGTAAGTTCAACCACCATAATTTAATGTTACATGACACTCGTACTTTTACAAGAAAAGTGACGTGGGGAATGGATTTGACAAGCTTCCTATGTGATTTTGTAGTCATTTAATGCATCTTGTTGGTGGTTGAATCAAAAGTGGCAAGTTTTTCATTATAAAGGATGGACCCTCTAAATTTGTAAAGGAACAATGCCAAAATGGTTATAGGGGCATATATGAGTTACAAACCTTCATTTTTCACATCTTCATGTGTTTTTGCCTTCTTCCACTTCATTGTAATGGATTGTGCATATTTCAAGCAATAAATCCTGGTTTTTTTGTTGTTTCACTACCTTAACTCATTGTATTTTCATTTTTACCTCTCTTTCTTGTTGTAGTGTGTTGTCATATCTTTTTCACTTGTAACTTCTATATTTTATTGTGTTTTTTTGAAAAGGGAGGTTGATTATAGTTTGAGGATTATGGCACGTCTTTTTCCCTCTCCCCTTCATTTCCTTTCCTATTTCCCTCATGGAGAGTGTTTCATCCCCTTCTTCTTTGTTTTATCACCTTCTTTAGCTTAGGATTTCATTTTCAATGCATCTTTATCTCTCTCTAAACATAGTCCATTGGATGCTTAGATTAGGATTAGATATTTTTCTTTCAATTGTAGGATTATTTTTGCATTAGGTTAGATAGGAAGAGGAACCAACCTTCTCGGTGAGGTCCTGTCTTATATACACCTATTTTTCACGCTTTATATTTTCATATATATTAATAATAATTTCTCTTCCAGGTTAGAGGTCGCTAATGCATCTATTTATGGGAATGTTTTCCTTAAGGGTCTCGTTCCATGATAGGGGTATGGTTATTCATGTAACCATTTGGTTAGGGATGATACATGGAGAAAAAAATTCTTTTGGTCCTATTTATGCACCTCTTTTTCTCTTATCTTATTACTTTACTTTACACCCTTCCAACACCTTACTTATACATGACCATATTATTTCTTCCTTGCATTACTTTTATTCTTAATGACACATTACACACACCACTTGTTCTTTCCCTCTCTAGACAATGCCATCGCCCGTAGCCAATTATGTCAAGTGCATTTTCAAATTCTGGTTGACATGATTTCTTGCGGGTGATGGCTTCAAGATAGATGTCAAAAAGATAAACATCACACTTAAGGAAACCATATAACTCAGAGATATACAAGAACTCTACATTTACACTTCTTCTTTTTTTCAACTTGAATCTACTCACTTAGCTTTTAGATTTCTTTCACCTTGACTCTTGGATTGGATCTTCTTCTTGTTGGATTGGTTTGCTTGCACTCTTGGGTCACCTATGGTGAGTTAAGATGAGATTTTTTCCCCTTTTCCACCCAAAATCTATTCTCTCTTGGTGTATTGTCCTTTTGGAAATAGATGCATATGAAACTTCCCCCAATAGGTAAGCTCTCTAACTCGACTTGTAATTTTGCACAAAATAGTCTCATATCTCTTTTCTTATGCACATGTTAATAAAGAATTTTATGCACATATCCATTTAACATATTTTTATTCATCTCTTTATCTTATGTTGCATGTTTTACTTTGGTTAGCATAGATCTTGCATCTTTATCTTGTTCTTAGTCACCCCAATAGAGTTCCTTCCTCTTTCTCGATCTTTGGCCTTGAAAATCCTAGGTTGACCTAATGTAAGGGTTACTTCCGTTTGGGTATGCAATCTTAGCAGTCCATGTACCCCCTTTGAATTCTATCCATTGTGTGTCGGTATTTTTGTGTCTCTTACTTGTTGCCTTGATACCCTAGTTGAACGGATGATAAGAGTGCATGTTGTCTAGACACATTTTTTCCTACCATACATGTATCAAGTATCAAGTCCCACACTTGGAGATAGTCCCATATTGCCTAAAAATATTGGTCTTCCTTGATCATATCTAGGGTGAAATTTTGAGCTCCAACAAGACCCTCGATGGACTATTACTAAGATGCATTAAAGGTGACAGATTGATAAGGTTTTGGAAAAGTTCCACAATGGTTTCTCTGGTGGATAGTTCTCGTCCAAAGCCACAATGATGAAAATTATAAAGGAAAGATACTTGTGTCCCTTATTATTCATGGATGCTCATCAATGGGTTAGAAAATGTAAAGAATATGCTCTCTTCACTAGTAAAAATAAAATGACAGCCCTCCCACTTCATCCCATTTAGGCGGATGAACCCTTTTCTTAATGGGGGCTTGATTTTATTAGTATGATTAATCATGTGTTAAGCATGGGTCATAAATGGGTCTTGACAACAATTAATTACTTTACCAAGTGGTCCAAGGTGTGGTACTCGGGAAGCTACTAAATCATTCATCTTTGATTTTCTTGAAGACATTGTGACAATATTTGGTGTTCCTTGAAGCATCATTTCAAACGATGCAAAATCCTTCTTAGGATTTAAAATCTCCAATTAGTCTCTTATACATCGAGTATACTTTAAGACCCCTTCCAATTACTACCCTTAAGGTAATGCCTTGGTGGAATCTACCAACAAGAACTTGGTTAGAATCATGAAAAACACAACGGAGACCAATCAAAGGAAAAATAATAATATTTGGGCTAATAAAGTGGAAAATAGTTTAGGATTCAATTATATCTAGAATTACCTTCATTAGAGCTAGCACAATAGTTAGAGTTTAAATATGAAGATCAAAGAACAATCAGAATGGAAGAGTTGGTTGATATTGAATAATTGAGACGGTCTACCATGATCAGATTAGAAGAACACCAAAGGTAGACCAAGTAATTGTTTGACAATAAATTCAAAGCATAAGCTTTCAAAATAGGCTATTGCAGATAGAGATAAACCATGGAGAAACTCTAAGTTTGATGCACTTTGGAGTGGGCCATACATCATCACTTCCTATAAGCATTCCAACTATTTCAATTTTTCCAAACTTGATGGGAGGCACTTCAAATTCCAATCAATGGAATCTATCTCAAACCTTCTTACTAAATTTGTATCTTATATCTTGTACATATTTGTTCTTGTCCTTGTTTTGTCTTCTCTCTTTGTTGTTATTGGAAATTCCCTTCTTTCATTGTGTGATGATCACTAATTGAGTGCCCTTTTACTTAATCCTTGTATTGATCATTTAAACAAGTTATTTTACATAATTTTTGGTCCCAATCACATATCATGGGATAAGCCTACTAGAGAATGAGAGGAAACTTTTTCTTCAACATCAAATAGAAGAAAATTTCTTACTACATGCCCAATGGATGCTTTAAGGCTACTAATATTGCATCTAGCATGTAGATGATCCCCAGATTCACCAAAGTGTTGTATAAAATATCATCCCATGTCATTTTGAATAATGCATCCAAGTTTCAAACTTAGTCAGCTCTAGATTTAGGACCCACAGAATGAAGGAGTTGAGGATTTAATGTTCTCTAGAAAAATGGTCAAAATTTAGTATTCTGCGACATGTGAAAAATATTTAGCACTTGCGTCTTAAAAGATAAGTATTACATGGAATTGGTAAATATCAATTATGCGGAGTTGGTTAATTCTACATAAAAAGGTTTTGGTCTTCCCAAGAGAAGAAATGATGCAATAAAATAGCACCATTAGACATCGTGTGACAAAATAAAGCAATTTTAAAAGAAACCGATGTTGTAAGTCATGGAATAAATAATATAATGTTCCACAAGTTTTTCAAATGTAGTATACCACAAATTTCAAAATATGTGGAACAAAGGAACATGCTTGCAGGTAAAAACACCATTCAAGTCAAAAGGTGACTCTCTGTGGCATGACAAGAACATTAAACGGTCAAGTGCGGAATATTTTAAATGAAATTCACAGAACATAATCATTTTCCAATTGAAAGACTCATTCAGATATTAAGAAAAATTATTTTAATATGTGAGGTATTAAAATGCCACATCTATTTTGAACCAAAAGCTCAACTACTCCACCAAAGATGAATTTAATTTTAATGGTGTCATTCTTCTCGTACTCACAATTTGATGGTGTGTGCTTTGGGAAATATCAGTGCCTATACCCGGCCTACGAGTGGTCCTTGGTGGTGGTGGGTGGTTGAGCTCATTAATCACTAGATGTGATCATCTATTTCTCTCCTATCTCTCAAAATTCTATAAATGTAAGTGTTTTGGCACATTATATGATTTCAATTCTAGTGAACTTGCAACTCCTCCTTATGAGATGACAAAACTCTTTCTCACAATCTTCATAACTCATGTTAATATTTATTACCTCAATTATGTATATGTAAATGGATAAGCATTGATATTAAAATGAAAGTATGAATTCGTTTCTTTGAATGCTTTGTATTTAATGTGAGCATCGTTGTCCTCTTATGTGCACTCATTATTTTCCATTTTATTTCCTTTAGAGTCATGTGCCTTCCTATAACTTTCATGCAAGGGTTCACATTTGTGTCTTTTATATCTAAGATTGATCCATTTTTAGTTCAACGTATCACCTCCTTTTTAATTCAGTTCTTCCTCTCTCTCCATGTCTCCTTGGGATTCTTAGGTTGGGTTTATATAGTGTTAGAGTAGAAGTTGGTTGGAATTGCTTAACCTAATTTTAAAAAGGTGTGAATTTTAGTGTCAACTATTCTCTACCTAAAAATGTGACATAATACTATATAGATGTGATTATATTTGATAACTTGAACACTTTATAATATCTTTGTATTGAATTAGATAATTTAGCTTTATAGTCTCTTTATTTGGGAAGCTTAAATATTAGACCTGGTTTAGAGTATCTAAAACATGTTTAGGAGCTACTCCTAGTGTGTGATGTTGATATAGTGAAGTATAAGATCAATTTTCTTATAATTTGATGATTTTTACAAGAAGATATCTTGAGAGTATAAGGTAAGTGTGAGGTGAGTAGATTAGTGTCTCATAATTATTTATATATGGTTATGTGGATAGAATTTCACATTTATTCTAAGCCATAATGGAGAATTTGACCCATAATATATATAGAAACTTGGAAGTGTGTCCTTGGGTGGATTGGGATGTGAATCTTCAACCCAATATTGAACCATTATGTATTTTACTCTAGAAGTGAAGCAATGTGCATGATAATCATGAGTAATAGACTACTTCGACTTATGAGAGCATTTTTGTAATTGGATGAGTAGTGTAATGAGGAGATAAATTCTTGTAATATGAATAAATATTGGCTAGGATGTACCAATTAAGCTTATAATATGTGCACAAGTCATCATTAAAGGTATTAAGTCAATACTGACATTATCAAGTGTTGAATTACCAAATCCAAGTGTATACATTCCTATGTTTATGGAGGTTGATATGAGAAATCCTCACTCTAATTATTTTGATTATAATGTTCATTATCACTATTAAAGGTTTTTTTTTTTATTTCTACAAATTGATGCTTTAAGATAAAGTATGTCATGCAAGATCTTATTGATAATTAAACTATTGAGTTAACATTAATCAAGTGCATCTAAACCTCAATTCAACAAGAATTCAAAGGTTAAAATATTCGATGACCCATTACTGCAACATATAACATATCCTAATGTTTATTATGAGGCTCGTCATGATTATAATGTACATCCTCCTCCAACTTCTTATAGTCATCCATTGGATGGCATTATTGGAACTATCACTACTAACCTTCCTCCATAGCCTATTACATTTGATAAAAACGAAATCATAAAACAATATTCTAAAAACAATGTCGTAATTATTCAATATTAGACCATTTGATATTCTATCCATAGTATTCGTATTGATAGTGGTTCGAGTAAAATCTCTATAGTATGACATTACTTAAGCCTTTGTGATACTATTAATAATATTTGCATCCTACTTCTCGAGCTATTACTAGATCTATGATATGTATCACATTACCCCTTCAAGTCGGGAAGCTATTCTATATATCCCCTTATCAGGTTCTTCAAAACATTGAGACATGTTATTGGGACACCCTTGGATTCATAAGCTCCATGTTATTATATTTAATATGTATAATTGTTTCAAATACATCTATTGTAATACAATTGTCAAAGTTTAAGTTATACATTAAGAGTCTTCTTTGCAACCTATGGCTTTTATTCCTAATTCTACTCCTTGTGCATAAATATTCACATGACCTATACTCGCACCATATATAAAAATCCTTCCTTATTCAACGGTAGGCACTCTTATAATATCACCTTTTCAAGATAAGCCACAATCAAGATCAAATGAATATAAGTCAATGGATTATCCTATAATGTTTCAATCGAATCAATTTGTCCTTCAACCTAAGCTTAAATGATACCAAAATGTACAAAATTGTCTCTTGTCATCCCTAGTGACATTCATCAAAATATATGCAAATGGACCCTTTAAAGCTTTCCAATTTGACAAATACATTATTGACCATGGGGAAATTATAATGGGTATGCAAGGTTCTCATACTATATGGTATATATGTGGTGGTGGTGTCTGGTAGTGCCCCTAAAATTTTAAGGTTTAGGTATTGGTGGATCTTTCAGTTCAAGTGGTGGTTCACTGCAGACACTCATTTTAGTAATTCATGTCTTACAACAACATAAATTGTTTGACACCTTTGCACTATCCCAAACTTGTCCATTTTGACCAATTATGCTATCCCTAACTATATCTCATTCGTTCTTCGATTATACACATCCTATTTTTTCACATAATGGTCTTATCAATCCATAAAATAAGACTATACCCTCGCATATTACAAGCCCAAATTTAAAAACACTCGCACAAACATCCAATGCCAAAGTTCCCCAGAAAGGGCCATATCGTCCATACGATATGTCCCTACCTAGCCACTTTGGTCCCTCTTCCTCCAACAATACCTTTCTTAATTTGAATTCATTTAGTACACTTATATCGACTTTATCTAATTTTTCCATATCCATAACACATATATAAATAATTTATTCATCTATCATTAGGGAGGGAATTATACATAGTCAATACCCAAGATCTTAATGATAAAATACCATGATCCATTACAAGAAAATCCATTCCAAGACTCCCTAAGCTGCCATATGCTATGTACATCCATTTAGGCCAGTTCTCTACTCGAGATCTACAAACACAATGAACATATCCCTTCAGGTCAAGCTATGGAAAAGGTCAAGTACAATCACATCATTGCAAGTCCATGGTTGCAAATTTGGTTACGTACATTATGGATATCACATGTAAGGCGAGAACGATGTGTGACTTGAGCCTTCTTTGGAGTAGTGATGACATTTGTGGTGCACAAACATTCTCATAACCCACCTAATGTTTATTATGTAGGACTCCCTCACTATCTAGGGTTTAAAAAATTGAATTATCTTTACAATGAGAAAAACGTAATGTTAAAGGTCCAAATTACAAATGAGAGAAGATAAGGAAGTAGTCAATAGACCCATAAAATTTTAAAAGTTGATAGAGGGACAAGGGCATATAGAAAGGGCTATAGTGGGGGTACGCTTTGGCTCGTTCCATATACTTTGGTCCAATAAGATCTTTAGGACACAATTTCAAAGAAGAAGTTATATCGGACCATTTCCATCCATTTCTCAAAGTCATCCCAGATTAGCACAGAATCCTAAATATCAACTAAGTTGTCTTACGCTCTCTCATTGTTAGTACTTTTTTATATTGATATATATCATTTTTCACTGGTTATTCTTGATATTTCTGCAATTATCTTTGGAAATCAATTGATTAGTATAATATGCAATCAATTACTACCCCTATAAGTAAATAACCATTTAGGTTAAATAATTTGGTAAACCCACTATTGGCCTAACCCTTGTTGCCCCAGGATGTCTAAGTTGTTTTTGTTAATTTTTCTCATGCATATTCATAAGATCTCCTTCATTTGTGTTTGTTAAAACTTATAATGCATGCCTCTTTGTTATCATATCTTGAGACCAATCTTGCATGCATGCAAACTCTCATAGCCAACCTCAAGGATACCCACATCTATTTAGATACTTATATTGCCTATATCTCATCACATATCTCAGTTGGTATTGCAATGAATGATGAACACATGACCTTCACACTACCTGGTATTCCTTCTCAAACTTTCATTTATAATGATCCTCCATTGTATATCCAAGTTAAAATTCATAATTTATTGGTAAAACATGCTCTTGTCAATAACAACTTTGGCCTTAACATGTGTAACATTTATTTTCTACATCAAATAGGGATTTCGCTAACGATCTAAATCATGTACCCTATGTATCTCGTGGGTTTGATTATACACCTAAGCGGGTACTAGGGAGATCACTTTTCCAAATACAATAGGAATTTGTAATCTTAATGTTATATGCCTAGTTATTCTTAATAAGTTCAATTATAATATTCTTTTAGGTCAGTGTTAGTTGAATGTCATGCATGTTGTACCCTCTATTATACATGCACGAGTTGAGTATTTTTATGATGGATTTATATATGATATTTGGGTCACTCCACCACCCTTCAATTTTTACAATATTTTTGAGCCTGAGAACCCATATATCCCCATTATTAGGCCCAAAAACCATGTGATTGATTACAATACATATGGTATAAGTTATAAATATTTTCTACAATGTGGTTTTTTGGGCATGGTCTTGGAAGAAATGGTTAGGGAATCCCTAAGCCAATGTCTCTTCCCAAAAATATCAATAAGGATGAATTGGCTATAATCCCCATAGTTCCCAATCCCTTTCTTTGAACACATATTTTATTCCCACCAAATGTTTACGGGATGTGTACTAGGTTTTACACACATAAGCTCCATTTGGTAAACCCAAACCTTAATGAAAATATTGCATCTCCTAACTTGTCATCTTTTGATGAATTTATTAATGATGAGGCCCTCCTCAAATACATGGGAGATTATGAGAATATTTGTTCCCAATTTCAAAATAAATTGTTTCCCCACTCCTTGCACAACAATACATGCTTTTGCAAAAGTTACCATACTAGTATTGATACGATACACTTTACAATATTCCAATACAACCATATATTTAGGATGGATCTACACTGCTTAATGAAGATACCATGACATATAACTTTAGCACCACTAATGACCCTACTTCATCCTTTTGCTTACATCTCTTAGTGATACTGAGAAAGACAATATTCAAAAAGGTTCCTAAGAATTTTCCTAATATATTTGCATGGCACTACAATGAAATGCCCAACATTGACCCTTGAGTGGCCATACACAACATTGTGCTCCACAAGGCTACTAAACATGTACCAAAAAAATTCATAAGATGTACCCTCGCGTTTCATTATTGGTCAAAGAAGAAATACAATGACTATTGGATATTATCCATAATGGATTTCTAACATTGTTCCAGTAATGAATCTTAATGGGAAAATCCATTGTTACATTGACTTCCGCGACCTTAAAAATCATTTCCCAAGGATAGTTTTATATTGACACGTATTGACGTAATTTTTATTCCACTAATGGTTATGACATTATTTCATTCATGGATGGATTTATGGGATATAATTAGATAAAAATTAATGCTATCGATCAAGAAAAGATATCTTTTACTACCCCATGTGAAACTTCTTTCTATATCGTTATGCCTTTTGGCCTCAAGAACGCTAGAGCCACTTACCAACGTGTCATGACTCACATATTTCACCATTATATTGATAAAATCATTGAGGATTATGTTGATAACATTCACAAAATCAAAACATCACATTGACCATGCATGGGATCTTTAGACACTTTTCACACTTTTGAGGTAGTATAATGTAAGACAACCATAAAAAAATGTTTCTTTGGTATTACTATCCGGAAGTTACTTGGGTACATCATATCATGAATGGGGTATAAAATTGAACCGCAAAAATACGAGCCACTATTAACATGCCCCCACCCCATATATTTTATCAGTTTCATTCATTACAAGGAAAAAATACAAGTTATCCATTAATTAATTACACAACTAACTAATAAAACCCATCCATTTACATGATTAATGGGAAAAGATATTAAGTTTGTAGGGGATGAGACATGTCATAAATATTTTGATGCCATTAAATCTTATTTTATCGAGCCAACCTGTCCTGGAACCTCTCGATGTAGCCTAGAATTTATCAGTATAAAACCCAAAAGTGCGTTGGCACATCAACCATCTTGAGATGAGCACTCACCGAAGAGCACAAAGGTACAGGCCCCTCTTTAGATTTGTTTGTGTAGGATGTTAGTGAGATTAAGATAAAACATATTAATATCCATAAATAAACATAAGCATTACAAAGGTGCATAATTCAGTCTAGATCTTAGAGAATCATGAACTAAACAACAACCGTAATAAGATTAACCATAAATGAACCAGTTTTAGTTATTTCTAACACCATTATCTAGCCAATAGTATCCATTACATTAAACACTATAAAAATATAAGCTTTTACATCTTAAATTATTACCATAAGTCATGTGAGTATCAGATCCAACAACATAACTCTACAATAATTCACACACACACACACACACACACACACACACACACACACACACACACACACACACACACACACACACACACACACACACACACACACTTACTTAACTACATAGTTAAATACTTATTTATAGGGGTGGGGACTTTCCTTCATTTCTGCAGTACTTCACAAAATAGGTTACATGCTAATAATATCCATGTACCTTTACAATAACATGCACACATGCAAGTGCACTAATAATAGATGTCCTATAGTTAACTGAAATAATTAATCCTATTATTAATTACAACTATGCATGGCACTTATCAGCTACTCATTCCCAAAATACCATTTGCATGTCACACACGTCTCCATCCCGATGTGTCCTCCACACACAATCTCCAAAAATAGCATGTATCCATAAAATGGCTTAGTCCTGAGCCAACTGTTCTGGCACATGTTTCCTTTCCTATTATTATGCGCCTTCAAATGCACCTTGTTCCCATGCACATATTATTTGTGTGTCTTCTCCTTAGAACAATATTATGTCTTCTCAACATTACCCTACACTAAAGTGCATTGCCATCCCAGCAATGGGAATTCTTTTTGATGTTCCCAAATAATAAAGAATAATAATTCAAAGAATCATTGTATAAAATAATGAATCTTTACTCTGCAACATCCTCTTCTTCAACTAGGAGGATTAGCTCTAGATATTCATTCTTAATCTTGGCCTTTAATTTTTATCATTCATCTAGCGTTGTCCTTGTCTTTTCTATAATGTTTGTGGCTATGGCATCTAGTTGGTCAAGAGTGATCTAGTCCTTCTCGTTTCTATAGTACTGGAAAAAAATTTCCATAGTAGACATCATTCCTTCCAGAAGATCCATCTTCTACACTATGAGCTTCCCAATCTCATCTATCCTCTCCTTATGTGGATCTTGGGCTACTGCAAGGGCTTCACGCTTTTGTTTTACTAGTGCCAATATTTTTGCATGCCCTAAAGTCTCATCTTTCATTTCTACTAGAATGTCATTATCTTCAACTAGAGTTCTAATCCTTATTATTGCCTCTGGTGCTGTACAAAAATTAAGAGCTTGGTCTACTTTCTTTAGCTCATCCTTTAAAGTCTGGAGAAGTACCTCATACATTGAAATTTTTCTGATCATAGAGGCTCTTGTTATCTCTATTTCTTGTTCAACATATTTTGGTGTGGGCATTCTAAGTGGTCCATATTCTAGCACCAAATCAACCAAAGTGCGCACATAATGCATAGTAGAAGGAAAATTTCAAGTACCTTTGGTTCTAGATGAGGTCTTTCTTTCAAAATGTAATCACCAATCTCCTATGCCATGATAACAAAGGCCTCATTTTGTCCACTCTCATTCCTTCTCTGCCTTTAAGTGCTCTATTTCTATAGTTTTATCTTTTTTATCCTCCATCAGCGCTCTAATGGTGGCAGCCTTATCAATATTTCTCCATGCCACCTCAGCAAATACCTTGACTAAGGCATTGTTGACCTTCTCATCAAACATAATAGTGGGTTTTATGGCCATGCACCTGCTCTGTGGTGCCTTCTTTACTCTTCTTGAGACACAAGACTCCTCACATACATCAAAATCCAATTCATCCACATGGGTCTTCATTGACTAGGATATTTATTTCCTTGTGCATGTAGTGGCCATATCTAGATCCAATAGCTCCCATCCATATAATTCCTTAAGGTCCACTTTGTGCTTTGAAACCGAGTACAAAGGATTTTTCTTGTGTCCTTAGCATAGCCCATACTTGGCATGAAATATTTTTACTTCTCCTTATTCTTGTCCCCTTAGGAACCTAAGTGCCAAGATCTGGAGTTATCCCTTCTCCTATTTGAGTCATAATGGGAATGATGATATTCTCACATATAGTTTCTTCTGCTTCTTTCACCCCTTCTTCTTCATCTCTCATTTCTTCATCCCTGTGGCTCTTCCACATTTTTTGGTTGAACCAAGTGTACCAGTGCACTCTCTTCGGACTCCTCTTCCTCCTAATTAAGCTTTAGATTTCTTCTTCTCATGTGCTTCTTTTTTAGGAGAGAATCGATGTGATCTTCTTAAAGTTGTGATTTCCCTACACCTTGGGTCATGTTTCACAAATACCTTCTTAAATTAGTGCTCTTCAGGGACTACATCCATTTCCAAGTCCTCTTCTCCTTCTTATGCCTATGGTGGAGTATCTGTATGCTCACTCTCTACTCTATCTGTGGGTTTTCTCGGCCTCTATGGTCCATGCCTCCACTATCCTCTTGTTATTCTTCCTTATCTATCTTTATGGTCCTAGCAAGCTTTGGAGCTTCCACATTATCAACCATGTGTTTACCCTTTGTCGGCCCTAGTATCATGAACTCACTCTCCTCATACTTGTTATTCTCCATCCTAGGCTTGAGTGAAGATAGATGATCGTGGATCCACTATCCCCAATAGCCAAACTTACTGGATTTATATTTATAACATCTGAAATGAGCCTCTCAATGTAGGTAGACTGACCTAGATAAACATATGTTTTTATGAGAGTATGGTAGTCACAATCTACCTTGTGTACATTGAATTTCAGTTGGCGTGCATTAGTAAACTTGTGAACTAAGGCCTAGAAGTAGCGTGTTGTGAAGGCATAGGGAAGTTTTCACCATGGAATCCATGTCCCATCCTTCATTGCAAACCATGTGATACAGAAATGTTGATACACCATGAACTATACTTTGCCTTTCCCACTACCGAGGGTAGCTCCTTTGGAATGCACCATTCCTCCTCAAATTCCATGTGAAGTCGGTCATACCACAGTTCTACCTTTTCTTGAACGGGCCACTCATTTTTCCTTCACATAATTATTTCTCGAACCTCTCTCGCAAGGGACTTCTTCTCCATGGGGTATTCCCAAATTTTGTTCTTTGGCCCATCGAGCACTCCAATTTCTACAAATACAAGAGATAAAAGGATAGCACCAAAACTTATCTTCTCATATGTGCATGCTTCCTCAATAATATTTTTTTGCAATGTATCCAACCAAGTTGTATATTTTTCCCTCTGACATTTTCTTCGCAATGTGTAACCACATGGTATTTACTTGTGACCACCTTTCTTGATCCTTCAACTTAGTGAGCGGTGTGTGTGACTGTATGCACCATAGGATAATTCCTTAATTTGTATATGTCCATTCCACGTGGACCCTTGGAGTATCCCAACTCCTTTCTTGTGGCTATAATAGTTTCCTTATCAGTCAAATCACTCATAATATATGTCCTTGTGCCCTTCAGTCTTGTCAATGTAGCAATCAGGGCTGTTGTGATCCTTACCCTCCGTCCAACAAAATAGAATAAGTCTTCATGGAATCTACTCATAAGCCATTGGTATAAAGCTTCAAGTTTTCCAAAATATGGGAGTTCATATAACTGATAAACCCCTACCTTCTTAATCAACTTCTCCCTAGCATCATCATATACTTGGCATATCATTTATTGTTCGCTTGTTGATCTTATTATTCAACAACACATCCAATTATCTGTTTCACATCGGTGGTGTGGTGGTTGTAATCACTTAATTTTCATCTACATATGTGGGAATCCAAATCCCGTCTAACTATAACTCCTTTTGGATACTAAATCTCTAAAAAAATAATCTCAAGAGCAAATTTGACCTCAATTTCCACCTTTTTCTTCCCTTTCATAATCAAGCTAAATATAATTTCTTTGGTGCTGTTATCCAATATTCACCCCCAGGGTAAATTTGATAACATGCATCAGAATACTCAAGTCCTAGGAAAATAGATTGATTCAAGGCAAAAAATCATGTTTCTAGGGTCCCCTCGGATTTTTTCTAACTCTCCTGTCCAAGAAGAAAGGAGAAAGTTCTAAAAAAGGGTGAAAAAGTTGCAAAAACAAGCTTGGGCAGAAAAAATCATGAAAATTGGCTAAGTCCTAGTCTAGGCAATCCTTGGGACAGTTGGGACGTCGGGGCGCGAACCGGCCGAAAAAGCCTCAAGCGCCCAGCAAGACTTGGGACATTGTGCCATGGGGACGCGCGAGACGCGAAAGGGTGAACCGCCAAAGGTAAAAGAAAAATTGACTAATCATTGCACAATGCAGATAAGGTTGGGACACCTGGCCGAAAGGACGCGAAGGACGTGAAAAGGCGAAGCGGCCGTGAAGAGGGACAAGGAAGCCCATTTCGGGTGGTTCGGAAGAATCTGGTCCCCTGCATACCGGGACAATCGAGACGTGGCACGCGTGGGATGCGGAGGGCCAGAGGAGCCGAGAGCCAATCAAATCATGCCACGTGTCATCGGGTGAAGGAGGGACATGGAAGCCCGAATCAGGCAGATTGGAAGTTTTGTCCCGTGATAATTCGGGTCAACCGGGACAAAGGGACGCCAAGGGCGCGAAAATCCGGCAGGCCCGCGAACGAATTAGGAAACGCCACGTGTCACAAGGGAAAACGTCCAAAATTTCAAAGGGCAAGGTTTGAAGCGTTGGCCCGAGCCAATAAAAAGAGGACATGTGTCCTAAGGAGAAGGGGAGTGTGGAGCTCGGGGAGGAGTTAGAGAATTTGGCAAAATTTTGGCCAAAGACTAAAAAGTAAAGTATGACCCTGTGCCCCTGTCCTCCAACCAGATCATGCCACGTGTCCCAAGTGGCGGGGATGCGGGGAAAAATTGGGAAATTTTCCAAAATTACAAAAAGTCAAAACTTTCAAGGAAAACCCACAGGTAAGGGAAGGAGAGAGAATTTCTCATCCAATCAATGCTCGACACGTGTCGTCTAGGTGGCGGAGCACGGAAAAAAATTTAAAACCCATTTTTGCCTGTTTTGTGCCCTAAATCTTCAAATCGCCATATCTTTCGATCCAGAGCTTGATTTGCACGTTCTTTATATCATTAGAAAGCTTATAAAATTCTCTACATGATTCTAAGGTCAATCTTGAATTTTGGTTTAGTCTAGAGAGATAAAGTTAAGAAACAGCTCTGACACGTGTTCATGGCCAGAAGTGACATTTCAGCGACCAAATTTAATACAGAATGGGTCACATTCTCCTCCAATTTGGTCAAAAATGGTAGGGTATGGGTTTGTAAGGTCCTCCATGCTGATTTAATGCATTTGCAATCAATGAGGAATGGGCTCCCACATTTTGTACGTTTTCTCTCTCCTGGGCTCGACCCATGCAATGTAAAAGCCAGTTTTGGCTCATTTCTAAAGGGTGGAACATTTTTGGCATAGCAGACTTCTTCTTTCACCTCCAGCAAGTGATTGTTGCAAGAATCAGACCTCTTCAAAGATTGTAACAGGTTTTTTACCTCTCTAAGGTTGTAATGCAGTGGTTTTGACATTGGAAATGATAATGCAAGCTTTGTGAATGGTTTCAGTCCTTTGTTTGTATTATTTGCTTCATTTCAGACCCTAAATTATATCTTATCAGCCTGTGTATGTTTTATGCTGCAATATTTGGTTTGTGTTTATTTGCATGACAAAAATATTCACCACTCCTTTTGGTGCATCACCATCTTTAGTTAGTTTCAATTTTTACATTTCTATCCCCTGTCTCTCCTTGCAATTTAGAGTAGGATTAGGATCTCGAACCTCTCGTAGTTGTGTAAATATAGATCTAAATCAAAGGAGTTTGAGGAACCAGCCTCTAATCTGAGATTCCTCTCTCAGTTTCACAAGTCCCACACTTGGAGAGAGGTTTCCATGTTGTGCAATCACACTGGATGCCTGAAACATCAACCTAGAAGCCTGATGTGTGTCCAGGGGTGTTGTGATACAAGAATAACAAATGCCATTATAAAAATCCCATCTTTTATCTTTTATGTCGGGTAAGCTCAAACCCTAGCTCGAAACCGCATTCCCTAGATTAAAACCGTGTGCCCTAGATCAAAAATACGTTCCCTAGCTCAAAACCACATGCCCTAGCTCCTTCTCAATGTTTTTTCTATGCTCAAACCCTTCACCAATGGGGATGCAAGCCACTTCTATGCACAAATCTACTCTCCACATCTGGTTTTATAGCTCTCCACACCTCAACATGTTTTACTTGCTTCAATCACACTTAACTTGCTTGAATACTTATGATTGCAAAGGTAAAAATGAACCCACATCACATCCTTATATAGATTTTCAAAAAGTTAGTGCATTTATTACTCCTTCACCTACCACCAATCCTCTCATTAATTGACCATTTTCCCAATTTCCATGTAGTACACACTTTCGTGCCCCAATTATAACCTTCTACCGCACCTTCCTACCTTCCGGTCGTTGCAGACCTCCTTCTCGCACACGTTCATGCACAAAATTACCTCACCACCGCACCTTCCCTAGTATTTTCCATGTTCGTAGCTTACCTCACATTATATTGTTCATTCATTTATTTCCAACTATGGTCTTCTCTAGGATCAATCTTCTTTCTAGCAGCTCTTTTCCATCTTTAAATAGCACATGTAACAATATATTCTTATGTGTATGCATTTTTAGTAACAAATAACAAACACCCCACACCAATGGTATGTGTAGTCCCCTATGCATAAAAATACTTTGGATTATAATTAGCTTATGGTGCGTAAATGTGCTTATTACACCAAACTAAATTGACAAATCATAGTGACAAAGAAGGAAATACATTAAAAGAAATGCAGTAATGGGAAATCTATACTAAATGGCAAGTACTTCCTTATTAAAAACACCAAGAATACTTATTTATATTAGGGCTTTAGCCTACTCCCATTCAAGTGACTGGGTAATTGTATTCCATCAAGCGCCTCTACATGGAAAACACTTGATTCAAGTATGTGAGTAATAGCATATGGTCCCAACCAATGCACCTTAAGTTTGTCGGATGGCACAGAAAGTTGGAATCATAAAGGAGTACCATCTATATAACCTCGATCTTCTTATCCCTAATGTGTTTGTCAGGCCATGCCTTCTTCCCGGCCTTTTCATGTTATGGCGCGCCTTTCATCCAATCAGTATTAACTTCTCAATTATTTCTTCTAATGTTTTTCATTGGCTAGACCTCTTACATGCGCAATATGCAATGACGGTAACATGAATTCCATTGGAAGAACTACTGTACAAACACTAGCTAAAAGGGTGTGGTCTTATTTAACCTCTTGTAGGTTGTTCTATATGCCCAAAGTACAATAGAAACTTTATCATCCCATTCTTTCCTTCCAACATCACATGATTTTTGTCAAGATCTGACTCAATATCTTGTTGAAAGTCTTAGCAGTCCCATTTTTTGGAGGGTGATAAGGAGTAGTCCTATGGTGCGTAACCATAAATTCATCCAAAAATATTTTGATTGTCTCATTCAAGAAGTGTGTGCCCCTCTCACTTGTCAAGTTCAAAGTTGTACATCCATACCTAGTGAGAATATTTTTCCATAAGAACCTAGCTGTTTTTTTGTTGTATAATCCTTTGTAGGTGTTTCCTCTACCCGCCTTGTAAGATAATTTGTGCAAGTGATGATGTAGTGTGATCTAGTTCTACACGCGGCTGGGGAAATAGGACCCACAAAGTCTATAGCCCATTTCTCAAATGGCTCTACACTAACAATAGGCCTAAAATGCATTTCATCTCTTTTCCCAGGATTTCCAAAGTGCTAACAATGATCACATGCCTTATAATACTCTTTACAATCCTTCAGACAGGCCTCCCACCATAATCCAATGAGTAGAATCTTGTGCATGGTGACGTCACCTACATAGTTCCCACCTACAATACCACCATGAGCCTCTTCCATGATATCTATGTGCTCATGTTCCAGTACACACCGGTGTAATACATCATCTCATCCTAGTTTATATAAGTCACCACTGACCAACATGAAAGGTGTAGCACGAATTGTAATTTATTTCTTTTCTAATTCTTTCATTCCTTCCGTGACATACATATGTGTAAAAAGATAGAAATATCCTCTAATTTTGAAGGTGTGTAGTGTAACCTATATAATTGTGCATCTGGCATTGTGTCTTTAATTTTCTATGCATCTTCTCCTAATTGAATTCTTGAAAAGTGGTCTAAGCAAGAATTACTTTTACTTGGTTTTACCACAATGTAAATTCAAATTCCTAAAACATGATCACCCATCGACATATGCGCCCCTATAAAATGGGCTTATTTACTAAGTATTTTAATGCCATGTGATCAGTATAAAATGCAAAGGGTGTTGCTAGAAAATATTTTCCAAATTTATGCGCAAAGACGCAGATCATTAACAAGGCCGCATGCTCTGTAGTTGTATAATTTTGTTCTGTAGGATTCAACTTTCTACTAGAAAAATAGATAGGATGATCGATAATACCTTCTCAAGGATGAGCTAACACGTGTCAATGGTTTTTCTAGAGGCTTCCAAATGTACGTGAAATGGTTGGTTCCATGAGGGAAAATGTATGATAGGCGTTGTAGTAAGTCTCTCCTTCAATGCCTTAAATGTGTGTTGTTGCAATTCTCCCCAATAGAATGTCCCTTTTCCTGTTAGTAACTCTTCCAGGGGCATGGAAATATTCATATAGACTTTGATAAATTTTCTATAATACCTTTTTTGGCCCAAGAATCTGCATGTACCTCACTCTAACTGGTAGGCTCCTCCAAGCCTACAATAACTGCAACCTTAGATGGATCTACTAATAAACCTTCCTTGCAGATGATGTGCCCCAAACAGAGTTCCAAAAGGTGTAGCAAACACACACTTCTTGATGTTTAATGAGATGTTTAACTGTCTACACATTTAAAACATTAATTTCAAATTGTCACAATGATCCTTAACAAACCCATATATTTTCCAATCATCCAAATAAACTTGCAAGAATTTGTGAATAAAATCCTATAATTCTTGAACAACTATGCACGAAAATACAACAGAGACTTGTTTTTCAAACCAAAGGGCATCACATTATATGAAAATCTTCCCCATTCAGTGGTGAAATTCATTTTCTCTTGATCTTCCTATGTAATTCTAACCTAATGATGCCCAAAGAATCCATCTGTAAAAGAGTAAACTTCACACCATGTAATGCCTTCTAATATTTCCTTGGTGAAAGGCGTAGGAAAAGGATCAATCACACATGCAACATTCAACTCCATGTAATCCACAAAAATCCTAATTTGACCATATTTATTTATACCAATTACCATGGGGCTAACCCACTCTGATTCTTCTACGGGTTTAATGATGTCAGATTTCAACATTTTGTCAATTTCTTCTTTAAATTTTACGCACATGTTCAGGTTCATCCTATAAGGTCTCTTTTCGACTAGGTGCACTTTGTATTAGCTTAATTTCATCTCATCTAATGACTCGTGCACTCCTTTTAACTCATGGTAGCCCCTAGGGAATAAATCCTGAAAATCTTGTAGTAACTCAATTATCTTTGCCACTTCAAAATCAAACCAATAATCCCTAACTATTGTCTCCTTAGGTTCAGCATTTGTGCCAATGTTCACCTTCTTTGTCTTCATAGTTTCATGATAGGCGTGCGCGCACTTTATATACATTGTCTAGCACCTCAGGCATACCTACTAAATGAGCTATGTCTAAATCTTCTACTTCCTCATCATCCACTATGTAGACTATTTTTCCTTTCTCCTTCTCAAAGCATATGTATCATCTACTTCATCAAAACGAGCTCCTTGTTATTGCTCACCAAATAACTCCTGAATTAGTTCTTCAAAGACATTTGCATGGACTCCCATAGTTAAGCACTCTATAACCCGTAATGCCTCTCTTACTGAAGATTTAGTAGATAAGTACTCAAAAGTATGGGTCATTCTTGCAATTAAGTCTTTCCAATTTCTAGTCTCCCTATGCAATTCCGCATAAACATACCAAGTGTGTGCGCAGCCTTGCAAAGTGGAATAAAGTTTGTGCACCCAAAGTGAAGGTGGTAAATCTTCATGTCCCTCTATCCAGAGTCTCTCACACTATTGAATGTGGTGATGAATAGGTTGATTACCATTGTATATGCATATTTGAGTAGGCACATTTCTCTTGAAGAACCAAGTGGTTAGAGAAATTCGACTTCATTCCATTCTATGAGATTATCCCTATGAACCATCCACTGCAAAGGCGATGTTGTTCCACATAAGGTATACACTAACATAATTATTCTTTCAACTTGATTTGTCTATTACTCCTCCATGGCACGCAGAATGCCATAGGATCTCCTTCTCAAGTATACCGGGATACAGAGTTGTTACCTATCCTCCTAATACAACGAGGTTTTCTCCTCCACCATCTCATAGGTTTCATGTGGCCAATTATCACTAGAAATACTTGTAGTATCACTAATAGACTGTGTATCTTCCTATTGGAGGATTCCTTCTTTAGATGGATTGAGTACTTCCGGATCTTGAATGGCGCATACATAAATTTTGTTCAAGTCTTCCTCACTCAATGGTTCAACATAAGGTGCATACGTCCCATCTATCAAAGGTATAATAACTCTTTCTTATTTGTTTTCAAAACTAATATACCCCTTGTTGAACCGTAGATCAACATTATTTGCATAACACTAAGGGCACCCAAGTAGAGGTGGGAAGTTTTTGCTTCACTTCAAATCCCCAAGTGAACTTGGCCCTTGTATAGTAATGGATGCATCTTCTAAAACACCAATGGGAATGGCCTTAGTTTGATTATCCATAAAAAAGACATTAGAGGATGGTTTTAATAGAGGTTTTCCCATTTGTACCCATGCATCTAATGTAAGCATATTCACTTCCTTGCTTGTGTCAATCAATATATTGCTTAAAAGTCATCCATCCACAACAAGCATTCATAGTAATCTCCTTGTCATAATCCAAGCTATGAGGGGGAATATTAGCATGCAGGATCTTCCATCCATTCTCAATACTCACACGTGGAGTATTTCCCTTTAGCCAATTCCCTAGTAATGGGATGATATTCTTCTCGGTGTAGTATCTTTACATACCTCTTTCAAATCATCAATATCTAATTAGATTGTCTCTGCTACCTTATTTTGTTCCAACTTCCATGACTATTCCTTTAAACATTATATTTCACCTTGAATATTTTTGAGTACCTCCATGGTTTCCTGATAAACCTCCTTTTGATGTGTAGGATCTGGGTACCTTGCATGTAAAAATTCCTCCTTAGTGATGGTAGGCTTCTGCTGTAATGTCTCTCTGAAGCATGCGTAGCTTCAAAGCACGTATAGTAATCTTCATGTAATACCTCATGTTTCGATACCAACTTCAAAGCATCCACTAATTCTCTATGGCGCGTTGTATTATAACCATCCCTACACCTTTTTCTCTTGTTTATGTTACTTGCTAAGATGCTCATATAAGTCCTGGGCATTCCTCATAGTTGTGATTCTTCCCATAAAAATAACAAGTAATAGTCTAAGGACATTCACACCTGTAGTGGTCAAGAGATCTCGCATGTAAAACACGTTCCGTGAGGAAACTCACCTCGTCCACCACCATGGAATCAGCACTTGAATCCACAATAGTATCTTCAACCTCTACCACGACCTCCTTCAAAATGCCCTTTGTTCCAATCATAGCACGCTTGAGTGTGATCATGGTCATGGTGCTCACTTTTACCTTTAGAATTATTTGATACTCCTATTTTTTGCACACCAAGATCTATGGAATCATGGATTTGACCAATCAACCTACAGTCTTTTGTATTGTGAGTCATGGACTAGAAAATCTTACAATAACAAGATACATTCTTTCTTATCACACGTTGTAATAATGGGAAGTGGTTTACATCATGGTCTAAATGACATATCTCACATTCTAGCAATAATGAATGTACTAACCTATGGGGAAAACTATCTTTAGTGTGACCTTCCACTTCATAATCTTTATACCAAATCCCAAAGGCGTGTCTCATTATCTGAATTGGCCAATAGTTTCTCCAACTACTTTTCCATAGCTATAATATGTGCTTCCAAGAATGGGCTCACTCTAGTGTCGTCTCTGTTGGCGTGATCCCATAGGAGGCTAAGGAGGGTTCCCTATCATGCTTTCCCAAACAAGGGAGTTCCAAATTCTCTAGCTCCATGCCTTTTTCATGAGCTCCAAATCCTTCACAATTCATATCTCTCCTCAATGCCATATGCTATGTAATATCATGTTGCTTCTCTATCTCCCTCCCATACACCTCATTATACTCAACCCACCTTTCTTCTCTTTTCCTCTCTATCGCTAGGTCCACCATCCTTCACCAAACCTACTCCTACCCTACACATGGTAGGGTTTAGCTAGCCATCGATTTTCTTCTAAGTTCATGGTTGCCATCAAGATCTTCTCGTCGGTGGAATTCCTTGTAAATAAGTTCCCCCGGGATAACGTAAAATTGGAACTCAACTACCTCCGAAAAGAATAAGTGGAAATTGAATACTCCAAAATATAGCTATTTAAAACACCATGGAACCAAGTATCCATAACGCGCATCCAAATCAAATTAGCATCATAGAGGGCCTAGAATTCTTCCTATATCTAGACAATTATGTGATACCTCCAATTCCTTTTAGATGTATAAGCAACTAACCACTCGTGTAGCTCTACTAGGAAAGATAGAAAAGAAGCTCTCATATAAACAATCGAAAAATTCTAGTGTACCCACACACGTGCATCAAAATCTGATCTAGTGTTGAACCTCCGAGCATACTCTTCTTCCATATCTTTTATCCACTCCTCAAAACTTGCTAAGGTCAACCAATATGTCTTCATCATGAAACATCCTAAAAACAACTGAAAAAGAGGTCCCGACAATGGAACCAATGATGTAGCCTAGAATTTTTGTATAAAACTAAGGCACGCTCGGCACATCATCCATCTTGAGATGAGTTCTCACCTAAAGTGCGCAAAGGTACCAAGCCCCTCTTTAGATTTGATTATGCAGGATGTTAATGTGATGAAGATAAAACATATTTAGATCCATAAATAGACATAAACATTCCACAGTGCATAATTCAAATCTAGATCTTAGAGAATCATGAACTAAATAACAATTGTAATAAGATTAACCATATATGAACCAATTTCAGTTATGTCTAACACCATTATCCAGCCAATATTATCCATTACATTAAACATTGTAAAACACATAAGCTTCTTACATTATAAAGTATCACCATAAGTCATGCGCATATCAGATCCAGCAACATAACTCTATAATAATTCACACACACACACACACACACACACACACACACACACACACACACACACACACACACACACACACAACTACACAGTTCAATACATATTTATAGGGGTGGGGACTTTCCCTTCACTACCTATGCACTTCTCAAAATAGGTCATATGCTAATAATAGCCATGCACCTTAATAATAACATGCATGCATACAAGTGCGCTAATAATAGATGTATTATAGTTAACTAGAAGAAGTAATCATATTATTAACTACAACCATGCATGATGTTTATCAACCTGTTTGTTCCCAAAATAACATTTGTGTGTCGTGCAATTCTCCATCCCGATGTGTGCTTCGCACATAATATCCAAAAATATCTTGTATCCATAAAAATGGATAAGTTCGAGCCAAACTATTCTGGTGCACATTTCCTTTCCTATTATTTCATGCCTTCAAATGCACCTTGTTCCCGTGTGCTTATTCTTTGTGTGTCTTCTCCTTAGAATAATATTATGTCTACTCAACAACCTCCACTGTCAAATCGACCATTATTATTATACATCTCCATAACCTTTTATGTGTTGGGTACCTTTTTCCCTCAAAGATGATGATGCCCATCGAGAATGTGTTATCTAATATATTATTCACAAATTTCAATCATCTCGAATAAAATTATAGTTACACCGAGAAAAATTTCCTACGACTTGTTTTTGTCATGAGCAAGCTACATCACTACATGATAAACGTGAAAATCTATGTTAATATTAAATTGGAACCACTATGGTATTTTCTCTCACCGATGCATTTATCTAGTCATTTATCCTAATGCGAAATTATTCCCACTTAATTTGACCTCAATTTCATTGCATAAAAATTAATAAAATGACAAGTTATTATTAATTAGCTAGCCATAACTCGGTAGATGACCATTCTCCCATTTGTGACATTTTTGTGATGACTATTCTACTTACAATATTGAATAAGAATTTTGGATTGTTTATTTTGATGGTTCTAGTTGTGCCACCAAGGATAGATCTAGCATTGTCTCCATCATGCCTCATGGTTAACCCATGTCCTTCACCTACACCTTAGGATTTTCCTACACCAAGAGTAACATTTCTAAATATGAAGCACTCATCCTTGGCCTCTATGAAGCCCGCACTCTCCAAGTACACCATATTCAAATCTTCAAAGATTCTTAGCTCTTTATCAATCAGGTTGGTGATGTTTATCATACACAAGAATAAAAATGATTCCATACAATACAATTGTTAAAAACCTTCTAACTACATTTGATTCCTACACTATTGCTACTATCCCTCACAAAGATAATAGACACATAGATGTTATGGCTAGTTTTGCCTCTTTGATCCTACTTGACATCACGGGTGACCATTTTACCTTTACTATTCAACATTTACATTATCCTTCTATTGATTCTCGCATGTTTCAATCCCTACATGTTCTTTCGATCACACATAACATCGATAATGATAAATGGTATATTGACATTGATAACTTTCTTTATCGGAAAGCTTCACTAGACAACGTATCACCACAAGAAGCATGTCGATCGCTTTGTATGGAAATGGTCAAGATGAGAATACTAATAATATTATCATTAAGACACTACGAAAAACTATAGAGAGAAATTGTGTCGACTAGTATAATCATTTCATATAAGCCCTTAAGGATTACCATATAAGTGTGCTTACTCTTACCAATGCCACCCCATTCTCTCTTATCCATGGTACCAAATTTGTCACCCCATTAGAATTATTGATCTCATCCTTACGTGTTTCACTCAAATATATTATCAAATAAAATGAATCTAATGAGTGACGCCTACATGAGCTGGAAATGCTTGATCAACAATGAGTAAAATCTTTGGAGTATCTTCACAGTATCAAGTGTTGGCGGTGCATCCATCTCCCTCTATGTTTTGTGACATGGACTAACCACCTCTCGTGGATCTTAACTCGCAATTGTAGTGGAGATTGATGTCTACATGTTTTGGTCTAATAGAAATCATGGTCCAACAAATGGTATCGTGAGCGATAGGTCCCGAGTTCACTAAACCGAGAAATGTTGGGGGATTGTTACATGTGCATCCAATGCTCCCTATGAGTTTCATGACATGGACTAAACACCTCTTGTGGATCTCATCGACACTAAAGTTTTCCTCCGTAATTTCTATTTTATTAATGTATGTATTAGGAATAGGATGTTGTTAAGTATAATTAGTAGTAGCGTCGATAAGAAGATACAAGGCCCAAGAGACGACACCGCCAATAATGTATAGTACGGCAATAGTCAAAAGTACAATAGGAATGTTGTGGTAAAAAGTAAATAGTTGTCGTAAGTGGTCCAAAGAATATTAAAATGTCAAAGTTGGGGTAAAAGAGAAGTAGGTCTACATGATTAGGAATTAGAAATATTATATTGGTAATAAGGACAAGGAGTGAGGTCATAAATATTTCGTATATTTTATTTGTAAAAAGTCTAAAAATGTGGAACCCATGTGAAATGATAAGGCTTATCTTATCTTAAAAGATAAGCTTACATGTACATATAAGAATTAAGGTATGGAATATGATTCGTCAGAGTGGATTTCTTATCCTATCTTAGAGATAAGATGGATAAGCCTAGAATTCTATAAATAAAGAGGCCACCCCCCTCATTTAGCATAGAAGGAAGTAATGAGAAATATTGTAGGAGTTGTGCAAAGGAAGCCATCAGTTTAAAGGTGTGTTGAAGAAGCCATTAAGAGGTGTAATTGTAAAGTTTCTCCCATAGTCTTGGTGAAAGGCAAGTGAAGTCAATAACACTTGAAGTACCTCATGGGTGAGATTGTAACAATTTCATGTTAATATTATAATTTACTCTGATATTTCAAATTTATCATCATTCCTTCTTATCATAGTCTATGATATTCTTGTGTTATGTTTGTTGTTGTGTTTCCAGATTACATCCACCAAACTAAAAGTTGTGCATTAGTAAATAATCATAGCACGAGGAGTTCCCGATGAAGAATTATCATAGTGTCGGATTGGTGATGACATTTTGGTTCCGTTGCCAAGACCATTCCTCGTTGGTGGATTTTCTGGAGAGATATTCCCACTTAGTCAAAAATCAATCGAGGGTAACCTTATTTTTACTCATGGCATAGTAGTTACCATGGTAAAGTCATTTTTATTGTGAATAGTAGTTACCATGGTAAAGTCATTTTTGTTGTGAATAGTATTTATCACAGTAAAGTCACTTTTTATCGTGAATAGTATTTACCCTAGTAACTTCACTTTTTACGGTGAATAGTGTTTACCACAGTAAAGTCAGTTTTTACCGCAGTAAGTCAAGTTTTATCACAGTTGCCATGGTCATTTCTATTTTATTGTAGAAAGGTGTAAAGTCACTTTCTATTATAGTGATTCCAATTATTTGTGCACATAAGTCTTGTTGATTGTACTTGTGGGTTGGTATTTTATGGTGGTTACTTTTGAAAATGGGAAAGATTCCTATTTTTCAGCTCAATCTAATGAAGATGCTTCCTCTTTCATTCAAGAGTTTAAACGATCTTGTATTTATAACGGCCTTATAAGAAGGGAACAATGGACTGAATTTTTCCTACCTTTTGGATGGTTCAAAGACTTAGGTGGTTTGAAACACTAGGTGAAAATGTGAAAAATCCATGGGATTTATTAAGCGAAAGTTTTCTTGAAGAATTTGGTGAACAACAGAAATATGCAAATCTCATGATCGAGATCATAAAGCTATCCCAAGGAGAGAAGGAGAAGATAAGGGATTATCATGCTCGTGTTCTAGAGCTAAGGAGGAAGCTCGATGCCCAGATCCAGAAGGAAGGATTAGCGGATGGGTTGATGAACGGTGTGGATAATCTCCTATGTAAGCACTTCATTCTTGGGATGAAGCCAGAGATCAGACAACGAGTGAAGTATGACCACCCAGCTACCATTGAACAAGCAAAGGAGATTGCTAGAAGGCAAGAAGAAAGCATGGAAGAGGAGCCCAAAGAAATTGTTGCTAAAGTAGAGCCTACACCAAAGCACCTTTGGTCCGTAATCCTCAACCACTCCCGGTGAGCACAAATATTTCTCCTAGTACATCTACTGAGTATGAAGATCTGCTCAAAAAGATGGGTCAGTTAACTATTAATCTTCTTCAAGGAAAAGAATTTAGTTCTCAGGGAGGAGATAGAGGTCCAAAAAGAAATATTTCTGAAGTTGTATGTTATGGTTGTTATAAAAATGGTCATTATAAGTATAATTGTCCAGATAGAGCTTCTACATCTGGTAAAGGAGATAATGATAAAGGAAAAGTACTTGTGAATTATTTTGATGTAGTAGATAAGAGCAGAAATAATGAAGTAGATGTGTTTGTAACAAAAAGAAAGAAAGAAAAAGATAATCAAAATGGAAATGATCCTAAGAAGATGAAAGGAGAAACTAGTAAGAAACATAGAAGAAGAAAGTTAGGTGTGCAGGATTTTCTGATTTCACAGGGGCAAGGACCATACTCCATCTTGGAAGATCTGTCCAAAAGGCCTGTAAATATTACATATGGTCAACTCTTGGCTATGTCTTCTGAGAAGAGGCGGGAGTTGCAAAGTGGACTCAATGCTCAACAAAGGAAGGAGGTTGAGGTCCCTGTTTTGGAGGCAGAGGCAGATCCCTATGCTCCACAAGTCTGAAGTATTATGTAATGGTATTTCAATTCATGATGTCTTATTTGATGGAGGTGCTGTAGTTAATGTAATGACCGAGTCCAGTAATGAATATGTTGGGTTTAAAATTGATCGCCCTTCAACACTTATGTTAAGGTCATTAAATAAATGAAAACTAAACAGAAGGTGTAGTTTCAAATGTGGCAATATCTGTTATGGGTGTCAGATGTGTGGTAGACTTTCGGGTGATGAAAATGGTATTGCTTGCGTACCCAATGTCTGTTGGGAAGACCATGGCTAAGGAGAGTTCATGCAAGAAACTACCTGGAATGAAGGTTTCATGACACTTGGACGTGGTAGAGAGAGGGTGAAGATAAACGTGATCTTTTGACATCATAAGGCGTAACTCGTGGATTCAAGTGATGAAACCGATGATTGGACATCCTCTAATTACTCTAGTACCAAATTGAAGTGGACATCGAAGATGAAGAAAGTGAGGTTGATGTTTCATCATGGATATCCTTCCACCACACCAACTCATGACCCCATAAAATTATCTCAAGAAGAAGTTGATGATCGTCTCCAAAAATAAAGATTGGTGATGCTATGATGGAGAGTGAGAAGGAATCCTACCTCCAGCTCTTTCGAAGGAATCTCAATAAGGCAACAAAGAAGGATCATTACCCTCTTCCATTTTCGAGATCAGATCTTAGACAAAGTAATGGTCGAGTGCTATAGTTTTATTGATGGATATAGCGGATACAACCAAGTTCATCATATAGCAGAGAAATATCAGCTAAAGACCACGTTCACCACTCCTTGGGGAACGTTTGCTTATAGAGTTATGTCTTTTGGGTTGTGTAATGCTCCGGCAACATTCCAGTGTTTGATGAATAGGGTGTTCGAACCCTACATTGGGACCTTCATCAGAGTATTTCTGGATGATTTTTGCATCTATGGGAGCAAGTTGGACCACTTGCACCAAATGGAGACAGCATTTCAAAGGTTAGATGAAGCACAAGCCTCACTAAACCCTACAAAGTGTGTCTTTGGATGTTCTAAAGGTGTTTTTTTAGGGCATGTTGTATCCAGAGATGGTATTGGTACTGATCCTGATAAAGTTTCAAAAATCAAAGAGTTACCATTTCCTATGAATAGAAGTAAGTTGAGATCATTTTTAGGCCATGTGGGGTACTATAGAAGGTTCATCAAGAATTTCTCAAAGATTGCATAGCCACTAACCCAGTTCTTGAAGAAGGATGTTACTTATGAACCAGGAAATAAGGCGCATGAAGCTTTTGGACAACTGAAGGAAGCCCTGGTGTCTTCACCTGTTTTAAAGAATCCAGATTGGAGCAAGCCATTCATTGTGTACACTGATGCCTCAGATGCAGCACTAGGAAGTACTTTGAGCCAAAAGGATGAAAATGGGAATGAACATCCAATTTACTTTGGGAGTAGACAAATGAGCAAAGTCTTGAGGTAAATTATATCAGAATCGAAAAAAAGAGGCTCGCTATATCATTTTTGCTTTGTAAAGAAGTTTAGGAATTACTTGCTAGGGAAAAAAATTTAGTCAGTAACAGATCATCGTGCTCTAAAATATATTGTAAATAAGCCTAAACCATCGGGGAGAATAGCAAGATGGATAATTTTACTACAAGAATTTGAATTTGATATTATAGATAGGCCAGAAAGAAGCATGTCAATGTAGATGCACTCTCTCGAGCCTATGATGGTTTAGGATCATCTTGTGATGATGATGATTTCCCGATGCAAAGATTGTTATCCTCGACACAATCCCTAGTGAATACATAGATATTTGGAATTATCCGAATGAATTCAAGTTTCCGATGGTGCCAATGCAAAGACTAAGAGAAAGATTACTCAAGTCAGTCATCCATATTCTATTTCGCATGGAGTATTATTTTGAATAGGACACGATGGACATGGACAAGATAAGAGGGCAATTAGACGTGATCAAGGGAAGGAATCTGCTAGAAGAATTCCACAATGGTACATGTGGAGGGAACTTCTCGGACAACTTACAAGCAAGAAGGATCTTGGATGCAGTTATCACCGCCCACTCTTTTTAAAGACTGTTATAATTATTGTAAGACATGTGATATTTGTCAAACACATGGTAACCGTAAGACTTCATGAACTCCATTATGTCATATTCTTCCACTTGGTCCCTTTGAAAAGTGGGGAATAGACATTGAGGTCCACTTCCAACTACCTCACGCCAAAATAAGTATATTGTAGTTGCCATGCATTATTTAACCAAGTGGGTTGAAGTTAGGCCATTGAAAATGACTTCCATGGATGAAGTGGCAAGGTTCATATATGAACGCATTGTCACGATTTGGTTGTCCATTAGAAATTGTAATGAGATCAAGGAAGCCACTTCATTAATGAGGTGGTAAAATTCCGTTAATAAGTTTTCTATTAAGCACGGAAGGCAACAACATACAATCCAAGCACAAATGGACAGTGGAACGAACAAATTTTGTGTTGTGTCAAATTCTAGCAAAAGATGCGGCCTTGCAGTACATAAATGGGATAAAAGGATTCATGCAAAGATTGTGGGCATATAAGGCAACATCAAAGTCAGCAATAGGATACTCCCCATTTCGGTTGGCTTATGGCATTGATCCAATTCTTCCTATTGAGTTTGATATTCCCACGGTTAGAGTAATGAAAAATGAAAGAATGGATGAAAGTGATTCAAGAAAAGAAATATTGGTACATCTTCATTTGTTAGAGGAAATAAGGGAAATAGATAAGGATACAAGCTATAAGAAGAAAATGAAAGGAAGGAATACTTTGATCAAAAGATCCTCGGTGGTCTCCATTTCATGTGAATGACTTGGTTCTAGTATATGATTCCGTATAAAAAAAGAAGACAGAGAAAATTTATTCTAAAATGGATGGGGCCCTACAAAATAAAGAAGTTGTGCATGAAAATAATAGTACTGACTGATTTGGAGGAATTGGATGGCACTCCCATTACAAAATGGGTCAACCACGACAAGTTGAATATTTTCCAAGCACTGAGAAGATTCTACTCGAGGACGGAGTAGAATCTAGGAAGGGGGAAGATGTCGACACTAAAATTTTCCTCCGTAATTTCTATTTCATTAATGTATGTATTAGAATAGGATGTTGTTAAGTATAATTAGTAGTAGCGTCGATGTAAGATAACGGCACTTGCAAGATCGATACCGCCAATAATGTATAGTACGGAAATAGTCAAAAGTACAATAGGAATGTTGTGGTAAAAAGTAAATAGTTGTCGTAAGTGGTCCAAAGAATGTTAAAATGTTAAAGTTGGGGTAAGAAGAGAAGTAGGGTCTACATGATTAGGAATTAGAAATATTATATGGTAATAAGGACAAGGAGTGAGGTCATAAATATTTTGTATATTTTATTTGTAAAAAGTCTAAAAATGTGGAACCCATGTGAAATGATAAGGTTTATCTTATCTTAAAATATAAGCTTACATGTACAGATAAGAGTTAAGGTATGGAATATGATTCATCAGAGTGGATTTCTTATCCTATCTTAGAGATAAGATGGATAAGCCTAGAAGTCTATAAATAAAGAGGCCACCCCCCTCATTTAGCATAGAAGGAAGTAGTGAGAAATATTGTAGGAAGTGTGCAAAGGAAGCCATCAGTTTAAAGGTGTGTTGAAGAAGCCATTAAGAGGTGTAATTGTAAAGTTTCTTCCATAGTCTTGGTGAAAGGCAAGTGAAGTCAATAACACTTGAAGTACCTCATGAGTGAGATTGTAATAATTTCATGTTAATATTATAATTTACTCGATATTTCAAATTTATCATCATTCCTTCTTATCATAGTCTACGATATTCTTGTGTTATGTTTGTTGTTGTGTTTCTAGATTACATCCACCAAACTAAATGTTGTGCATTAGTAAATAATCATAAGATGAGGAGTTCTTGGTGAAGAATTATCATAGTGTCGGATTAGTGATGACAGATCCTAACTCTGGTGATTGTAGTAGAGATTAATGCCTATTGGTTTTGGTCTAACAAAAATCCTTGTCCAACATTAATAACATATCAAACGAACTTATAATAAAAAAATTCATGCAAGGGAATTCAAAATTGGTGAACTGGTTCTCAAAGAAAATCAAAAAAACACTAATGCAGAAGATTCCATTACGGGAAAATTCAAACCAAATTGGCTAGGTTATTTTTTATTACGGACAAAATCAGCAATGGTATATAGTACCTCACTGTAGACACCTATAATTACGCACAAGCAATTTAAATACTTAAATTGCACTAATTATCCCCTTTCTCACAAATTGATGGCATATCATCAAAAGCGCTCTTATTCCCTCTTGTTGTCGTTAATCAATTATAATACGTTAATTGATTAAGTCGCCTATCCAGCTAACAACCTAGTTAACAACCTTTCATTAATTAATCACTTCCTCTATCTAAATTAATTAATTATTATTAATTAATTAGTCTTCCCCTTCATGTAACTAGTAAATCAATATTTAATTGATTTAATCCCTTTCTAATAGCCTAAATCGTACTAATATTCTTCTAATTGGCTTCTATAAGCTTACACCTACCTATTAGTTAATCACCTTTGATTAATTAAAACACCCCCCAACTCCCATGACTTACTAAACATGTATTAAACCCTTCTAAAGTAAGGTTACCTTTAATAAATCAACCTTATCCATTCCTAATCATGTTTTACCTTTATCCCACATTCATGAGGATGTGTTGCATCCTTTAACCTTTGGGCTATATAAAGATCCCTCCAACTACCTTTTACTTACACCTAAAATCTTTGAGAAAGCAAATGCAAAGCATATAGCAAAATAGACTAAGAGCTTGTTTTTGTGTTCTCTTGAGAGTTCATCATCTTGAGGAGCTAAGCTTCCTATTCTAGCCTAAAGTGCTTAGGTCATATGGGAGGTGTCAAAAGGGTCTTGTAGCCCAACTTTGACTAGCCCTCATTCCTAGGTTCTTGGAACATTAAGGACAACTGTTTTTGATAGCCATGGAACCTACCTAGGTTCCTTCATTTATATGTTGTTAGAGAATAGAGGATATTTAGGTGCTTAACATAGTTGATTTCATAGTTTTGTATTGATAAATGTTAGCATCTAACCCTTGATTAATTCTTATCATGATGGTGTTTATAATGTTGTTTAATTCTTGCTAATTAAGACTATTTAGGTGTTAGTCTTTGTTTACATTAGCATTAGTTTAAAAACAACACTTGCACACATTTGGCACGCCCGGTGGGACACTTAGTCCCATGGCATTTTAGTTTAAATTTCATTATTTTGGCTAACTTTTGATATGCACATGTAGTAATTAATTTCTATTTTTTTAGAGTTTTTGCTCATTTAATATGTGTTACTTCATGTTTATAGCCTTAATTTTAATGGATCATTGCCATTTTTGAACTAACTTGTCGAAATTTAGAGTATTGTGAATTTTTTTATGTCCTTTTCCATACTGTGGTTGCAGGTCTAGCGCAGGCACAATTTTAGGAGTGTAGACGTGATTTTAGGAGTGTAGACGTGATTTCTAAGGCGCACGGGCATGATTTTAGGGGTGCACATGTCTCTCTGGTGGCACAAGCATGCTGTTAAACTCTGTCATTCTATCTCCCGACCCCTGGCGTAGGTGCACTAACCCCGGTGCATCCACCCTAACCTGTGCATAGGTACACTAACCCAGGCACACACATAGTTTCGTACTGTACCTTTACTGTAGTCAAAAACCTGTCAGAATAGTGCACACGCCCTAACCAGGGTGAACATGTGGTTTTAGTGGTGGAGGTGTTGTTTTAGGAGCGTAGGCACTATTTTAGGGGCGCACACATCTCTCGGGTGGCATAGGTACACTGTGTTATGGAAAACAGCCTTTGGTAGCGCAGATACACCCCTACCCGCGCAAGCAGCGCCCTTTTACATTTTTTGGATTTAAAGGGTTGACATGCTAATTTTTTTACAAATTTATCTAATCACATATTCATCTTTGCAGGCTGTTTTTTTACATGTTGGTATTTGATTAGGTAGTATTTCACATTATTTACTAACGGGATTGGGATCGTGTATGCTCTTCCCTCGCGTCCCTTGGGGTGACCTTGGGAATCATAAATGATTCTTAAAACCTTTCGCCGCTTTAAGATTGTTAAGAGTATTTTAGTTAGAATTGGTCAATTTGGCATTTGTTGAAATTAAAGTATTGTTCCATTTGGTTATCTTTTGAGATTTGTGACAACATCACGTATGCTCTTCTCTTGCGTCCTTGGATGATCTGGAGAATCAGAAATGGTGCCTTCTCTTTTGATGGACAATTACTAATCATCGTCATTCATGACCAAAATGCTTGTCAAAGAACGAAGGAAATGAAACAAAAGTAAAAAAACTTCTAATACACGTGTTCTTGCAGGTTGCCAAACATTGTTCAAGCAAACCACATCTAAATTAAGAAAGATAAAAAGAACAACATATTCAAAACATTGTATTGTAGGTTTCAGAAAAGGGTACGTCCCTCTCCACTTAACTAGAACATAACCCCTTTGGCATAACGCCTTAAGCTACAACAATGGGGGTGGTTCCAGGAACCCCAAAGTAGTCCATGCAAGAGGGAACCTTGTGGATGAAACGGGAAGTGCTCCGCACTACCTACTTGACTAGTGATTCCTTTGTGAGATAGCATTACGGGTTTTCCATGTGGCAACCCCATGATAGTACACGTAGATGCACTAGTTTTCTACCGTTCTTGAAGGGGGTAAAGTAAAGTCGAGATACTCCCAAACTAGTCGGTGTGACTTTTGGGTAAATCGCACTCGCTCGTGGAAACTTTGTAACACCTAGGGCAAGAGAAACACCTAGGAGAATATACTTTGGCCAGGATCCCAATTTTGACCATTTTAAAACAAGTGTTGAGTTGTGAACCTTTTTAGAAACATGTGACATGTTACTTTCACCTAGTTTTTACTTGCCTTAGGGCAAGGTGAAACTCTGTTGAAGTGAGGCTAGCATTTTTCATCATTTTTCTTAATGTATTTCCTTCATATTCTTTTAACACTTTGTTGATCAAAAGAGGCACGATTACCTTTGTGTTTCCATTCGACTATTTCTCTCACTTTTATGTTCTGTTTATGCCCATCCATGTTTACGGTGGGTTAGTTAAACGTCTAAAGTGAGCGGAGGCATTTTCACCTCATTTGGTAGCCATTGTGATCTTGATACCCACGTCAAGGTCGTCATCATAGTTAGGCATGCTTCATCACCGCGGACTTCCTTAGAGGAGTTTGCTTGTTTGTTTCTTATCATTACAATTTCGATATTTACATCTTGTTTCTTGTAAACTTGACATAAATACCTATATTGTATAGTTACACTGCACACATTCTTAACTATTCCTAGCTATACTTTGAGCTTTTTGGTTCAGTTTTATTATTACCTCGATTTCAAAAGGTGATAGGCATTACCATTTGTGTGTGTTATATCAGTAACAGCTTGATATCAATACTTCACTTTCTTGCAAAGTGGGTTAACATATCTTGGTGATATTGTTGTGTCATTTGCAAATCGTAATTGGCACTTTTTGAGATATAGGTCTTAATCAGATTTGAGCTTGCTCATCGTATATCTTGATTGGGAGATTGCATTTAACTTTGTGTATTTACTTACATCTTGTTCATTCCTTTGAACATCGCATAAGTGGAGACATCTTGTTAATCATCTGGCATTGCAAATTACTTTGAAACGTAGTCTAGGAAATACTTCATTTGATCAAGTTTTGGTACCAAACGATTGTTTCATTGTGACTTTATCACTCTATCACATTGGTATTCTCACACTGTTAATTTACTCTTAACATTTACATCTTGTATTTCACTTAGGGTAGTCGTTGAACTTTGAACAAATCTACAACTTACCTTAGTGAAACTTATCACTTAAAACATGGTTCCCAAGATGCATCTAGGGTTAAAGAAAAAAACATATGAGGAACAACAGGCGCAAGCTTGGGAAACCTCTAACAGACAAGGATCAAACCCATTCATCGGACATGATCTAGGACCACTATTTTCTACTGAGAAAAGGAAAGAAGAAATCATCAACCATAGTGGAAATGAATTAGAGTCACCACGCACCATGCATTTTGATTTTGATCCTACTCGCTAGATGAATTTCTTCTTAGAAACAAAGGCGGTGGTGTTGGCCGGGTTGTCGAAGTAGGGGCCAAGTTGCCGTCGAGAATGAACCCATACTACAAATAAATGACACTCTTGAGGAATAATGCCCCTTATCAATATGGAAGATATTTTAACAGCTATAAACCAAGCCACAATCCAACAACAAATCAGCAACCTAAGCCGACAACTAGCTTTGCTTACTTCCCATGTATAGAAAGATGCAAACAAGAACATTCAAAAGGTGAGGCCTAAGGTTAAGATCAACGAACTCCATTGGAAAAACAAGGAGAAGAAGACATAGGGTACCATCATGTTTACATCCCTACTTCTCCCACTAAAGAACAATTGCTCGCACAGGAAGTGCAGTCTATGAAATCAACGCTTACGAGTTTACAAGAGAGAAATATAGGGATCATTAGGAAATATCAATATGAAGAAATATGCTCCTATCCTTTTGACAAGACAATGACCCTTCAACCCTTTCCAAAGAAATTTTATATGCCAAAATTTGACAAATACAAAGGAAAGGGAGACCCAAGGGATCATGTCAAAGATTTTTACATGGCATGTCAAAAGGTTTCTTATAGTGATAATTACCTCATCAGAATTTTTCCCAAGAGTCTCGAGAGGTCAAGCATTGGAATGGTTTACACGCTTACCACGAGGATCAATTTCCACCTGGCTAGAATTGGCAGAAAGATTCGTGCGTCACTTCTTGTATAACATAGAGAGTGACGTCACCATGGCAGACTTGTGTGGTGCCAAACAACACCCAAATGAGACCTTCACTAGCTTCCTCCAATGATGGAGAGGGATAGCCAGTCGCTTCCCTTGTGCTTTCCCTGAAAAGTAGTTGGTCAGTATCTTCGTTCCCAATCTCAACCCAGATATCACCTTCCACCTCCAAATGCATTATGTCTGTACTTTTGAGGAGGTTATCGAGAAAGGGATTCAGATAGAAAAGGATCTCATTGCCAAAGGCACCCTTAAAAACCAATCTAAAGACAACCAAAGTATCAAAACCATGGAAAAGCCCAAGATATTCAACAAAAACAAAAATGTGTTAGGAGACAGAATCACTGATTCCAAACGCGTTCAAATGGTCCAAACTGGTCAACTTTTTAAACTGATCAAGGGCCCAATTCAACCACCACCAAAAAAATGAAGATTCACCTCTCTCAATGAACCGTTGTCAGTCATACTAAAATAGTTGGATGCGGCCCACATGATGACCTATCCTACAACACAACCGTTTGACAACAACACTCCTAAACCTTCATGGTATAAGGAGCATGAATATTGTGAAATGCACCGCGTTAAAGGTCATAAAATAGACAAATGTTTGTGAATTCACCACTATATTCAAGACCTCATTGACAACGGGGAGATAGAGGTGGATAACCCTGGCCACACGCAAACACCTAACGAGAAAATGGGAATTTGTAAGGAAACATTCCCAAAGCATGATAAGTCAAAAAGGCAAAGTTAGATCGGGAGAGTCATCCCAAACTTTTAAAGCTGTGAATTACTTGTATACAAAGAGAGATAACAATCATTACGATTCACTTATCAGATGTATTCGCTCCCCTACTGACCATGTCAACACTATCTGGATTAAGGGAAAGGACTACACTACGGTAACAAGGCACGCCCGCCTCGTAATTCGGAACCCTCTCTGTCGACCCCACATATTGGTAAGTATAACCTTTTAGAACAGCTCGAGAAGACGTCCACTAAGATTTCGATCTTAGACCTTCTCAAGCTTTCCCATGTGCATAAGGACATCATGTATCAAACTCTTCAGGGGTCGGGAGTTCCTTTAGAAGTTGATCCTACACACCTTCAAGCTGCGGTGGCAAACATCGCACCAAGTGAGCATCTCACTTTCAACCATAGGGAGATTCCTTCCGAAAATCCTACACATAATCTTCCGTTGTACATCAAGGTAGTTATCACCCACAAGAAAATCAAATGGGTGCTTGTGGACAACGGATCGGGATTGAACATTTGCACGCTTAAGCTGGTCAAACAATTAGGACATACAGAGGAAGATCTTGAGTCCCATATTATCACTATCACCGTATATGACAACACGAGAAAGAGAGTCAGCAGGCACCATCACACTGCCCATGGAGGTGGGCCCCACTTGTCATCAGATGAAGTTTCATGTCCTAGACTTGGAACTTCCATATAATATGCTTCTAGGCCGACCATGGATTCATGCCATGTAGGTCGTGCCATCAATGTTTCACCAATGCATCAAGTTGAAGCATGAGGGACATACGATAACAATACCAGGAGATTAAAATCCCTTTTCTCATCAGAGAGCTCTCAATAGCTTTGCACGAAAGGGTAAATATGCATGCCCCTCTGTAGATATATTCGGATTCACTTAGTTCTTGCGCTCATGGGGCATCTACTTCAACCTCTCCATTTGATTCATGGGAGATGAAAATCCTGGAATATGGTTTTGGGGAGTATAATGTACAATAAGTTCTCCTGGTGTCATACCTCTCTTTGTCACCCAAGACTAGAGGTCGACCCAACTACCGCTTTAGGAGGCCTAGAGAAGAAAACACTATTGGGTCATTCCCTCTAGGGAGCCTTGTTAGCTGAGGAGAAATTACTTGATCCACCTACTACTTGGGTCCCTAAGGACACCCAACCATCTTGTTATCAAACCCCGGAATATGAAAAATCTAGCAGAATGATGTACTCCATGGGCTACAAAGGCCTAGGATGTGGGAGGAATGAAAAAGGACAACGAGAACCAGTTCCTCTTCCACATTTCAAAATGGAAAGATACGGCATTAGTAATCATCCTTATGGAGCACACCCCAATGATCAAGATGTGACTTGTTTTGAGCATGAGGA
Source organism: Taxus wallichiana var. yunnanensis (assembly GCA_018340775.1). Classification (NCBI taxonomy): domain Eukaryota; kingdom Viridiplantae; phylum Streptophyta; class Pinopsida; order Cupressales; family Taxaceae; genus Taxus; species Taxus wallichiana. Next base: position 601,234,638 of record CM031239.1, on the reverse strand, counting down.
TAGTTCTAATTACCTAGACAGTGATACGGATTCCTGTTGTAGCCAATATGAGGATCTGGCCTCCATGAACCTTTTCATGAATAATGGTGTCTTGACCATCACCCCCACCGAACCAACCCTTTACTTCAGATACCGTTCCCTTGTTGAATGGGACCAACAACGCCACGTGCCACTAGATTTAGTCGAGAACTATGAGGCTATTGCATATTTTATGGGCATCGGGGATATAATCCCCATTGGAGATCATAAGAAAGGTTTCTCTATCGACTTAGACACTGCGCCTACTTTGGCAAGGAGGTGAACTTCGTGGTCAAGCAAAATTTGAAGAAAAGTGAGGCCAAAAGTTCTAAAGAAAGGCCTCGAAAAATTTGAAGTCCAAGTCGCACAGTGAAAACCTCTTTGAGGCACTGGCTGACAAACAAATAAGAAATTCAAAGGACAAACAAAGTGACCACACCAAGGATGAAAATCTCTTGGAGACATCCTTGGATGAAGATCTCAACCTTCCTCCTGACCCTTTGTGTATGGAGGATTTATCAAAATTGTTAGTCAAAGAAACCATTAATGTCAACATTGGTACCGAAGAAGATCCCAAGATAGTAAAATTGGGGGCATCACTCTTAGCTAGAGAACAAAAGACGTTCACCATGTTGTTACGAGAGTTCATTGATGTGTTTGCATGGTCTTACAAATACATGCCCGGCCTAGATCTCGACTTTGGTCATGCACAACCTAGTCGTGCAAGCATACGCCAAGACTATCAAATAGAAACTCCGAAAGATGCATCTCAAGAGTGGCCTTGTTGGTCAAGGAAGAGTTGGAAAGGTTGCTTGCAGCAGGATTCATCTGACCAATTGACTATTCTGAATGGATATCAAACATTGTTCTTGTCCAGAAGAAACTTGTCGGTATCTCGAATCTATACAGATTTTAGAGACATCAATAAGGCTTGCCCTAAAGATGACTTTCCGTTACCCAACATTGATATGATTGTTGACTCAACAATAGGATATGAAATGTTATCGCTCATGGATGGCTTTTCGGGTTATAATCAGATTAAAATCGCTGAGGAGGACCAACACAAAATAGCTTTCACAACTCCTTGGGGCACCTTCTACTATCAGGTGATGCCATTTGGCCTTAAGAATGCGGGAGAAACTTATCGGTGGGCCAGACAGTAATTTTTCACGATATGAATCATGACATCATGGAAGACTACGTAGATGACATCTTAGGAAATTCCAAAACAAGAGAAGATCATCCTGTCATTTTGTGGCGTATCTTTGAGCACCTGCAGGAATACAAAGTCAGGTTGAATCCCAAGAAGTGTGTCTTCGGGGTGCTATCAGGGAAATTATTGGGCTTCATTGTGTCAAGATGAGGTATTGAGGTAGACCCTGCTAAAGTGTCTGCCATCACTAAAATGCCTCCACCTAAAAATATCAAGCAATTGCGTAGCTTACAGGGGAAAATTCAAGCCATTCGCCACTTTATCTCACAGCTTGCAGATAAATGTCACTCATTCACCCATTTGCTTAAAAATAATGTCACTTTCATCGGGGACTCGAGCAACAACAATTCTTTTCTTTGCTTAAAGCGAGTACATGGCCAATCCACCTATCCTCATGCCTCCTACTCCAGGAGAACCACTTTTCTCTATATTTCCGCTACACAATACGCTATTGGTGCATTGCTCACCCAATATGAAATTAACCATAAGGAGAAAGTAGTGTACTATCTCGAGTCACCTCATTGCCTATGAACTTAATTATCCTCAAATTGAAAAGGCTTGGTTGGGTTTGTTGGTTTTACCTTTCAAAAACTTTGCCATTACCGATAAATACTAAGACCAAGCTCATATCGAAGGTCGACCCACTCAAGTATTTGTTTTCCAAACCTACCCTTACGGGTAGAATGGCTAATTGGATCATTCTACTTAGTGAGTTTGATATAGAATTTTTCCACCAAAAATAGTTAAAGGACAAGTACTTACTTGCAGATCATTTAGCGGAAGCACCTTTCGCAAAGCACGGAGCCTTTGAGTGAAGGCGCCGGATGCCTATTTACTCTACATTGAAGAATCTATCGTATGGAAGATACATTTTGATGGATCTTTTATGTTTCATGGTTCAGGTACAGGAGTGGTCCTTATTACTCCTTCGGGTGATCCTATACTGCAGGCTTTCCGCTTGGCCTTCCCTTGCACGAACAACATTGCAGAGTATGAAGCACTCATTGCAGGGATGAAGCTGGCCATCAAGTGGAATATTCATCATGTTAAGGTTGTAGGTGATTCACAATTAATCATTAAACAAGTTAATGATGAGTATAAGGTTAAGGATGACAAACTCATACCTTACAAAAAGTTAGTGGAAACTCTAAAGGAGTATTTTGTGTGCATCACCTTTGAGTAGATCCCAAGAGTGCGAGAATAGATCGAGAGGATGCTATGGTAACGATGGGATCTATGCCGTGATTCTCGCTAGGGAACAGTGAAAAACAGGTTAATATACCCCCGGTGGGGTAAAAACATCGCAATCGGTTCATTTTAACCGCTCAATTTAGAAAACTTATCATGAAGCTCAAACACTCAGGAGAGATGGTGATCGCACGAGACCGTTTGAGGCATGTTGACGCAGTCTGGGGGTACCAGAGGCACGCAGATAAGGGGCCATTTGTGAGTATCACAACCTTGCCCTTAAATTTTTGTCATTAATGCATTAATTAGGGTATTTAGGCATAGAAAACACGTAGGTGCACTGCTGCAGAGCGCGCACTGCGCGTAGGCGCAGCATGGGTTAGGCACGCACGCACCACTTTGGGGGCACGGGTGTACATTTAAGGGCACAGTGCCGGGGCTATGCTGCGCACACACAAAAAAATCACATTCACACACACGCACATGCACACACAAGCACGTGCATGCATGCACGTGCACACACCAGGAAAGGGGCACTTTCATGTGTGCGCCCCTTTCCGGTGTGTGCACGTGCGTGCATACGTGCTTTTGTGTGCATGTGCGTGTGTGTGAAT